>SJXQ01000474.1:270937-282225 GCA_006408695.1 Aepyceros melampus | reverse complement strand
TGACCCGGCACACCTTCCTCTTACCGCTGCGGCTGCCAGAGGGCAGCCTGGCCCTGCCTCTGACTGAGCTCCCCAGAGGATGATGCTCCATGTTCAGGAAGCAGGCCTCACTGCCCTCGCCCTGAGCCTCGGTCCAGAAGGCGGCAGAATGGCCCGAGTTCTAGGCGAGCCGTAGCCACACCCCCGCGTGGCTCCCAGCACGTGTGACTGTCACGACTGCTCAACACCAGTCCTGCCTGCTCTGCACCCCTGCACTTATGACAGCGAGGCGCTCTTTGTCCTGCATGGCCCCCTAACCCCCTGCTCTGTTCTGTGACAGGCGCCCAAAGACCGCGCCGCTCCTGTTACACCATCTGCTGATGACACCGTGTCACCTGGCGGTGTCCCTTCCCCCAATGCTAGTCCCCCCTGTGTCACTAGCATGGCATCAACTCAGGTTTGTGCCTCTTCCCCCTTGGCTTGCTCTGTGTTCGCCCCCTCCTGTTTCCTGGAGGACTGGACCTCCTGTGGACCCTCGTCCTTTTTTTCCAGGTATCTTGGCTCTGTGAGCCAGGTGCCCTTCCTGAGGACTGGGATGGGGGAGCCCAAAACCAGACTCCCCTTAAGCTTCAGGGAGGTTGAAAGTGGTAGGAATGAGGTTGGAGCCTGTGGGTGGTTCTTACTAAAACTTGGATGACCAATTCCTGTGTTTCTTCCCAAACAGAACCATAACGCAGACAGTGGTTCTGGTCCCATTGACGAAAGCACGTGAGTGTCTCCCACGGGGGCAGCAGTCCCTGAGCCACTGCCCCGTGACCCCCCTTTCCCATCGAGCCTCCTGCACCCCTGACTGCTGTGTTCATCCGCAGATCCTTTTCATCCACCGAGAGCCTGCGACAGCTGTCTCAGAAGCTCAATGGTCTTGTGTCCGAGGTACCCCGAAAACTGGAGCTCGGCATGGGTTAGAGTAGGAGGGAAAATATGATAGAAAAAAACTGAGTCAGAGACTCCCCAAAGGAAGGAAAGATCCCGGGACCCGGCAGCCTGGCTGGATAAGGTTTAGCTGATGTTACTTCTCTGAGTCTCCTCTTTGAAGCCATGCAAATGAAGGGGTTGGACAGTGAGATTGGTTGCATCGTTTGATCCTGCAGATGAGAGCTCTTTGGGAGGGAGGGACAAGGGGGAGCTAAGAACCAGGAGAAACTGGCACAGGGAGGATTAAGGGGCAGGAGGCAAGTTAGGCGGAAGAGGAAAAGTTGCCAGTTGATGGGGAAGGCAAGATGCTGGAGGGGGTCAGAGAACATCTCCATGTGAGCCCTTTCGTCTCTCCTAGTCTTCGTCTTACGTCAATGGGGAGGGCCTAGCATCTCCTGCTGATATAAAGAATCTGGAGGTAAGTGGGCCTGCACCGTGGCCCAGTGACCCTGCAGGCCAGCCCTGCCCCCCACCTCCTCCCATGGTGGGGGCTGGGTGCCCCACCCAGCTGAGACAGCCCAGACACCCCCCAACCCTAATGATTGCTCTCTCTGCCTCTCCCCCACCCCTCCTCCACCTCCTCCTCCTCTCTGCATGCGCCTCAGAGCCGGTACCAAGAACTATCAGTAGCCCTGGACTCCAGCAATCTAAAAAACAAACAACTCAGTAGCAAGATAGAGGAATTGGTAAGAGTCCGGTGTTGTCCCCTGATCCGTGCTGCCAATATGGGGCTCCGGTCTCACCTTGGGGCTCTTGAAAGGGGCTGGGGATCCCTGGTGCCAAGGGAGAAGGGGGTACTGGGAGGCCTAGGTCTCAGCTGGAGGGGCCCTGGAGCATGGCATGCAGCGTGGCTCTCTCTGCGGCTGCTCTCTCTGCCTGTTCTGTTCTCCAGATGCCTCTGCTCGCGCCCTCCCCGCCTTGCCATGGGTCTGTTGCCTGTAGGGGAGGCACTAGCTTGACTGGTGTGTTCCATCCCTGACCCGGCCCCTGATTTGTTCCGACTTCGACCTTGGACAAGTCACCTCTCCTCCTTGGCCTTTAGTTTCCTGAGGAGGTAGAATCAGAGGGTGTCCAAGGTCCCTTTTAAGCTCAAAAAAAGGTTTCAAGGTCCTTTTATTCATGTATCGGTGTTGTTAAGAACAGAACCTGGCTTGTGGTGTCTGCTCGGCAAACAGTCCTTGAGTGCAAGCTGGCAGAGGGTGGTCTTCACCTTCTCAGACTCCATTTCTAGAGGTTTATGTCATTGTCCCTTCAAGGAAATCAGATCCAGACTCTCGCTGCTGTAGCCATGAGCAAAACCTGCCAAGGCTCAAAGTCTCTTAGCTTGAGAAGCGTTCATTCGTTTGTGTCCCCGTGAACCCTCCCTTTCTAACCCATTCCTGGCCCCTGCCTGTGGCCCCTCCTCCTTGGTCTGAGGATCGTGGGGAAGGAGGACAACCTCAGTCACCTTCCTTTGCCTCTCCCCACAGAAACAAGAGAACCAGGAAACTTTGGATCAGCTGGAAAAAGTAATGCGGTTTCTTTGTTTCTTCTATGGTTAATGGGGCTTCCCCGGTGGGCTCAGTGGTAAAGAATCCACCTGCCAATGCAGGAGATGAGGATTCAGTCCCTGGGTCAGGAAGATCCCCTGGAGAAGGAGGTGGCAATCCACTCCATTGTTCTTGTCTGGGAAATCCCAGGGACAGAGGAAGCCTTTCGGGCTACAGTCCATGGGGTCGCAAAAGAGTCAGATACAACTTAGCGACTAAACAACCCATGGCTAAATGGGTTTGGGGGAGGATTCAGATGTAGAGGACCATTCTCCTCTTGTCTGCTTACAGCCTGGAGGAATAGGGGGCTTCCCCCTTTGCCTCCTCACCCGTCTTCCACTTCCGGGGCGCCGATTATCTGTTCTCATTGGTGGGCCTGTCCTGGGCCTGTGGTGGCGTCCCTGGGCAGGGCACATGTCCTTTTCTCTTTCACTTTTGCCTCCTCCCTGTAAGAGTTGTTTCTTCTCTCTTTCTGCAGGAAAAGAAGGAATTTGAGCAGAAGCTCGCAAAGGAACAAGGGGCACTGCGAGAACAGCTGCAGGTGAGCGGACTCTTCCAGGGTCTCTGTGGCCCCCAGGAAACATTGCTTTTCCACGTTGTCAGCACTCGTTTGGCCTTTCTCCCAAAGGTCCACATTCAGACTATCGGGATTCTGGTGTCAGAGAAGACGGAGTTACAGACAGCTCTGGCTCACACCCAGCAGGCAGCCAGGCAGAAAGCAGGTGGGAATCTAGGCACCCTTTTACCCCTGGGCTGGCTAGGCCTTTGGTGGGATTCCTTCTCTGGACTTCCCCTCTCTGCTGTCGTTTCAGGGGAGTCAGAGGATCTTGCTAACCGCCTGCAGTCTTCCAGGCAGCGCGTGGGAGAGCTGGAGCGGACGCTGTCTGCCGTCTCCACGCAGCAGAAGCAGGCTGACAGGGTGAGCCTAGCAGCCTGCCCATCCCCTGGAGTTCGTGTGGCAGGGCTGTGAGCCTAAAGGTCTCGGTGGCAGGATGGAACGACTGGCTGCCCAGATGGCAGCACTGTCCGTTTCCTGCTGCATTAGAGTTGTGTGGTTGTGAAACGCGATCTGGATATGAGTTGGTTGCCATGGGCGAGTTGTGGGGAGGGCCGGGGGAGTGCCACCTAGAGCGAGCGCTAGATGAGCCCAGACCCTGAGTGCCAGCAGCCCTGCCTTTAACTGCATGGGCTCTGGCTCAGGTGCTGGGTGTTCAGGCTGTGAAGGTTCAGATCAGTATTTTTAGTCCATGACCACACTAAAAAGGGAGAAGTACATGTGTGTGATATATATGACATGTCAGAAAGGACTCATATAAAACCCAAGGAAGGGACTTCCCTGGTGGTCCAGAGGCTAAGAAGTGTGCTCTCAGTGCAGGGGGGAACTAGATCCCACATGCTGCAACTAAGATCCAGCGCAGCCAAATAAATAAATATTTTTTAAAAGCCCAAGGGAGAGGAATAGGGTGGCTTAGAGACCTGTCGTTTTTGTACCTTCTGAGTTTGGGGCTATGTGAATGTCCCATCCATTCAAAAATGAACAAAAGATTACATTGTGATTTAATCCATCCCTGTGGTCATGCCCCAACCCCAGGGCCAAAAACAAGGTTGAAGAATCCCAGATCTAAGTGATTTTAGGTGAGCTCCTTAACCTCTAATATTCTGCATTCACCGATAAAATGGAGATAGCAGCTGCCTCCCACGGTGATTGTGAGTTGGAAATGGGAATGTTGGCTAAGAAAGTGTTCAGAAAAGGTTCAGAGGTGATGCTGCTAACAGTGAGAACGGTGGCCAGCCCAGAGTCAGACCGCCCCACCTGCCTCTTCCAACATTCCCGAGTCCTTACTAAAACCAGAGGAGAGCGTGAGCTTGGATGAGCTTTGAAAAAACGTAAAGGCCTCACACCAGGTGAGGACGTGTTGTTGGGAGTTGTTCTGTTGCTGTTG
Source organism: Aepyceros melampus (assembly GCA_006408695.1). Classification (NCBI taxonomy): domain Eukaryota; kingdom Metazoa; phylum Chordata; class Mammalia; order Artiodactyla; family Bovidae; genus Aepyceros; species Aepyceros melampus. The sequence goes on along the minus strand of SJXQ01000474.1, from coordinate 277,799 downwards.
TTGGTCTGCATTTTCCGCCTGCCTTCTCCTGACCTCGCCTTTCTATGTTCGCAGTACAACAAAGAGTTAACCAGAGAGCGAGATGCCCTCAAGCTGGAATTACACAAGAACAAGTAGGATGGGGGGTGATGGGGGAGGGACTGGGAAGTGGAGGAGATCCAAGGGAGTGGGGTGAGAAAGAGGGTACATGTTTGGATGTGTGCAGAGCCAGGCTTTCGGTCAGCCATGCCCCTAACCCCTGCTAGGCCTCAGGCAGATCGTGTCCTCTCTCTGGGCTGCCACTGGAGGCTTCCGGTGCTGGGGTCCCTTCCAAAGCAACTTTTATGGCAGGAGTAGTGCGTGGATCATGGGAGCGTACCTCTCTTCAGTACTCACACCTCTCTCCATCGCCTCTGGCCACAGTAACAACAGTGAGGACCTGAAGCAGCAAAACTCAGAGCTGGAGGAGAAGCTGCGGCTCCTGTTGATAGAGAAGTCAGCCATGCAGCTGGGCATGGAGGAGCTGCAGAAGAAGCTGGAGATGTCAGAGCTGCTGCTGCAGCAGGTGGGACTGAAGCCTTGGGGTGTGCGGGCCCCACGTGGCAGGGCCAGGGCCTCTCAGGGTCATTGTGGTGCCCTCAGACCAGGAACCAGAAAGCTTGGATCCTTGTTCTGGTTCTGTCATAGGCTTCTCTAGAGACAAGAGAAAAAGTAGGACCTTGCTCAGATCTCAGGAATCTGATACGGCTTATTTATATATATATATATTTTTAAAGCGTCCTAGTTGAAAACCGTTGTTTTATGGATGATGTTGGGTTGGCCAAAAAAGTCCGAGTTTTTCCATAACATTGCATGGAAAAACCTGAACAAACTTTTTGACCAAACCAATAGTTGTAAGGCCAGCCCATGAGTTTTTGCTTCCTTCCTCTCGGATGCCAAGCCTCCAGGTAGACAGTGCCCGGGTCAGTTTCTTCATTGTTTTAGCATGCCCAGCAAATTTCTGCCTTCCTGCCACGTGTAAGGGTATGGTTAAAGTATGCCATGTTCATATATTGGAGTACTGTATAACCATTATAAAAACTTAAAGTTATCTTGTTTTCAGCACAGTGAAATTAAGTTGCAGCACCATATATGATACTATCCCTGGTACTATGCATCAATGAAGCATGTTTGCATACCTGTGGAAAAGGGTCAAGAAGGATACATACTGGATTGGGGAGGTTGGGAGAACTTTGAACACTTACTGTCAGAATTGTTCATGTTGAGTATTTAGTGAAAATAAAGCTTGTAGACATTGTACTAACAATATTAAGGATAACCCTGAGTTGTACGTTGACGTTTTGGGGGTGGGCATCGCGTGGATCAGCCTGGGCCCCCTGATCTAACCTCGTTTTTCACCATCCAGTTTTCTAGTCAACCTGCCCTTGATAGCAGCCAGCAGTTACAGCAGGCCCTGGAGGAGAGGGCACAGCTGGAGACCCATGTGGAACGGGTGAGGCTTTACAGAGGGAGGGGTACAGGAGACCCCAGGTGACCAGGAGCAGGTGAGGCCCCCCCTGTGACAGCCCCTGCTAACTTCTGCGCCCCTCTCGCAGCTGAAGGATTCGCTGAAGCAGCTGCAGGCAGAGAGAGACTTGTATGTGACGAATCTGAAGGAGGACAATGCCATATGGCAGCAAAAGATGCAGCAGGTGTTGGAACAGGTGAGGTGTGACCTTCGATCCCCCCCGGCCCCCTCCACCTTGGATAGGTCACTTGGTCTTCCTGGGCATCATGTCATTTGCTGTGCATAGCTGGAGGTGGACGTGTCTATCTGGAGGTGGGGATGGACAGGGGTACGGTCACCCGCCCTTACTTGACCTCTCCTTCCATGTGTGCCCCCGCCCCCATCTTGGTGCTTTGAGCAGATGAGCAAGTTGAAGGAAGAAAAGGAGCGCAGCGTGTGTCAGGCTCAGGAGCTGGAGATCAGCTTGGCCGAACTGAGGAACCAGATCGGTGAGCTGGGCCCCAGGGAACTGGGGATGGAGGCTGGTGTTGGGGCTGGTGAGAGTGGCCGAGATTGGAGGTGGGTGGATGGAAGGGCATCATGGCCCAGGGAAAGAGGTCCATACCAGCAGTTGGCAAGGCTTGGAGCTTCTCTGAGCCTCAGTGTCCCCATCTGCAAAAAAAGGGGTGAAGTGTGCCCACTGTGGTCTGAAGCATAAAGAGCTCTGAATGTGTCTTGAAAGATTGAGCCAGGAATTCAAGACTGAGGGCAAGGAGGCTGAGTTAGGAGCTGTGGACCCCGAAGAGGGTGCTTTGGATGCTGCCTAGCCAAGAGACCCTGATGGTGTGCTCCCTTCCTTAGCTGCGCCCACACCCCAGAAGCCTCCGGCAGGGCCCTCGGAGGCAGAACAGTGGCTGCAGGCAGAGACTGAGCGGCTCCAGAAGGAACTAGAGAGCCTGGCTGGGCAGCTGCAGGCGCAGGTGAAGGACAACGAAAGTCTGAATTGCCTGAATCAGGAGCAGGAGCAGCGACTGCTGGTGCTGGAGCGAGAGGCCGAGTGCTGGGAGGGGCAGGCGGAGGAGCGCAAGCAGATTCTGGAAAGCATGCAGAACGACCGCACCACCATCAGCCGCGCGCTCTCCCAGAACCGCGAGCTCAAGGAGCAGCTGGCAGAGCTGCAGGATGGATTCGTCAAGCTGGTGTGCAGCTCTCCCTGCCCAGCCCGCTCTCCTCCCTGGCCAAGCCCTTTGGGGGTGGGGTGAGACACTTAACCCCTCTGGCAGCCTTGGTTTCCCCACCTGTAAAATGGGTGATATGGATCTTTCATGACTGGTGCCCACAAAGGCACCCTGGGAGCCAGAAAGCCCTGCTTGTAGGGATGTGGGAGGGTGTGGAGGTAGGTGGACTTTCCTACCTGGCTGCACACTTCCCTGAGCTGTGGGAGCTGGACACCAAAGGGGCAGGCGGAGGAGCGCAAGCAGATTCTGGAAAGCATGCAGAACGACCGCACCACCATCAGCCGCGCGCTCTCCCAGAACCGCGAGCTCAAGGAGCAGCTGGCAGAGCTGCAGGATGGATTCGTCAAGCTGGTGTGCAGCTCTCCCTGCCCAGCCCGCTCTCCTCCCTGGCCAAGCCCTTTGGGGGTGGGGTGAGACACTTAACCCCTCTGGCAGCCTTGGTTTCCCCACCTGTAAAATGGGTGATATGGATCTTTCATGACTGGTGCCCACAAAGGCACCCTGGGAGCCAGAAAGCCCTGCTTGTAGGGATGTGGGAGGGTGTGGAGGTAGGTGGACTTTCCTACCTGGCTGCACACTTCCCTGAGCTGTGGGAGCTGGACACCAGGTTCTGGAGTCTCCAGCCACATTGGGTGGCCACTCACTGCCCCTCTCTGTGCAGTCCAATGACAACATGGAGATTACCAGTGCGCTACAGTCCGAGCAGCACGTCAAGAACGAGCTGGCCAAGAAGCTGGGCCAGCTGCAGGAGAAGCTGGGGGAGCTGCAAGAGACGGTAACCCCTGCCCCCAAAGGAAGGGCTAGGAGACAGGCACCCCCAAGGCAGGGGCGTGGGGGGCAGCCAGAACAAGTGACCCTGGGGTCCTTCAGGGCCTGTGACTGATTACCCCTTGGCCTCTGACTTTCAGAGTTGGGTAGCCCTATGCCGTAGATCCTTGTCCCTGCTAGAGGCATCAAGCCCGTAATTAGAGAAAAGAGACATTCTAGCTAGCTCCTTGGGTTCAGCCCTGGATTCCAACCTTGCATCTCTAAGGCTCAGTTTCCTTATATTAAAAGGAAGTTAGTATTTTTCTCCTAGAAGCACTGGGGATTAAAGGAGAATCCTGCAGGGAAAGCCGCAGGCATTCAAGTGTGGACCTCACAGCTGTTGGCCGGAAAAGTGTTCTGCTTTTCCACTCATCCATAGCCTCAAGTTAAGATAGAAAGAAGCTTGCTATGAGGGGTGGGACTGGGTGAAGGCGGCACGGGGCTCTGGGCAAGGAAGCCGGGGCCCGGGCAGCCGGCAAAGCCCTGTGCAGTGTCCGTCTCCGACCGAGGGGTCTGTGCCCGGCCTCCCTGGCCCAGGGGCTCAGACTATGGAAGCAAGCCACGCCCTGCCCTCAACCCCTGGGGTCGTCACCCCGCCCCCGCCCTCACCCCCCAGCGTCTGCCCGAAGTTGGATGTGAAGGGCCAGGAGGTTCAAGATCTGCAGCAGCAGCGGGACAAGTACCTGAACCACCTGCAGCATTACGTGATTACCCTTGCCATGGGTCTGTTGCCTGTAGGGGAGGCACTAGCTTGACTGGTGTGTTCCATCCCTGACCCGGCCCCTGATTTGTTCTGACTTCGACCTTGGACAAGTCACCTCTCCTCCTTGGCCTTTAGTTTCCTGAGGAGGTAGAATCAGAGGGTGTCCAAGGTCCCTTTTAAGCTCAAAAAAAGGTTTCAAGGTCCTTTTCATTCATGTATCGGTGTTGTTAAGAACAGAACCTGGCTTGTGGTGTCTGCTCGGCAAACAGTCCTTGAGTGCAAGCTGGCAGAGGGTGGTCTTCACCTTCTCAGACTCCATTTCTAGAGGTTTATGTCATTGTCCCTTCAAGGAAATCAGATCCAGACTCTCGCTGCTGTAGCCATGAGCAAAACCTGCCAAGGCTCAAAGTCTCTTAGCTTGAGAAGCGTTCATTCGTTTGTGTCCCCGTGAACCCTCCCTTTCTAACCCATTCCTGGCCCCTGCCTGTGGCCCCTCCTCCTTGGTCTGAGGATCGTGGGGAAGGAGGACAACCTCAGTCACCTTCCTTTGCCTCTCCCCACAGAAACAAGAGAACCAGGAAACTTTGGATCAGCTGGAAAAAGTAATGCGGTTTCTTTGTTTCTTCTATGGTTAATGGGGCTTCCCCGGTGGGCTCAGTGGTAAAGAATCCACTGCCAATGCAGGAGATGAGGATTCAGTCCCTGGAGAAGGAGGTGGCAATCCACTCCATTGTTCTTGTCTGGGAAATCCCAGGGACAGAGGAAGCCTTTCGGGCTACAGTCCATGGGGTCGCAAAAGAGTCAGATACAACTTAGCGACTAAACAACCCATGGCTAAATGGGTTTGGGGGAGGATTCAGATGTAGAGGACCATTCTCCTCTTGGCTGCTTACAGCCTGGAGGAATAGGGGGCTTCCCCCTTTGCCTCCTCACCCGTCTTCCACTTCCGGGGCGCCGATTATCTGTTCTCATTGGTGGGCCTGTCCTGGGCCTGTGGTGGCGTCCCTGGGCAGGGCACATGTCCTTTTCTCTTTCACTTTTGCCTCCTCCCTGTAAGAGTTGTTTCTTCTCTCTTTCTGCAGGAAAAGAAGGAATTTGAGCAGAAGCTCGCAAAGGAACAAGGGGCACTGCGAGAACAGCTGCAGGTGAGCGGACTCTTCCAGGGTCTCTGTGGCCCCCAGGAAACATTGCTTTTCCACGTTGTCAGCACTCTTTTGGCCTTTCTCCCAAAGGTCCACATTCAGACTATCGAGTTTCTGGTGTCAGAGAAGACGGAGTTACAGACAGCTCTGGCTCACACCCAGCAGGCAGCCAGGCAGAAAGCAGGTGGGAATCTAGGCACCCTTTTACCCCTGGGCTGGCTAGGCCTTTGGTGGGATTCCTTCTCTGGACTTCCCCTCTCTGCTGTCGTTTCAGGGGAGTCAGAGGATCTTGCTAACCGCCTGCAGTCTTCCAGGCAGCGCGTGGGAGAGCTGGAGCGGACGCTGTCTGCCGTCTCCACGCAGCAGAAGCAGGCTGACAGGGTGAGCCTAGCAGCCTGCCCATCCCCTGGAGTTCGTGTGGCAGGGCTGTGAGCCTAAAGGTCTCGGTGGCAGGATGGAACGACTGGCTGCCCAGATGGCAGCACTGTCCGTTTCCTGCTGCATTAGAGTTGTGTGGTTGTGAAACGCGATCTGGATATGAGTTGGTTGCCAGGGCGAGTTGTGGGGAGGGCCGGGGGAGTGCCACCTAGAGCGAGCGCTAGATGAGCCCAGACCCTGAGTGCCAGGCAGCCCTGCCTTTAACTGCATGGGCTCTGGCTCAGGTGCTGGGTGTTCAGGCTGTGAAGGTTCAGATCAGTATTTTTAGTCCATGACCACACTAAAAAGGGAGAAGTACATGTGTGTGATATATATGACATGTCAGAAAGGACTCATATAAAACCCAAGGAAGGGACTTCCCTGGTGGTCCAGAGGCTAAGAAGTGTGCTCTCAGTGCAGGGGGGAACTAGATCCCACATGCTGCAACTAAGATCCAGCGCAGCCAAATAAATAAATATTTTTTAAAAGCCCAAGGGAGAGGAATAGGGTGGCTTAGAGACAGGTGAGGGTGTGGGCGCTGGGCCCCTGAGAGGGACGGCCTGCGGCCTGCGGCCCTCCTCACTCTCTTCTCCGGCCCCTCAGGAGCGCCTGGAAGCTGCCAACCAGCAGAACCAGCAGCTTCAGGCCCAGCTGACCATCATGGCTGCGCCTGGGGAAGGTCAGTGGGGAGGCCTGGAGGGAGAACACTGGCCCGAGGAGCAGGGGGACGTCTGGCAGCATGGCACCAAGTTGTTCAGCCCTGAGTTAGATGAGGCCACGGGGGTGCCGGGTCCTCTTCCTCCGGCCACTGGCTGGCCCAGGGCTGCAGAGTGAGGCTGGGGGCAGAGCTGGGCTCCGAGCTTTCTTCCAGGCCTGCTCCGCCTCTGTGACTGTGGTGTCTGAAGACCCCGTCTGTCCCCAACAGGAGACGGACTGGACAGTGAGGAGCAGGATGAGGAGGCTCCAAGGCCTAAGCTGAGCGTGCCGGAGGAGCTGGAGAGCCGAGAGGCCCTGGTGAGTGGACCTCCCCGCTCCTCGCCTGTCTCACTCCCCCGTCTCACTGCCCCCACCACCACCCTACCCCACCCCC
>SJXQ01000474.1:243630-255612 GCA_006408695.1 Aepyceros melampus | reverse complement strand
CAAGTCCTGAAGAGCAGATGGCTGGTGGCTGGGTGGAGAAGGGGGACAGATCAGCCTCCCCCAGTCCAGACCACCTCTGTGACCCCAGAAGTTTTAGTGCAAAAAAAAAATCCACTCACATCCAACACACACAGGCACACTCACCTCAGCACCAACACCCCCCCAGCTCAGAAACATACATTCCTGCATTCAAGTTTTAAATCGCACATCCAATGTCCCACGCACACACACAAGTGCACACACACACACAAGCTCACACAGACACACACTCACACCCACTCACAATGGAACTCTGGTCTTCTCTCATCCTTACATCCTAAATACATACGATACATATTCTCAAACATGCCACACGCATGTCCTTGCCCCTGGAGCTCACTAGCCACACAGACACACTGGCACTTACACACTGAGCACAGGCACACGTGGTCTGCCCCCAAACACACACGCAGACCCTCATATACCAAACATGCCCTGATGCTTATAACCCAGATGCTCTCCTGTCAAACACCCACACGCCATGTCCACCAGGCCCCCACCCCCCAGCACTCTCTGCCCATTGGAGACCAAAATCACAGGCCACCACCCCAAGCTCTGCTCCTCACTGGCCTTCAACGGCCCCCTCAGGAGGAAGAGGGTCCCCTCCCCCAATCCTTGGCCAGCTGGAGTTCATTACCACAAGCCATCCCCCACCCCCCTCCCCACTCCATCCCAGCCTTCCCTGTTCTCTTTGGTCACCTCGGAATCCAGATGTGGAAGCCAAATAGACTGGTTCTTAAAGGAGACCAACAGCAGGGGAGGGAAGTGGCAGGGGGCTCTATGCCTGGTGGGCAGGGAAAGGTTCAGTGTGATGCCTCCGTGGGCCCTATTAGTCTTGGACCCTCCAGCTGGAGGCACCCTGAGCATCTCGCTTGGACTTCGGGGCCTGGGGGACTGGGGTGCAGGGGTTAACACTGTGTCTGGCAGCTAGACTGTGTGTGTCATGGGCCTGTGGGGGCCACAGAGGAGCAGGCACGCCCTGGAGCAAGAAAACAGGAAGGCTGCAGGCCTGGTGGGGTCAGAGAGGGACGCTTAGCACCCCTGCCCACCCTCTCCAGGGTGCTCAGCCCCCAAGCTCCCCCGTCCGGCCAAGCCATCTTCCCCATCCTGCCTGGATGAGCCCCCAGAATTGCCTGCTTATACTTCCTACCATCACTCAAAGCTCTTTGATGGGATTTTTAAAAGCCCCTGTTGGGAGACTTCCCTGGTGGTCCAGTGGTTAAGACTCTGCCTTCCAAGGCAGGGTACATGGGTTTGATCCCTGGTCGGGGAACTAAGATTCCACATGCCCTGGGGCAACTAAGTCTGTGCACTGCAACTAAGTACTGGATCCAGCCAAAAATAAGTCAATCAATCAATGAAATAGATATCAAATACTCCTATTTGGTGGCCCAGTCCACTCCAAGCCTGTGGTAGGATCTAAACCTGACTCTGGCCACCAGACAAATCCCTTGATGACAAGTGTCCCTTTACTTACCTCGTCATCCTTGTACCAGGACAAATTCTCAGCAGTCAGCACAAACCAATACTCCTTGGAGCCTCCTTCATGATGCCGATGTTGTTGATGGTTAGCCAGCCCTTCCGGATGACCTGGTAGGTGGTGTGGTGGGGGGACAGGAAGTCACTGGACAGAGGCCAGGATTCCCCATGGAAGATGGGGTAGGCAGAGAGAGACACTCAAAAGGCCACCCCTCCCTCAGCTTTTGGAGGCCTGGCTGGTCAGGGATGGTAGGGGCCAGATCTGCCCTGGTTTGAACTACAAGTGAACAGAGTGGAAGACAGAGGTCAGTTCAGGATAAAGAGCCTCTGACAGTTTGGAGCCATCTGAGTAGGCAACTGGTGGCCTTGATAGGGGATGAGCTCCCAGCACTAAAAAGTGTGCAAGCTGAGTTTAGGTGGCTGACTGGGCAATATGAGCCAAAGTATATCTTCTCAGCTTAAGAGTCAGCTTATTCAAAGACTTGTTTCAGGGACTTTGCACATGCTGATGTTGACTCTGCCTAGAAAACACTTCCTCCTGTTTGTCTGGAAAATCCAACTCCATCCTCTGGATATAGGCTCAGAAGTCACATTCTCAGACAGGCTTTCCCTGGCTCCCAGGATAATCAGAACCCATATTATAATCTCTCATCATTCCCTGAAGCTTTCTTCTATGATGATGACTGGGATTTTGAATCTGTGTGTGTGTGTGTGTGTGTGTGTGTGTGTGTTCATGTCAGTCTGTCTTGCTAAACTGTGAACTCTCTCCCCTACTGGTGTATCCTAGTACTTGGCAGTGTGTGCTGCAGACAGTAAGTAAGTGATCAGTAAATATCTGTGGCATGAATACATGAAGGCTGCCACAGTGGGATTCTAAGAGTTTTTGTCTCCAGGTCCCAGATGGGGGGTGGTGGTGGTAGAGTGGGAGGCGGGGGTCGGGGGTTGCTGAGCACAAATTGCCTAGACTCCTCTTCCCCGGGGAAACCCAGAGTAATGGGCAAAGGTCTCTTTTCACAGCAGGAAACAGCTGGCCCTGGGACCATCCTGAGCCATCAACACAGATCTGGGCCTGTGGATTCTGGTCCAGGGCAGGGCCATCGACTAGACCCTGGTGGCGGGCCAGACCAAGGGGATGAGGGAGCTGCTTCCACTCCCTCCCTCAAACCATGGCCTCCCCGGCTTCTCCCCTGAGCACCCAGAGAAGATAGAGGAGACTGAGGCTGGCAGGAAAGCCCTCTGGGGTCAAGACTGTTTCTGAGGCTCTCAAAGCCTGCCCTGCCCCCAGTCCTCCTGTACCCTCTCTGGCTTCCCTGAGAAGTCTGTGGAGAACTCAAGTCACACAGCAGATCACAGCTAATAGCTGCCTTCGCAGTTAACAGGGACAAAGAGCCAGGCGCCTCCATGAGTCCTCTCCTACCCTGTCCCCGTCTGGAGAGGACCCCCTCGGCATCTTGTCGCTGTCTTTGGAATTGAGTCCGAATGCTGCACCTTGGCCCTCCATCTCCAGCATCTGACCAGCAGACCTCTCTGCCCTGCTCCTACCTTGATTCCCAGCCTTTGTGCTCCCTCAGCCACCACAGCTCTGCCCTCCTCCCTGCTCATCCAAAACCCCTTTCCAGACCCTGGGCACCGGGAACCTCCTGTTCCCCCTGGGGCCTGACTGCAAGCCCAGCCTACAAGAGGCAGGACTAGAGTTTGGCTCCTGTCCAGGGGCCAGCACAGTGTAGGCCCCAGTGAGTGTCTGCTGAATTGAATTGCCCTGGGATATTGCATTCATGAACTCCTTCCTTCTGATGAGCAGCTACTGGGTGCCAGGCACTGCACTGGGGGCTAAGGATTTACTGGTAAACAAGACAGATCCAGCCCTTCCCCTTAGAGGGCTCAAGAGGGAAATGATATGATGTCAGTAAGCACACAAGCATCTGGACGATCACAGACACTATGGCCTCTGGAAAAGCTCAGGCTATGGCTTGGGGCACAACTGGGGCTGAGAAGTGATGTTTCAGCAGAGATCTGAAGGACAGACAGGTGAGGAGGCTCCGGTTTCTTCACATTTCATTCATCTCTTTCCTCAACTCTCTGGTAGGGATGCCAGCTTAAAAACATTTCTTTCATCCATCCATCTCACAGATATTAAAGAGCTCCTACTCAATGCCAGGTCTCTGACAAACATTCTGGCCCACTCCAGCCCATGTGGTCTCCCTCTGGATGAAGGAGATGCTTAGCTCATGCACACCAAAGGACAGATTGGTAGGACTGTGTGTGTGGCTAAGCCTTGCCTCTGGCCTGAGTGCCTGTGAGGACACCCATGTGTTGCTGTGTGCAAGCAGCTCAAACCAAAAGGTGTCCTCTTGACCCCTGACCATCCCCACTACAAATGGGTCCCCTCCTCCCCCTCACTATACAAATCAAAAGCCCCAGTCCTGGTACTCACCAGAATCTCATCCTGCAAAGAGGTAACCATAGCAACCACGAGAAGCATCGGGAAAGAGGAGAGAGGGTTACTGAGGCAGAGTGGGAGGCTTGTGGCTGGCATCTGACAGGCTCCCTGGCCCCTGCGGGACCCTTCCCCTCGGGGGAGGGGGCTCTCAGAGCTTGGCGTCCATCCGGCACCCTCCATCCCTCCGGCTGGGGCACTGGAGTTCACTCACCTGGTTCCCTGAAGCCTTCTTCTTGTTCATCTGGTTGCTTCTCTGCTGAGCACTAATGAGGAGAGAAGGAAGAGTCCCAGAACCTCTCTCCAGAGGCCCAGCTTCATTGCTACTATTCACTGGGCACCAGACCCAGAGGCTTGCCCCAGCAGGCCTGGGCCCTACACACACACACACACACACACACACACACAGTCATACAAACTGTCACCTTCTCTGACCAAGGAGCACTCACTTGGCAAAGCCTATGAAGTCCTCATGGTTGGTATTCATGTAAGCCAGCTCAATATCGATGAGGAGCATGACCTTCAAGGATACACAGGTCAGCAGGCAAATGGAAAAGATACCATAGAGTTTTAAAATGCAGGAACAGCTGGGAGAAGCATACTTGCAGCATGTATAGAATCCATAAGAAATAAATCTATAAACCATAATAAACAAAGATATCCATAATAGTATCCATAATAAATAAAGAGTTCTAGAAATCAATAAATGGAAGACAAGAAACACAAACCAAAATAGTCAAAGAACCTGAATGGGTAATCCATAGAAGAAATGCAGATAACCAATAAGGATATGTAAAAAATGCTCCCTCTTGTTCACAAAGAAATGCAAGTTAAAATGGGACCCTTTTTGACCTCTCAAATTAATAATAAATATTGGGACCAATGTGGGCACAATTGTAGGAAGATATACCATAGATGGAAGTATAAATGTGTATCACCTTCTTGGAAGGCAGTTTGGCAATATATGACAACATTGGGACTTCCCCAATGGTCTAGTGGTTAAGAATCTACCTTCCAATGCAGGGGATGCAGGTTTGATCCCTGGTCAGGGAACTAAGATCCCGCATGCTGTGGGGCAACTAAAGCCTGTGTGTCTTAACTACTGTGCCCACGCGCCTGAAAGCTCATGCTCAACAAGGGAAGCTCGTGTGTGCCACAACGAAGATCCAGCACAGCCAAAATCGAAACTGAAAAAAGTGAGTGACTGAGGACAGCACCATTGTGGGGAAGGAGTGGAGAAGGGTGAGGCTGGGGACTGGGAGTCAGAAGTGGCTACAGACAGAAGGATGACAGGGAGATGGACAAGGAGAAAGGGCTCACCTGTGGGCTCTGTGAGAGCTGTGAGGGGCCTGCTTACTTCTGTTCCTCTCAACCCAGAGGAGCACTCAGTGGACATGCCTCTTATTGAACGAATGAATGAGTATTTGATAGATGATGACATAAAAGGAAGGGAGGGTGCCTATGAGGGGGTGTATGGTGACCCAGAGAAACAGGAAATAGAGAGAGAGGCCCAAAGAGGGATGATCAGAGTATAGAAAGTTGAGAAGCAGATGGTAGCACTGTAAAATGGAACAGCTTCTGTAGAAAACTCTATGGCAGATCCTCAAAAAATTAAACATAAAATTACCATATGATCCAGCGATTCCATTTCTGGGAGTACACTCCAAAGAATTGAAAGCAAGGTCTCAAAGAGATATTTGTGCACCCATGTTCAAGAAGCATTATTCACAATAGCCCAAAGGTGGGGGGAAAAAAACCCCAACTCAAATGGATAAGCAAAATGTGGTCTACCCAAACAATGGAATATGATCCAGCCTTAGAAAGGAGAGTTATCCTGACAGGTGCTACAACATGGATGGAGAACATTACACTAAGTGAAGCAAGCCAGACACATAACGACAGTTGTTTGCTTCCATTTATATGAGGCACCGAGACTTGTCAAATTCATAGAGACAGAAAGGAGAATGGTGATTGCCAGGGGCTGGGAAGAGGGTGGGCTGGGAGTCATTGTGTGTTTTTTGGTTTTTTTTTTTTGCTGCGACATGCAGCATGCAGGATCTTGGTTTTCCAACTGGGAATCAAACCTGAGCCCCCTGCATTGGGAGCACAGAGTCTACACCACTGGACTGCCAGGGACTGTTTAAGGTGGAGGCGGACAGAGTTTCATTTTAGGAAGATGAAAAAGTTCTGGAGTTGGATGGTGGTGATGGTTGCAATCTGAATGTCCTTAATACCACGGAACTGCACAATTTGAAGTGGGTAAAACAGTGAAATTTATGCTATGCGTATTTCTTTCTCACAATAAAAGAGAGTAAGAGAGAAGCATGAAGGTAATATGGGGAGAGAAAGTGTAAGAGAGACTGAAGCGGAAGAGACTAACTGGGAAGAAGGAGGTGAACCCAGGGGCAGGAGTTCAAGGCTAGGGAAGAGCGGGCAGTGCCAAGTGGGCTCACCTGCTCCTTGGTGCGACCCTCGCGCTCCCGGATGTGGGTGGTCACAATGCGCTCCATCTCCTCCCGCAGCCGGGGGTACTGCTGGAGCTGAGAAAGGGTGGCAGGGGAGAGAGCCAGGTACACAGCGGGCACAGGCAGGGGGCACCCAACGCCCACCAGAATCCAGGGTGGGGTGGGAGGGACACACCAAATGCCCAAGACTTGGGGGCCCAGGAAGCTGATGGCACCAAGCCACGGCCACCCCTTTCCCTGAGTCGTGAGATCCAAATGGCAATTCAGGGGTTTCCCGGGTCTGGGCCCTCTTCACTAGCCTACCTGGGCAACTTCATGGGGGCTGGTAGCTCCCATGCGCACAAGTGCCTTGGGAATCAGCCTGCTCCTCGGCAGCCATCTTGCTGGCAGCCATCTTGGAAGCAGACCTCTTCGATTGAGGCCTTTGTTTGGGGGCACAGTTAGCTCCCCAAACGTTCACTCATCCTCAGGGCTACGCTTTGCCTTCTCAAAGGCTTGCAGGCACACTCAGGTGGGGAACCAGGCAGGTAACAGCCTGCAGATTACCATCCGGATCCACCCAACTCTGCTTCCCTTTGCATGCCTTGACCTGGCACTACCACCCCCCAGACACATTTTCCTGGCTCCGAGCTGGCTGGCCAGCCTGCCTGTGTCTGCCCCACTCCTTTGGGGTAGAAGTTCAGCAGCACCCTTCTCCCTCTCCTAGTTTTTAATCAATTGAGGCCAAAGGGGAAGCTGTTCCAAATCCTTGGCCTATAAACTCTGTCCCCAGCTCAGCCAGCTCTGGACAAAACCCAGATGGACTCCCCCTTCAAGATTCTGTTGACTGTCACCACTTCCAGAAAGCCCACCATGATAACCTCTATGTCCCCTCCCCCACCCCCTGCAACACACACCGTCTTCCCTCACCAAACTGGACTGTAATTGCCCTGAAGGCAGAGGCTGGGCACACCACGGTGCTCAAAGAGGGCAATGTTGAAGGAATGAGTGAATGAATGAAGGATGGATATCTCTGCCCTCCTTGCCAGGGTGAGCAGACATGGGCTCCTTTGCCCTGTGGCTCATGAACCAGAAACTCCTCGGAGAGAGGGACTCGCTGCACTGCTGAGGACAGGAGTCTACTCCCAGGGACACGCTCCTCTGCCAGGCGGGGCTCAGGCCGGGCAAAACTAGACCCACACCTTGTCCCTCTTCCTATGCCTGGCTCAGGTCTCTCACGCAGATCCCCCTATGTGGGAAGAGAGTTGAAGGTTAGTGTGCCTGGGTCACAAGTAGGGATTCTGAGGGCAAGAAGGAGGCCAAGGAGATGGGGTGAGGTCTTCAGGAGAGGCAGGAAGGTGGGGAAGAAAGCAGCGTCCTGGATGTCAGCCCAGGAGAAGCAGCCTTAAGAGATGCCACATCCCCCAACCATCCCATGACTGTGCCAAGGGTGTGGCTCATGTGGCCAAGCTCAGGGGACCTGGGAGAGAGGCAGCCTGAGACCAAGGGCTTAAAAGCAAATGCTGGCTGGAGGGGTCCCATGGACCCTGCTGCCCCACAAAGCTCAAGGATGCACTGTCATTCCTTTTCGAGACTGGTCTCGGCCACCAGAAAAGCCTCCTCTGAGATGGTCCCAAGTGCTTCCTCCCAGGGTGGGGTTGGGGTAGGGGCAGGGAGGGCGGAGGAGGGAGCAACTTGCCAAAGAGCATGACCAGTTCTCCCACTAACCTCCTGGATGCTACAGTTGTCAAGTTTTCCACGTGTCACGAGTGACAGGGCAGCCTCAGCCCCTTTGAGCAGTTCTGTTCCCTTTGAGCATCTTTTTCCATTCTGGCTGCCTCTGAGCATTTCCAGGACTTTCAGCCAGTTTTTAAAATGGATCTTCTCTCTCTCAGTTCTTGGCTAAGTGGGGCAGTCAGCCTGGAGCCCACTGTTTAGGAGTCAGGAACGCAGGCCGTGGAGCCACATGGCTCTAGGTTCAAGGCCAGCCCCCCGCCCTGCTGACTGTCCTTGGAAAAGTGATTGGAGCCCTCTGAGCCTCAGTTTTTCTTGTGTGAAATGGGGTAATAATAGCACCTTCCCTCTCGGCATTGTTGAGAGGACTGAGCAGCACACCCTGTGCTGGACAGTAAACTCCAGATTTCATCCAGGGATGAAAACTCTAAGCCCAGCAGGGCTAGGCAGAATTAGCAGAAGGGGGTTGCTAAATTTGGAAGACTTAGGGAGGAAAAAAAAAAAAGATGAAGATGGGTGAATTTCTCTATGTAAACCAAAAAACTACTATGCATTGAATCAATCAAAGGGCATTTTTAAAAATAAATAATTTATAAGCTTTCCTGTCTAAAGTCTTTGTTGATCAGTTGTCTGCTTACAAAAACTTACCAACTCACTATAAGAAATCTGAATATGACTGAAGTTTGTGAAGTAGAAACAGAAAAATTCCTATGTTCTTTACCTTCTCAAAATAATAGTTAATAACTATGCCTTAAGTGAAGTCGCTCAGTCGTGTCCGACTCTGCAACCCCATAGACTGTATGTAGCGTACCAGGCTCCTCTGTCCATGGGATTTTCCAGGCAACAGTACTGGAGTGGATTGCCATTTCCTTCTCCAGGGGATCTCCCAACCCAGGGCTCGAACCCAGGTCTCCCGCATTGTAGACAGAAGCTTTTCCATCTGAGTCACCAGGGAAGTCCAACTATGCCTTTAGAACTTTATAATTTATGTAGGTTATTATATTTTACTTTTTGTATATTTATCATTTATATATATATTACTTCCCCCCTAAATTCTATAGATTATTTTCTGAAACCTGCTTTTCCCCCCACAGTACATTGTGGAAGGACATATGAATGGAAATAAATATCCCTTGCCCACTTAAAAACTAGTCTTTCATTGTATAATACTATAATCAATATCCTCTTGATGGACATCTCGGTTGTTTCCAACATATTACCATTTACCCTAATTACTGCTTTTTTGGAATGCAATTCAGCAGTGTTTCACAATTTTTATATCTAGTAATCATTCTTCAAGGAATCTGTCCTAAGGAAATAATCCTAGAGAAAGAAAATTAAAATTATTTGTACACAAAGATATTCGTTGCCAGGGTATTTATAATATTGAAAAACAGGAGACAATTTCAGTGTTCATCCATAGGAAAATGGTTAAATAAACCATGACAGTAATAAATCTATTCAATAGAATATTATGCAATCATTAAAAATGCTCACATTGACTTTGTAATAACACCCTCCAAAATGCTGGGAGAAAAAGCAGGATACTAATATATTCACAGTGTGAATACCTAATAATGTATATAAATCTATGTATAGAAGGAATAGTTTGGAAGAATAAATTGGTTAAAACTTTTTGGAGGGCAAATCTTGCAGAAGTTACCGAAAGTGTGAATGCTTACATCCGTTGACTAGCCAGTTCTATACTAGAAAGTTGCTCTAAAGAAACAACAGGATAAATATGCAAATGCACTTACAAAGCTATTCGCTGCAGAACTGTTTGTAAACAAAGAACAAAAAATTGAGACAGCCTAAGTGTCTGTCAATAGGATACTGAATATGTAAATCATGTCATATTTCTACAGCGGAATACAGAACAGTTGTTCAAGGGCATAGTCTTTATGTAGTACTGCAAGGATTTCAGTTCGTAGTATTCAGTAAAAAAGAAGAGTCCATGGATCAGTGTGGTCAGTGTGATCTCTCTTTGGTTAAAACTGGTGAATATTTGTAATTAGTTAAGGAAGGAGTGCTGCCAGCAGTTAACTCTAGGGTTATGGGGTTATAGGGACTTTTGCATTCTCGGTGCAGTTTGGATATTTTGGTAACAGTCATTTATGATCAGAATAAAATCTATACTGCTAATTTCACAGTGTTTTTTAAAGGAGCATGTTTGTGGCAGCCTGGATGAGAGGGGAGTTTATATATGTAGTTTATCTATGTACAGCTGAGTTGCTGTGCTGTGTACCTGAAGCTATTGCAACACTGTTAATTGGCTATACTCCAATATAAGGTTAAAAAATTGAAAAAATGAATAAATTAGTTAAATCTAAATAAATAAAAGAGGAGTGTATTTACAGAAAATGTATGAAAGTCTCAGTGTGGTTTTTTTTAAAAGGGAGGGTTGTTGCCTCCATTTTATTTTTAGGGGTTTTCCAAATTTTCTCTATTTGAGAATGTATCACTTTCACTAGGAAAAACCAAAATTAAAAAAAAATTAGATATATATTGTCTTCTTTTGTAAAGAGATTTGAGGCAGCTTAAAATAAATGCATGGGACTTCCCTGGTGGTCTAATGGTTAAGACTCCATGCCTCCATGGCAGGGGGCTTCAGTTGGATCCCTGTTTGGGGAACTAAGATCTCACATGCATGGTGCAGCCAAAAAAAAAAAAACTCTGTATTTTTTAGTTTAACAAAAGTTAAGATCATATTGCTTAGTAGTCATGATGTTGTGGGACCATGATTTAGATGTCATGATATATACTCTACAATAGAGAATCCAGCTTAGATTTTATTCCACCTGGATGAGGCACTGAGTGGATGCTAATTTGCTTAATCCATTCCCATCTGGCACAAAAGTGAGACAGGATTGTGAAAGGGGTACACAGGACTAATTGTGTATGAGCCACAAAAACTGTGATACCTTACTTGGACATGAAGTTAAGGCAGAAATTCCCCCACCTCCCAGCATAGGAGCTTTCTCAAACACAAGCGAGGCTGGACTCATGCAGGCCTCTGGGAAGGACTGCTTTGGATGATCTGGTGAAAAATCCCCCAAATGCCCCGAAGTAGACAAATAGGAAAAAGGCATCTGAAAGGTCAGAGACTACTCAAAAGAGGCTGACCCTGGCAAACGTGTATGGATTGCAATCAAGGGAGTAATCCAATATGCTTTTAGGCAAATTAGTGTTGAGGGACTGGGATGGCTCCCCTGGCCCAGGAGGCCCTGATCCAAGACCTCTTCCCCTGGTCTCCATAAATCTGAATCCCATTCTGCTGTTCTTTTCTGAGACTCGGTTTTGTCATCTGTAAAATGGGGATAAGACTATCCACTGCTTAGGATTGTTCGAAGGATGAAGTCAGATAACAAGGGCAGGCACTTAGCCTAGTGCTTAGCACACAGTAGGTGCTCAATAAACAGCATCCAGCTCATTATTATCATTGTTTTCAAAGGGACCATTGAGGGTGCTTGGGTGAGAGCAGTCTGCTAGGCAGAGAGGTGGGGACCTGAAGGAATTATGAGGACTGTAGACTCAGGGTTAGAAGCTGGCACCGGACCTCAGAGCCAGGAGCCACCCGGGCTGGCCTGGGTCCACCTGAGTGGCTGAGAGGTCGCCAGGCTTGCTCAGCAGCTGGTTGTGGCCCACCGCAGGAGGCCCTGGCCGTGAGGAAGCCATGGGCAGGCCCAGCCCCTCCCAGGTGGCCATCATACCTTTTCGCTACACTTTCTGATGGTGGCTGTGAGCTCACTGACTACCATATCCACACACTTGATACTGGGCTCTTTAAGCTTCTGCACCTGCTTTTTCACTGTGGCTTCAAAAGCGAGGTCAGGTGTGAAGAGGCCCGTC
>SJXQ01000474.1:225948-241728 GCA_006408695.1 Aepyceros melampus | reverse complement strand
GAGCGCCTGGCAGCAGAGCAGGGTGGGGCAGAGGTGGGAGGGGCTGGCCGGGTGCCAGTTACCTTCTTGGTGCACTGTCTAACGGTGCTGATTAGCTCCGAGATAACCATGTCCACACACTTGAGACAAGGTTCTCGGATCTTCTTCACCTGCTTTTTCACAATGGTCTCAAAGGCCATGTCTGGGGTAAAGAGCCCGGTTCTGAATGCCCGGAGCAGGAGAAGGGCACAGTGTCACAGGCCAGCTCCTGCCAGGAGTACCAGGCCACGGCCCCATCCCGACCCACTGAGCTCTGCCCTCGGGGTCCTCCCACTACCCCTCTCTGGGCTTCAGTGTTCCCATCTGTAAAATGGGCAAGAGGGACTCTAATGAAGGTCTTTCAATTGATGCTTTTCAGGATAAGACAAGATTTGCTTATAGTTGGTGCATATGTCCTGCTTTGTCTTCAGATTCTATTCCTACAAAAGGTTCTGTGGCTAGAAATGGTTTGAAAACTGCTGAACTGGGTTGTCTCTGAGAGCCTTACTGGGAAGAAAGCATTTTATTTTAAGACTAGGAGAGAGATTTTTTTTTTTTTTTTTCCTGTGCCTTAGCCAATGCAGTCTGTAAATTAATGCCAAACCTTGGACTGGAAGCTGCATGAAAGCAGCAACATTTTGGTCTGGCTCACTGCCTAGGCACAGAGCGGCTGTTTTAAATTTTCTTGTTGAAGGACCAGTATAGCTCTGGATCCCTGGAGCAGAGGCTAAGATTTTAAGGACCGGTCTATTTCTCAGTCTTCCTTCCTGCTCCACTGTCCTTGGTGTTGGCTGGAAGGAGGGAAATGGGTCAGAATGGGGCCAACTTTGGGCTAACAGGATCATGGGAGGGTCCGGAGGGTTGCTGCTAAGTCACTTCAGTCGTGTCCGACTCTGTGCGACCCCATAGATGGCAGCCCACCAGGCTCCCCCATCCCTGGGATTCTCCAGGCAAGAACATTGGAGTGGGTTGCCATTTCCTTCTCCAATGCATGAAAGTGAAAGGAAATCACTCAGTCGCGTCGACCCTCAGCGACGCCATGGACTGCAGCCTACCAGGCTCCTCCGTCCATGGGATTTTCCAGGCAAGAGTAGTGGAGTGGGATGCCATTGCCTTCTCCGCTGGAGGGTTGAGAGGCCTCATTCCATCACAAAAAGTTCACAGACCAACACCTGGTAGCCTTCTCAGGCCCTACCCATTGGTTTGGGCAACTTTGTGCTGGAGACGACTGATGGGAGCTGTCTCACCTTGGCATGGGCAGGGGACCCAAGCCCAGAGGGTGCTTCCCCTGCCACCTGTACCTTGGGCTGTACCCAACTAGTCTAGCCGCCAAGCCTTGTGCCCAGGAACAGGCAAAGGCAGGCAGCACGCTGCAGGTACTGGGGTAGCCCGGGTCTCCTATCCAGTGCCCCTTGCCAGAGCCTGTCCAAGCTGGAAGCCAGAAAGTCGGGGTTGAGGAGACTGGGCACTAGGGCTCTTCATCCTTCCCGAGGGGAGCTCACTCCATCACTCCCACTACCTCTGCGCTAGACCCTTTCTGCCTTCCAGGGTTCAGCTTCCCTCCCCGGTCCCCATACGTGCCTAATGCCATGGATATTCTTGATGGCATAGCTGATCTCCCTTCGGAGTTCCTTCTCGTCAAACTCCATCTGTGTAGGAGACCAAGAGATGGCAGGTCAGGGCCTCTGTTGGTATTTGGGAGGTCAGGACAGGCTCCACCCCACTCCCAGGACTGGCACCAGGGCCTCTAGTGAAGTCAGCCAACATAGGTGTGAGAGAGTTCCAGATAGGTGAGTGGGTGGGAGGGAGGTGAACCCTCCTGCCTTGGGGTGGGGGGCTGCCTACCTTGACCAACTCGAAAGGGAAGCGTTCATGGAAGATCCGGTTGATGCGGGCGCCCCCCGACAGTTCATAGGTGTCGATCTGGTCCCCTGAGCCTTCGATGCGCTTCTCAAAGTCTACAGCGAACTGCTGGACCATCCTGGGGAGAGAGTGGTGTCACCTGAGGGGGCAGGAGCAACCCAGTGAGGGAGCCCAGGGAGAGACCCGGTGGTGCTGCAGGAGGGGCAGCTCCGTGATGGGGAGTCAGGGGTTGGGGAGGGCCTCACTGCAAAAGAGCCTTGGTCTTGCGTGCTGGGTCATCAGGGCGGAAGTTTTTGTACTCCTCCACCTCCTTCTCGATGGACAGCAGCTGGCTCTGGAGTTTGTTTCGCAGCCCTGGCAGCGTGTCCCGGATGTGGTTTGTCAGTTGCTGGGGGTAGGGGTGAAGAAAGCATGAAGACCATGGTCACAGAGACCCAGAAAGCCCACAGGACCAGGCAGGGACCAGGATGCCTGGGGCCCGTGTGGACGTGGTGAGGTGCAGAGCCACTGCCCTGCCCACCACTGCCCTGCCCACCGGAATGAAAGCTGCCTGGCACACACTAGGTGCTCACAGAGGTGTTTTAATTGAACTAATGAGTCAATAATGCCATTTTTAATAGAAGCCAGAAATTTAGATTTTTATTGGAAATCATCTGGTTTTGATTAATTCAATAGTGTTAGATACCACAAGAGCCAGATGAAATAAATCAGAGGCAGTGATGACTGGAAGACTGCCCCCTTGCGCCCTCTAGGTTTAAGGCCTCCCTTAAGGTAATTCTCAAGTTCTGGGACTCACTCTGGTTAGGTCAGCCCACACAGTATCCCCCTGAACTGCACAATGACTGTAAGAAATGGGTCTTATCACCATTTTACAGATGCAGAAACAGAAGCTCAGAGAGCTGGAAAGTCTTGGTGGGTGAGTGGCGAAGCTGAGATTGGAAGCGAGCTGTATGGCTTCCAGGGACCCCAACTTTGCCACACGTCACACTGCCTCCCTACTGTCAACACACACACACACACACACACACACACACCTCAGTGATTCTGGAAGCCCCATTCCAGGCAGAGAAATATCCAAGGAGTCCCCTGGGATCACCTGTCCCCAGATCAGCCTCTCCCCATTTCAGAAGGTACCAAGGTCTTCAGCCAAGTACGCTCCAGTCCTAGCCCCTAAGCCCAAGCCCTGTCAATGACCTCCTCCATCCTGGAAGGGTGCCAGTGCTCCCTTCCTGGCCCCAGACAGGGAAGGAGCAGTGAAGCTTGGGTGCTACCTCGCTGGACAGTGGGCAACCCTCCCAAAATATACTTCAATGACTCTGTTCTCATGCTGGTTTCCCAGACCTCATCCTGGCCTGAACCCCTACCTGGTTGAGGACCTTCTGCAGGTAGGGCGTGCCCATGCGGTCAGCCAAGTGGCGGTAGGAAGGGTGGGAGAGGAAGAACTTGCGTTCAGCAGCCAAGGCAGCTGTGATATCTTTCTTACCATCGATGTCCTTCTGGCTTCGGTTCACGACTCCAATGTAGCCTGTGGGTGCGGTGGAGGTCAAGGGGCATTCAGCCTTGCAGGGAGTGAGGGGCTGGAGATGAAAGGGAAGGGCTGTCAAGTGGGTCAGGGCCATGGCCTACCTACCTCTGCGCAGCGGGAGCAGCTTGTTCTCCAAAACATCGCGGGCATCTGTGCCTTCGTCCATCAGGTCCAGCTTAGTGATGACCCCGATGGTGCGCTGACCTGGGGGGGAGGGTGTGGCAGGAGAGGGTTGTCTACACCTGCACTCGCCCTCATACAGGAGACCCAGGCACTCCCGATCCCACCACACCCCCGCTATCTCCCAGCCTGTGCTCCGCCCCCATTCATTCTCCACGGTGGCCCAAACGACTTTTAAAAGGCGTAAATATGATCCCACTGCTATTCGCTTAGATCCTCCAGTGGCTCCCTCCTACACCGTGAATAGACCCCCAGGGCCCTGCGTGTCGGCCCCCTGTGGGAACCTACCCTGGGGGTCCACCTCCTTGGCGACCTTGAGGGCATCAGAGTTGGCCAGGTCGGAGTTGGCCGGGGACACGGCCAAGATGAGGCAGTTCTCCTTGGTGACGAACTGCATAAGCATGTCCCGGATCTGGAACTCGATGTCGGGAGGTTGGTCCCCCACCGGGACCTTGGTCATTCCAGGCAAGTCCACTAGGGTCAGGTTCAGCACTGGACAGGGGGCGAGAGGGCGGGCTCAAGGCGAGGGGCGTGGCCGTGGGCGGGCGGATTAAGGAACAGGGCCGGGCTTAGAGAGGACGTACGTGGGTGGGGTTAGGGAAACGCGGAGGGCTAAAACGGAGACCCGTTAGAGGCGGGGCCAGAGGTGGGCGGAGCTATGGCTCGGTTGGGGGCCCAGAATACAGCGAGCCGAGGAGTGAAGCCCAAGAGGCCATAGCTGAGGGGCGGGGCCAAGAAGCCGGGTTCCCGAGGGGCGGGGCTCCCGCGGCGGGCGGGGCCAGGGCCAGATCTCACCGTGCGGCGAGTAGACGCGGAGGTTGATGGGCACTGGAGAGATGCCCTTGTTAGTGCCAGTCACCCGGTCGGTCTCAGCCTCAATCTCCAGGCGTACCTCTTCGAAGTCAGTGAATTTCTTCCCCTTGCAGTGCAGAAACTCGGCATATTCTGCCCCAGAAGGAGCCGGGCGCGGGAGAGAAAGCATCATAACCAAAGCTCACCTGGGTTTCATCTCCCACTGGGAAAAGACCTCTCTCTCTCTCTCTCTCTCTCTCTCTCTCTCTCACACACACACACACACACACACACACACCACTGCCTTCTTCTTCCTCCCCCGACAACAAGGCCTCCTCTCCGTTATGCATTTTTATCCCCGCTGTTCAGATGAGGAATGAGGTCCAAAGAGGGGAAGCCCATACCTGTAGTAGCGTTGACCAGCTGCAGGACCAGGGGGCGTCGCGTGACAATGCCAGATCCTCGGGGCAAGAAGTCCCTGCAGTGAATTGGGGGTGAGAGGAGAGTCAAGGTCTGAGGAGGCTCCCTGTGTCCCAGGGATGCCTCTCCTGCCACTGGGGGCCTCAAAGCTCCCCAGACATGCCTCACCACACCTCAGCCCAAGAGATTCACGAAGGGGAGAGGGCAGCTGAGAAAGGTGGAAAAGACCACCCTCAAGTCCTCTGGGTCACAGAATTTGTGAGTCTGAACTGACCCTCAGACCTCTCTCACAGTCTGCCCTGTGTTGGTTCTGAGCCAACAGGAAGTCCCTGCCCCAACTCAGTCACTGCCATTCAACTCAGGAGATACTGAGGCATGAGGTGCCCCACCCCAATGCCCAAATGTCTGGTGGCCACAGAGTGGGTGCCAAGGAAATGGAGCTGTACTTTGTCCCCTCCTTTCCGCTATGCAGAAAGGCAGCATCTCACTTCCCCTTTTCCTGGCCCCATCTGGCTGGGGTTGAGGATGAGGGGGATGAAGGGAAGGAGGAAACAAGACAAAGAGGGGAAGCCCATACCTGTAGTAGCGTTGACCAGCTGCAGGACCAGGGGGCGTCGCGTGACAATGCCAGATCCTCGGGGCAAGAAGTCCCTGCAGTGAATTGGGGGTGAGAGGAGAGTCAAGGTCTGAGGAGGCTCCCTGTGTCCCAGGGATGCCTCTCCTGCCACTGGGGGCCTCAAAGCTCCCCAGACATGCCTCACCACACCTCAGCCCAAGAGATTCACGAAGGGGAGAGGGCAGCTGAGAAAGGTGGAAAAGACCACCCTCAAGTCCTCTGGGTCACAGAATTTGTGAGTCTGAACTGACCCTCAGACCTCTCTCACAGTCTGCCCTGTGTTGGTTCTGAGCCAACAGGAAGTCCCTGCCCCAACTCAGTCACTGCCATTCAACTCAGGAGATACTGAGGCATGAGGTGCCCCACCCCAATGCCCAAATGTCTGGTGGCCACAGAGTGGGTGCCAAGGAAATGGAGCTGTACTTTGTCCCCTCCTTTCCGCTATGCAGAAAGGCAGCATCTCACTTCCCCTTTTCCTGGCCCCATCTGGCTGGGGTTGAGGATGAGGGGGATGAAGGGAAGGAGGAAACAAGGAAAAGGACTCATGCTTCTTAAGTGCCTATCGCATGCCAGGCTCTTTGTGGGCAATATTTCATGGACTCTACACAATAGCCTCACTAGGAAGACAGTATTATTATCTCCATTTTACAGATGAGGAAACTGAGGCTCAGAGATATTCATGTTGCCCAGCCCGTATCTACCAGACCTTGCAGTAGATCCGTTTGACCCTCTGGTGAAGGCTTTCTGCCCATCATCTCCCAGCAGACCTAGCTCCCTTTGAATGACTGAACTGAGGGAGTCCCAAAGTCACTTCCTGCCTGTAGACCTGATGTCTATTCCTCAGACATCTGCTATGTCAATTTCAGCCTCAGCAGTCCTTTTGGTAACTCTTCAGGGTGCCACTTCTCTCTGTCCTGCCAGCTCTTTTCATCACTCCACCCATCCACCCACAGCCCCACCCAAGCCAGCACAAGGGTGATGGTGGAGGCCTCTTCAGGGATCAGGCTACTGGGATTGGAAACATGGGATTGCCGGGATTCAGGAAAGAGGGGAGCTGAGGGGCCACAGAGATCTCCTTCATGGTGAGGCACATGAAGGCCCAGAGAGGGGAAACGTTATACTCAAGATACTATAGGGCTGGGACAGAGCCAGAACAGAAACCTGGATGCCCTACCTCGAGCCCAGAGCCTGCCCTGGACTCACAAAGCTTTCTGTGCCTCAGGGTCAGGGCAGAGTATCCCTGGAACAACAGAATAGGCCCAAGCTTCTGGGTTCAAGGCCTCATCTGCGGTCCCTGGGGAGGGCTCTTCCATTCTCTGTCCTCACCCTGCCCCACCTCTGGGGAGAGCAGAGACTAATGAGAAGGAGTCAGCCACTTTATGAGGAAGGAGCATGATAAATCCTGCATTTATCCATCATTTCTAGGTGCCAGGCAAATGCTTTTCATTTGCACAAAGACTGAGGTTCAGAAGGGCAGGGCTCGCACTTTTCCATTACAAGAGGTGCTTAATAAATGGGCACTGAGGGAGCGCGGGTTCAGTTCCTTGTCAGGGAACAAACAGCTCACATGTCATGTGGCATGGCCAGAAAATTACATTTAAAAAAGGGCACTGAGGACTTCCCTGGTGGTACAGTGGATAAGAAGCCGTCTATCAATGCGGGAGATGCAGGTTTGATCTCTGGTCAGGAAAGATTCCACATGCCACGGAGCAACGAAGCCAGTGCGCCACAACCGCTGAAGCCTGTGTGTCTAGAGCTCGTGCTCCGCAACAAGAGAAGCCACCGCCATGAGAAGCCTGTGCACTGCTAGGAAGTGCACCCCCACATCACTGCAACTAGAGAAAGCCCGCGAGCAGCAGTGAAAACCCAATGGAATGAAAAATAAGTAATAAAAGGGAACTGAACCCCAAGTCCTCAAAAAGTGCTCTCATATAGAGAAGATAACTTTACAGATGAGGTAACCAAGGCCTCAGAGAGGTGAAATGACTCATCCAAGGTCACCCAGTCAGGAATGGCAGAGCCGGGGAATCAAACCCACTGCTGTTGGACCCCAGAGCCTGGAAACGTTCCCATCAGACTCTGCTGCACCCTAAACCTGAGGAGCCAGACTTGGCTTTTTATGTAATTCAATTAAATTCAGTGTAGAACATATTTGGGAGCAGCTGCTCTGTGCCAGGCCCTGTGCTGGGCCCTGGGGATGGGAGGTGATAAGTCAGACGGCTCCCCCGCCCTGAGGCGCTCACAGCGTGGTGGGAGAGACAGACAAGTAAACAGATAATGTGATGCAGCATGACTGTGCTGGAATGGAGGTGCACCAGGCCGCACAGAGGGGGAGGTGGTTAACTTGGCGGGGAGGGACTTCCTATCTCTGTCTTTACCCCTTACTCGTTGACTTCTTTGCAGGGGCGACCCTCTAGTACTTGGAACCCGCTTCCCCAGGACTGGAGAGATAGGGCATCTCGGCTCACAGAGGCTGGGAAGGATATGGGGACCTGGGGTCTACCTTCTTCCCCACCTTCTCCTCACCCAGCAATACCATGGCAACTACTGTTGCCATGGAAACTGCAGGTGGGGCTGGAAAGGATGGGACGCCCCACAGAGAGCCCCTCCCCAGGCAGAGACATGAACCTTCCCTGGAACTCTAACCTGAGAGCACCACCACTCCCACCCACTTCCTGCACAGATGGACCCTCTTGGCCCTGGCAGGCCTGAGGGGTGGAGGTCCCTGAGGTGCCACATAGAGGGTGTGGGGAACCCGAGCCCAGCTGGAGGGGTGATCAGGGGTCTGGGCCAGCCTGCTCCAAGTTGCTGCCTCCCAGGGCTACTTAAAGGACAAGCAGCTTATGGGAAGCAGAGATTAGAGCACAGAGCATGTGTGGGAGCAGTGCCTACTCAGACCCAGATTTCCCAGGCCGGGGTGGGGATGGGGCCCAGGTGGCCAGGGGCCCCATCTTGGCCCTGGCCCAGGCTTTCAGAATTCCCTGGGTGGCTTGTTCAAATGCACGTTCCTCAGACAGGCTGGGTTAGAATCTTCAGGGTTGGGAGGTGTAGGGGAGGGGAGGAGGGAATCTGGATTCTAAACACAATCCCCATGTTGCCATCAAGTTTAAGGCTCCTGGCTCAGTGACGGGGAACCAGCGCCAGGCAGAGGCCCTGAGTTCGAGTCCTGACCTGGCCATTCCCCAGCCTGGTGCCCCTGGGCCGGCCGCTTCCCCCTCTGGGCCTCAGGATCCTCAGTTGTAAACCACGTGATCAAAGGAGGCCTCATATATGACCACGCGTGGCTGCACAATGATTCCTGGAGCCTCAGCCCGTGCCTGGAACAGAGTGGGCACTCAGCAGCTGGAGGGGGCTGCCAAGGAGAGTCTCCTGTCCTCTGCTCCCCTCCTTTGGAGAATCCTCCCAAAATTCAGCAAGGAATCCAAGATCCTGAAGAACCATCTGCCTCACATCCTCTGGGCACTGAACTGGATCTCAGGATCCTGACCACATAATGTTGGCTGGAAAAGATGGACCTCAAGGAGGAGGAGTTTTCAGAGAACATCTCATTCCCTCTCATTGTCCAGAGGGTGGGACGGAGGCCCAGAGAGGGGCAGGGAACTGTGAGGCCGCACAGCAATAGAAGGGATGGCTGAGATGGGCCCAGGACCTGGAAGCCTGCTTCTCAGCTAGGCTCATGCCTGGACAGGCAGTGATGAGCACGGCTGTTCCCACATCCAGACTCAGTGCCTCACTGCCTGCTGGATTCTCACGCTGGGCACAGGATTCTCATGCTGGGCACAGGATGGGCTATCGCAGGGGCTCAGGCAACCCTGGAAGGAGCAAGCATGGCTGAGCAACTCCACAGCTTCCACCTTTCGCCTGGACAGACTGTCCCATACCCTCAGTTAAAGTGCCCCCTGAGGACTTCCCTGGTGGTCCAGTGGTAGGGGGCTTGGGTTCGACCCTTGTCAGGGAACTAGATCCCACATGCCGCAACTAAACGATGACCTCTTGTGTTGCAACTAAGACCCGGAGCGGATAAATAAATAAATATTAAAAAAAATAATAAGCTGTCCCCTGGCGCCTTCGCACTGGAGATTCAGGCCTGATCTGGTCTCCCGCCAGAGCCACCTCTGCACCTCCCACCCAGCTCCTGGTTTGCCTAAGAGAGGACAGAACAGGTGCTCAGAAAAAAGTGTGCCGGGCCCACCAGCCTCGACTGATGTGTGGGAGGGGTGGCTGGTGACATGCCAGCTCCTCCCACTCATTTTGGACAGATGGTGGTTTCCTGGGGAGGCCTTGCCTTGCCATCTGCAGAGGTACCTTCAAACCTGAAGCACAGGGAGGATGAAATAAACACATCTCACCACCTCCAGGCACCACATATGGCCTGTCGGAACTGGCACTGTCACCCCAGAGGGGCCTGGAGGAATTATACCCAGAGCTGCCACTCCTAGTCTGACAACTGCTCTGGGACCCTGGTTCCCAAGTCCTGCTGAGCTCAAACACCACCAGAAAGTAGCATGCTTGGACTGGCATGTGCCCAGCGGCGGTCATCCTTGTCAGTCTCTTGTTTCCTGGACTCTGATGGCAGACAGGCCCCGCATTGGGTGTCCAAGCTGTGTGACTATGTATAAATCACCAGACGTCTCTGAATCTCAGTTTCCTCATCAGTAAAATGGGTTTCTGCGAGGCCTATATAACTCAATGTCTGTACCCAGGCATGGTAGCAATGATGAGAAATAAAACTTGTTGAGGGAGCTGAGTACACAGCCTGGGTTCCCAGGACCATGTCATCAATTGATGCTGCAGGGAGGGAGCTGGAAGATAGGTTTTCTGGGGGCTGGCCAGAGGAGTGGGTGGAGGCCAGAATATTTCCAGCCCAATCTTGCCTTGGAAGTGGAAGGGAAGGGGCCCAACAGACTGTGAGGTGCCCTCTGAAGCAAGGAGCCAGGGTGGAGGCGAGGGAGTAGGTAGGCCAAGAAATACATGGGGAGGAGGTGAGACTGCCCCCAGGCAACAAGTCCCTCTCTGTTCCTGTCGCCCCAGGAGGCCTTGGGCTGGCCCACGTCACACAGCCCATGAATTTCCAGCTGAGGTTTGAAGATTTCAGGGCAGCCCTGGCCTTAGCTTCCCCTGGTATTCTAATGTCCTGAGAGCAGGGCCTGGATTGGCCCTATTTACCACGGTATTCCCAGCACCCAGCTCAGAGCCTGGCACGGAGCAGGCGCTCAGGACACCCCTGTTGGCCGAAGGAATGATTGGAAGGAGTTCCTCCATTTTTCCCATCACCGCCCTCATTGTACAGATGTGGAAACTGAGGCACAAGAAAGAGGGTCGCCCAAGTTCACAGTGCAAGTTGGTGACAGGGTAAGACTGGTGCCCTGGGCCCTGGATTCCGAGCCCAACACTCTCCCCACAACAACCATTCTTCAATATTAAAGAAAACATGTCATCTTTCTTTTCACCTTATCTTTCCATCCTTCCTACCATTCTTCTTTGCCTCTTTCCTTCCTGCCTCCCTCCTTGTCGTCCTCCCTCCTCCCTCCCTTTCTTTCAAGTGTTGACTACTTTATACTTTCAAAACGGAAACGATTTCTTTTGCCCCTGCTTTAAAAAAATCATATGCTCTCTCATTAAATATTTTTTCAGAAAATACATAAGATATTGAAAAAAAAAGCAACCATCACCCTCAACACCTGGGGCTCAGCATTGTAAACGTCTTATTACTTATAAGAACAGTCATGGCAAACCCTGATGGATTGTTGATTGCTGGCCACGGATGCTTCCGGGGGCTCGGAAATCTGCATCATCATGAGGTTTCTTTCGGGGGTGATGAAAGTGGTCTAAAATTGGACTGTGATGATGGTTGCACAAATATGCTAAAAATCATTGAAGCGTGCACTAAAGATGGGCGAATCTTACAGCATGTAAATTGTACCTTAAGTTGTTTAAGAAACCTGAAGCCTCTTGATTGATGCTCACGTGGCTGTGTGAGGTTGGTGTGGCCAGTTTCCCAACTTGAAGGGGAAGAAACAGGCTCAGAGAGACAAAGCCAGGTTCCCCTCATGGCCCCGGGCTCTGAGCCACACTTGGGTAGCAGCTCTGCCTGTCTAACAGCTCAGCGTGGACTTTTCCCAAGTCGCTCAATATGGAGTTACTTCTGGATCCTTATTTCTTTCATTTATTTCACTGTGCTGGGTCTTTATTGCAGCATTCGAACTCTTAGTTGTGGCATGTGGGATATAGTTCCCTGACCAGGGATCAAACCTGAGTCCTCTGCATTGGGAGCACAGAGTCTTAGCCACTGGATCACCAAGGAAGTCCCTGGATCATTATTTCTCATCACAAACAGCCTGAGGTGAAGGAATCTCAGCTCCACTAAATTATCTCCCTGCTCTGAACCTCAGTTTCCCCATCTGTGAAATGGACAGAATCCAGTAGCTCCTTCTTACGGCCAATGAGGGGATGCCTCGAGACCCTGACTGTAGAAGTATCTACCTAGCAGACTGCCCACTGGTGCTGCCGTGAGTCACCTGAGTGCCCATCCTGGGCTTGGTGCCTACGTGTGCCAGGGAGCATTGCATTCACCTGCTGAGATGTTTCTCCCCATCTGGGCTGGTGGCCTCGTTTCCCTGTGCTAAGATTGGGGACAAAAGAGCGGTGCAGTGGTAAACAGGTAAAACGTTCATAATAACCTTGGTTGGATCTCCTCTGCCAGGAGCTCTCAGCCCAAGGTCATGGGCCTCTTTCTTCCTCTGTGGTCCCTCATTCTGGGAGAAAACTGAGTCCTGCCCCACACGCCAAGGTCACAGGCTGGAGGGTGGTCAGGGAAGGCATCCTAGAGGAGGTGTTGGCTGGTGTGAGATCTGGAGGTTGAGCCAGTGAAGGAAGAAGACCGAGGTGGGGTGAGGCACCTTCCTGGCAGAGAGAATAGGAGAGTGAGGGAGAGAGACAGCCCATTCCCCATGAGCTGTAAGATACTAAGGTGGCCCCCGGAGGGGAAGCCCGGCTGGGTACGGCCAGCCTCAGGGCCCAGCTCAGAAGATAAGGCTCTGCTTGGAGGGCAGGGAGATAAGAAGGGCTTCAAGCAGAGGCATTGGATTGGGAAGCCCTAGAAAGTTCCGAGCTGCCTGATGGAGAATAGCAAGAGTGGAGTCTGTCCTGGGTGTTGGGTAGGATAAAGGTAATGATGGCCCAGGTACAGAAGGGATGGGCTGGGGCAGAACCCACAGGGTCTGCAGACTGCATTGGATGGAGAGGATGCGAGAGGAGCTGGGAGCCAATCCCGGGGCCTCCGGCTGGGGCACTGGGAGGGCGACAGAGGATGAGATGGTTGGATGGCATCACCGATTCAAGGGATATGAGCTTGGGCAAACTCTGGGAGATGGTGAGGGACAGGGAGGCCTGATGTGCTGCGGTCCGTGGGCTCCCAAAGAGTCAGGCACGACTTGGTGACTGAACAACAACATAGGGATTCCAAGTTGCTAGAGCTGACTGCTGCAAATGGTTGGTATTTCTTAGCCAGAATTCAGTCCAGAAAGGGGGCAAGAGTGCCCGAGAGACAACCAGGGAGAGCAGAGGAGGAGAAGCTGAGGTGTATGAGAGGCAGACACAGGGGTTGGGGTGAAGAGGGTGGACATTCACATGGAGATAGAAGACCCATGCTGGCTCCTGTCCTGCCTCCGGTGCACCGCTGTGTGACTTCAGCAGGTCCCTTACCCTCTCTGTGCCATTTCACCACTTGAAAACTGGGGATGATGCCCCCCCTACTAAGAGGTTGCTGGTTCCAAGAAGACAATAAGCAGCACTGCCCTTGGACCTGGGGGCTCGGGGCCCTAACCTTGGGCCCCAACCTTGGGCCCCATCCTTGCTGGGATTGCTGGCCTCCCCTTCTCGTGAAGCAAGGGGTTCCCGGGGACTGAGGGAAGGTGCTCAGCTGGAGCCTGTGCACCCCTCCTTGTCGTTGTTGTTTTGGTTGCTCATTCAAGCCTGACTCTTTGCAACCCCATGGACTGTGGCCCGCCAGGCTCCTCTGTCTATGGGATTTCCCAGGAAGAATGCTGGAGTGGGTTGCCATTTCCTCCTCTAGGGGATTTTCCTAACCCAGGGATCAAACCCAGATCTCTTGCATTGGCAGGTGGATTCTCTGCCGCTGAGCCACCAGGGAGGCTCTTGTGCAGCCCTCCCACACTTAAGTGCCCTGGAACTTTCTCTCAGTCTCAAGTGTACCGCTAGGCTCTTTCCCACCTGCGGGCTGCCCTCAGTGCGAGGAGGCAACCTCGAGGCTAAGGCTGATGGAGCTGGAAGATGAGGGCAGCCTGGGGAGTGCCCACCCCACCCATCTCAGAACTCGGAGGAGTCTGAAATTCTAAATTCCACACCATCCTGCCAGGTTGCTTTGAAGGTGTGTTTGTCAAGGTGGGAGGGCAGAATGCACTGTAGTTAGCAATTCCTTAGCTTGATTTATAACTGGAATATTTAGACATACGGCACGTGGGCTCCACTTCTGCCTCCTGTTCCAGGCCTGATAACACCGTGTCTGTGACTGGCAGCCTCCGCTCCCACCTGACCCCTCCGCACCGGCCTGCCTGTGTCCCTTCCTCCTGTTTCTGACCCTCCGACCCCAGCCAAGGCCAGGGAAACTCGATTCTCCTGACACCGGGATCAGATACTGTCTGCCAGAGTCACCTTTCATTCCCAGTTCCTTGGGGCCACTGGGTGGGGCAGGGGGTTGGAGAAGACGTCCTCTGGCAGAGATGGGCACACAGGTCTGGCTAAGGGCATGTACCAGGAGCATGCTCTGAGCAGGGAGGGGCACAGCATCGTGGGCTCTCTGGGTTGGGGTGGGTGAAGGGCCTGAAGTGCCTCCCAGACCAGCCTGATCTCACTGCGATCTCTGCTCCTCACTGCCCTTCTCTCCTCCGGGTTCCACCTCTGGCCTTTCCTCAGGGGGGTACTCTGCACCTGGAGTGGTTCACTCCTTTGCCTGACCAAGTCCTATTTTCGCTCAGGCGCAGACTTAACTGCTCAGATGCCTTCTCTGGCCCCCTGACGACTCCTGCTCCCTACAACATCGGCTCCTGGTACCCTTCTTCAAACGCACAACATAAGAGCTCTTTGTGTAATGTAGCCTCTGTCTGTCCCGCTCGGCTGTGAGTCCCCCGAGAACAGGGATGGGTCTGGCTCGTTCACAGCTCTATCCTCAGGGCCTGGAGCACTGCAAGTGCCAAGGAGATGTCAGTTCCCTCTGGCCCTCTACTTTCGATGTCTCAATTATGCCCTAATCCTCTTTGGCCTCAGTCTCCGAATCTGGGAAATGGGATGTAGCCTGAAGTGTTCAGAGGAAGAGATAGATCCTAGTAGTGGAGAATGCTCTGTCCCCCATGGCAGGGGCTGGGGCTGACCAAGAGAAGGGCTCTCAGAGGCCAGAGACTGGCACAAGGTCTGTGCTGAGACCAGAATGCAGAGACAGGGGATTGGTAGGAGGCAGGGAGCCTGAGCAAAAGGCTTCCCAGGTGGCTCAGGGGTAAAGAATCTGCCTGCCAGTACAGGAGCCATAGGAGATGCCGGTTCAATCCCCGGTTTGGGAAGATACACTGGAGAAGGAAATGGCAACCCACTCCAGTATTCTTGCCTGGGAAATCCCATGGACAGAGGAGCCTGGCGGGCTACAGTCAGTCCATGGGGCTGCAAAGAGTTAGACACAACTCAGTGACTGACCATCAACTCAGTGGGCCTGAGCTGGGGTAGGCAGAGTCAGCAGAGGAAACCAAAACCCTATCCCCCAGGCTGCCCTTTGGGCCCTGGGCAGAGGCTCACTCACCAGGCTCCCTGCCCCACCTGCATCCTTGCCCCTCCTCCCAGCTGGTACCTATGCCCAGGCAGGAACAGAATGGGCACGTCCTCTGGGCCAGACCTGACCTGAGTGCTTCGCAGGCATGACGTCAACACTCGCCACAGTCCCATGATAGAGGTGCTATTATTATCCCCATTTTACAGATGAGGAAATAGCAGCTGGGCAGGGTTTAAAAAACATGCCCAAGTTTGCTCAGCGTGTAAGTACCAGAGCTAAGCTGCAAACCCAGGTCTGATTCCAGGCCTGAGCGCTCAGCCCCTCTGCCACACTCCTGTCGGCATGCCTGGGCCTCAGAGGGAGTGAGGCCAGGGCTGCCGGAGCCTGGAAGCCTGTCCCAGGACACCTGACTTGGTACCGGATGGGAATAGTGGGGAGGGGGCACGCAGCTGGGGGCAGACGAAGGGAAACCTGGGGTCCCAGACATCTGCTCACAAAGTGCTGGGGTGTCCGGGGGCCCACGCACACTCCGCTGTCTGCGCTCACCACCGAGATGATCTCATCTACGCTCACGAGTTGACATCCCAT
>SJXQ01000474.1:129384-171621 GCA_006408695.1 Aepyceros melampus | reverse complement strand
ACAGCCCCATGCCCGCCCCATCTCAGTCCCAATCGGCTATGCTTTTTAGGAGTCTGTGTGGAGACTGTGACATGGTTAGTATTTTTACTGAAAATCCAATAAAGGAAGGTAGTTTGGCCTGTATAGTCTCCACCAGCACTTCTGTCTGCATGGATAGGGGAATGGGGGGGGTCCCCAGCTGGCACCCAGCCTCTGCAGGTAGTGAGGAGGCACAACTGGAAATCTGAAGACAGGGTCCCTCACCAGGGACTCGGATTATGAGGTGTTTCACCTCCTGAGCCTCAGTTTCTCTCTTAAGCATGTACCCAAGCTTGGAAGTTACTACCTTTCAAGTAGATCTCATTTAATCTTCAGTGTCCCCAGGAGGGAAGTCTTGTTGTTATACCCAATTTACAGATGAAGAAACTGAGCCCTAGCAAGGTTCAGTGCCTGCAGGTCATAGATCTGGTGACAGGCCAGGATTTGACCCCAAGCCTGAGCTCTAGACCCCCATCCTGGCCTCTCTCCAGCTGGACCTTACCAAAGTTGGTGTGGGAATGGGGGGTCCTCACTGCTCAGGCCCTCTGGCTCCAAGTTCATGTTCATTAACGGAGGCACCACCCTTCTTGTCAGGAGACCTTATGATGAATCATCAGTGAGTAGGGCCCTGGCTGAGCAAGCTCTTTAGTTCTATTTCCCCATCTGGAAGGACTCTTAAGAGACAGACAACCAGCCCTGCCCTGTGACTGGCCAGATGGGGAGACTGAGGATCAAGAGCCAGAGGGGAGAACCCAAGGCTGCACAGCATGTCTTGGTGTTGGTTGTCTTGGTCAAAGGCCCTAGAGCCCAGAGAAGCTGAGCACATCACCCAGGGTCACACAGCATGGCTGATGCTATCTCAGCTGGCCTGGGGGAGCAACCTCTGGCCAGAAGCATGGCCAGGAGCATATCCAGTTGGGAGGAAGCCCTGACCTCACCTGCACCTCTGTGCCCAGAAATACAAGAAGGTCAAGAACCCCAGCCCCATGTGATCAATGCCTCCACTGCCCTGTTCACCTCTGGCAGCCACTGGGGTCCTCATCCCAGGATACAGAAGAGAGAGGAGGTGCAGTGGTGTTGGAGACCCGTTTAATGTGGACACTCAAGGCCTGGGCAGAGTGGGGAGCATCCAGGAGTTGGGCAGGCAGGCATGGTGGGTGAGCCACTGGCCCACACCTGGCTCCAAGAGGGGATGCTGGGAGGTGGGGGCTGGCCTAGGCACACCAAAGGAAGTACCAGAAAGGTGGTCTAGGCAGGCAGGACCCCAGGAGATCTGTCAGCCAGCCCTCGAGAAGGTACCAAGCCAGGTGGTGAGTGTTCAGGCCAGAGCCTGACCCAGAAGGCAGGGTTGGGGCCTGGCTGGGGCTCCCAGAACCTAGGGGCTGGCATCGCTGGGGGTTTCCCCAAGCTGCTGCTGGAACTCAAGGCGCGTCTGCCGGTTGGATTCAAGCAGTTCCTGGAGGCGGGCATGGAGGTGGTCATTCTTCTCCTCCAGGTGGTCCAGACAGGAGTTGATCTGGTCCAACATGGAGTTGATGGCGGCGTATTCTGGAAGGAAGGGGAAAGACAGTCAAGGTCCCATATTTCCTCGGGGCTCACAGGCACCCTCCCCACCACCACCATGTGCCAGCCTGTCTCTAAAAGGGCTTCAGGCAAGTCCCTACTCCTTCTTGAGCCTTACTGTCACCATCTGGAAAATGGGTGTATATCGAAAGAAGAAAGGCCTGGGAGAAACAGCTTAGTGTGCCGTCTTTTTCTAGGGTTAGGGTAGTCATAGGGAGGTCAGGCAGACAGTGTCTAGCCTGGGAAGTCCTGCCAGGTCCCGGGTCTCTCTACTTCCTGCATCAACTGCCTAAAGGCCAGAGCCCATGCGCCTGAGTTGGGCAATGCAGGCCTCTGTCCCCAGGCAGACACTACTTTCTAGCCCTGCCTGGCCCCCCTTGCCCTCAGAACAGGGCTCCTGGCAGCCTCCCAGGCCCTGCTCCCTTCTCTCACCCCGCCTCCCCTGCCTGCTCCCTTCTCTCACTCCTGCCTTTGCCCACCTCAGGCCCCTTGAACCTGCTGTGGTTTCTGCCTGGAGTGTGCTGTGTCCTCTGTCTTCCTTCCCTCCTCTTCTCCTGGAGGAGCCCCACTCATCCTTCATGTGTCAGCGCAGCTGTCACCCCAGCCTGGGTCACGCCTCTATTCCTGACCCCTTGCTCTGTGGCCTTCACCTCCAGCTCAACAGCTGTGATCGGGTGCCGGTCTGTCTCCCTGAGCCTGTAGTGAGTGCTCTGCGAGAGGGGGCTTGTGTCCACTGCCGTCCCCCGGGGCCCTCACTGTCACACAGTGAGTGTTTGTTGAATGAATGGATGAATGAATGAGCCTGACTTTCCAGCCTTCTGCCTTTTCCCAACTGACCCTGCCACCCTGAATGCTTCAACCACAACAGCCATTCAAGGACCAGCTCCAAATGCCTCTTCTTCCAAGAAGCCTTCCCTGGTCTCCATCAGAAACCATCACTCTCTCCTCCAATGACACTTCTGACCTGCCTCTCTCGGCAACACAGTGTCTCTTAGGAGCCAAGATCTGGGCCTGTGCCCACTGCGGGACCCAGTTCTGAGCCAGCCCATGACTCAGATACACTCAGCTGCCAGCTTGGGACAAAGGGGAAGTGGCTGGCGGTGTGTGGGAACGGCCAGCATCAGAAAAGAGTGTCTGGGATAAGGGTGCCAAGTTTCGTGTCTGCCTTCTACGGGAAGGGTACCCATTGCTCAGAGTTGTCCTAACTCACAGTGGACAGAGTCCTGGAAAGCCTCTATTGGATCTTAGAGTCCAACTCCCTTGTGGTACAAACGGGGAAACTGAGGTCCAAGAAGGAAGAGACCTGCCTAGGGTACTGCAGCTGGTTGGTGGTGCTAGTGGAGCAGGGGCCCTTGGGTTTCAGTCCCAGTTCTGCTCCATCCCAGCAAGTTACTGCACTTTTCTGGGAAAAGGGGACAATGTGGGTTATTGTGAGACATCAAATACATATATCAAGAAATCAGGGTCTGGCCACAGCAAGCACTTAGTAGATGGTCACTATTAGCAACATTTCATTTCTGGTTAAGAGACCCAAGTGGAGAGGAGGCTGGGGAGGCGGGTGTCTCCACTCCTGGGGCTGGGCTTTGTCTGAGTCAAGTGTCAAGGGTATCTCTCAGTTCCAAGTCTTTGCCTTCCGTTGAGGACACCCTCCTCCTCTATGTCCTAAATCCTGTCAATTTGCCAACTTCCACTCAACATGACTCCTGGGAGGTCCTTCCGGATGCCCCATCACAGCTCCCAGCACCTCACCTGGCTGCTCTTCACCAGGAGTGGAAGGGGGAACCCAGCAGCCCACAGCTTACCCCATTCACTCTACCTCTTATTAATAAAATGTAGATCTTGGGTGAGGTGTTCTAAAACTATTGTGGTCTTGATGGATGAGTGCACAACTCTGTGAATATCCTAAAACCCATTGAACTGTACAATTTAAATGAGTTAATTGTATAGTGTGTGAATTACCGCTCAATAAAGCTGTTACCCAAAACAAAGCCAAAAGCAGAATCTATACTTACCCCGCATTTACTAAGTCCTGACCTCTAAGTTAATACACTAATCTTTATTACACTAAAGGACTAACCATTTACAGAACACTTGCATGCGTGGAGCCTACTATTCATTCGTTTTCTCATTTAATCCTGATACATCTCAATGTAGGGGAACACTAAACCATTATTCTTATTTTACAGATGGGGAAACTGAGTCTCCAGAAGGTGAGAAGGGAGCTGATTTTTCTCTCGCCTTACCCAGCCTCCTACCTCCACCCCCACCCCTTTCCCCGCGCAGTGCTGTGCAGGCAACATGATGCTGGGTAAGCAAGTCACATTCGCCAGGGCTCCAGACCACTACCAGAAAAGGTGGCTGGAGATGCTGACTCAGCAGGGCAGTACGCCCACCCAGATAGCCTCCCGAGCTAACCCAGGAGGGTCCACACCCAGCTCCGCCCCCTTAGGAGTCCCCATCTCCACAGGGGCTGAAAGAGGTGGCTGAAGCAGGTCCTAATCCACCCCCCCGCAAAAGCGAGTGATCCCTGAAGCGGCCTCAGTTTTCTCATCTGTAAAACAGGCTCGGCTGATCACAGTTCTCCAGGGCTGTGGTTTCCAGAGGCCAGATCGCAGGTGCTCGTCCCAAATTTCAGGAAAGCACCTGCAGTTCCGGACCCTCCCTGGGGCAGGGGATGGGAGGGCTCTGCAGTTTCTTCCCGGCCCTGATTCCCCCTCCCAGGAGAACACCCCCGAGAAACCAAACGTAGATTCAGCAGCTCCCCCAACCCTAGCCCACCCCACCCCGAGTCACCTGCTTCCCCGAAGCCGTCTTCCTCGCCTTCCGCGCCCGCCTCCACCGGGTGCCCAGGTCCCCGTTGGGGCCCGACATTGCGGGCTCGGGCGCCGCAAGGGCCGCGCGAAGATGGAACGCGGCGATGGTCTAGCCGACAGCCGGCGCGGGGCGGAAGGCGGAGGCGGTGACTGGAACTCCGAGCCGGAAGGGTGGAACGCCGCGGCGGAACGCGCCGGGGCGGCCGAGACCCGCCCCCAAGGCGGAGCCCGGAGGCTGGAGCTCCGCCTCCACTGTGCTCTGCCTCCAGAACCCCGCCCCCGGCCGACCGCAAGGCTCCGCCCCCCAAAGAGCCCCGCCCACACTCTGCCTCACAGTCGAGGTCCGCCCACTTTGGCGGGTTTCCCCAGGCCCGCCCCTGTCCTGGCGGCCAAGTTGGACCATCCAGGGCGACCTCCAGGAGAAACAGGCGGTGGAAGCTCGGCCTTCACGTCGGGCGAGGAACCTGGCACGAGGGCAGGGCAGCTGGGACCCCCACTCTTCCCTAGCTAGCCGGCGCCTCCCCATGGGCGATATCTGAGACGCGTTTCTAAGGCCTCAGTGTATAGAGCCTATAATTTTTGCAGTAGTCATGTATGGATGTGAGAGTTGGACCATAAAGAAGGCTGAGCGCCGAAGAATTGATGTTTTCGAACTGTGGTGTTGGAGAAGACTTGAGACTCCCTTGGACTGCAAGGAGATCAAACCAGTCACTTCTAAAGGAAATCAACCTTGAATATTCATTGGAAGGACTGATGCTGAAGCCGAAACCCCAACACATGGGCCACCTGATGCAAAGAGCTGGCTCATTGGAAAAGACCCTGATGCTGGGAAAGATTGAAAGCAAGAGAAGGGGAAGACAGAAGACGAAATGGTTCGATGGTATCACCGACTTGATCAATATGAGTTTGAGCAAGCTCCGGGAAATGGTGAAGAACAGGGAAGGCTGGCATGCTGCAGTCCATGGGGTTGCAGAGTTGGACACGACTGAGCGCCTGAACAACAACAACAGTGTATAGGGACTATATCCATTCACAGCCTCCTTGAGAGTCAGGTCAGCAGAGTGCAGCTTGTGGCTGTCAGTCAAGGAAGGCATCAAGATAAGGTCTGCCCAGCTGCCATGATAACTTACCCTTTTGACCAGCTTGGAAAGGGAGCCCTGCCCCAAATCATCCAGCCAGAAATGCTCTCTCCTGAGCTGGCCCCGCAGGTGTGATCCTGGCCAAGGACACAGCTGAGTCAGGCTCAAGTCCAGGGGAGAGGGGCTTACTTACTGGGACTCCTGTCACTGTAGCTGCTCTGAGGCCTGGTTCTGGTCTCACACTGGTAGTTCCTGCCAGAAGGCCATCCTTCAGGTAGGGGGGTCAGGCCCGGGTATGTTCCCTGGTGATGACAATGAGGAGAGACCCTCTCTGTCCCGGAAGCTGCCTTGCTGTTTCTCCTGAGGAACGTGGAAGATGCAGTCATATCCTGCAGGCAGCACCACCACTGCCTTGCACGATGGCAGCCCCACCTTCTCCCTGAACCCGGTGGAGTGGAGGCGAGGTCCATGCTGAACCAGGTGGCAAGAACTGTAGTGAACAATCCCTCACCCGGGTCAGCTCACCCTCCTTGACTATGAGGGGTGGGTATCCCTCCCCCCATTCCCCTGCTTGCAGGCCTCCACTTACTCCCCACCACCTGTGGCTGGCCACACTCCCCAGCCCTCTCTGAAGGTACTGTGCCCATGGCTGGAGCAGGTGGCAGGTAGCACCTGGGCACCTCTTCCACTGCAGAGGGAAGAGTCTTGGCTTCGGAAGGGTACTGTGCCTGGGGAACTGGGCGCTCAGATGGGTGCACATGTGGCATCAGGTGTCCCTGAGCAAGCTCCCTGCATGAGCCTTCCCAGCCACCTGCCATGTCTGTGTGGTGTGTATCCCTATGTGCACTGGCATGTTTCTGGGAACCTGTATGTCTCTCTGAAGGTCTGCGGCTCCTTGTGCCTAGGTATCCTCGTGTTTCACCCCTTGTCTGTGGATTCACACACAAGAGTGGGCCCCTGTGACCCCCGGTGTGATTTCACATCTGGGAGAAAAATGTGTTTTCCTTTGGGTGTCCTGTGCTTGAAAGGACACGTGTGTTTGGGTTGCGTCAGCGTGTCTGCACAGTGGTCTGTGTTTCTGCCGTGTCTCTGTGCACTTGTGTGCTGCACACAGGCGCAGGTGTTGCTCTGCCCAGCAGAGGACACAGGGCCCTTCTGTGTTAGTGAAATACCGTGGTGGCTGCGAGGGCCTCTCACCAGTCAGCCAAAGGCAGGTGCCCAGCCCTCCTTCCTCAGCCTTGCTCACGCCTCTGCCAGGCACTCAACCCCCTTTCCCCCTCTCCCTCCAGGGAGACAACCCAGCCCCAGAGAGCACCCCTTCCCCAACCCCAGGACTCCCATCTCGTCAGGGGAACCAGGCAGGGGAGGCCCTTTGTCCTCTTAGAAGGTGGACTCCATGGAGAACTGGGCACGGCCCCCGCCATAGTATTCAAGGAGTGGCCTTTCTTCTGGACCTGAGTGTATTCCTGGGG
Organism: Aepyceros melampus; assembly: GCA_006408695.1. Lineage (NCBI taxonomy): Eukaryota > Metazoa > Chordata > Mammalia > Artiodactyla > Bovidae > Aepyceros > Aepyceros melampus. The sequence continues at coordinate 164,676 of SJXQ01000474.1, read as the reverse complement.
CCTGGGGCTAGAGATCTGGGCAGAGGGAGGCAGGTGGGAGGAAAGGAGAGGAGAGCCAGCCAAAGCCTCACCCCCAGGCAGCTGAGTGAGGGTGGGAGGATGGGGAGCTGGGTAGTGCAGGTGATGAAGCCCACTACCTGGCTGGCCCCTTCTTTACTCCCAGAAGCCAAAGCGAACCTGGACCCTGCCCACACCACTCCTATGGTCAAGGTCCACAAACCAGACCACAGGACACTGCAGCCGCTACCCCAGCCAGCCTCAATCAGAGGTGGGGACCTGTCTCTAGGGTCCCCATTCACCTCTTGCTCCCCATCTCACAAAGTCTGTCATCATTCTGTCCCCAAGCCCAGTGTGGCAGGCGGAATAACAGTCCCCAAAGACAACTGGATCCTAGTCCTTGGACCTCTAGAGTCCGTTAAACAGCACGGAGAGCAAATCAGTCAATCCTAAAGGAAATCAACCCTGAATATTCATTGGAAGGATTGATGCTGAAACTAAAGCTCCAATACTTTGGCCACCTGATACAAAGTCCCAACTCATTAGAAACACCCTGATGCTGTAAAAGACTGAGGGCAAGGAAGAAGGGGCAACAGAGGACGAGATGGTTGGATGGCATCACGGATTCAACGGACATGAGTTTGAACAAACTCTGGGAGATAGTGGAGGACAGAAGAGCCTGGTGTGCTGAGGTCCATGGGGTCACAAAGAGGTGGACACTACTTAGTGACTAAACAACAATGAGTCCTTGGAACCAGTGAATGGCACCTTATTTAGGAAAGGGCCTTTGCAGAGGTGACAGTGTTAAGAATTTGAGAAAGAGAGATTATCCAGGATTATCACAGTTTCAAAAGGTGACCAGATGGGTGTGCAAGTCTAAGGGTGGAGAAGCCTGGGTTTCTTTAGAACCCCGCCTCTCCAGCCTCTAATCTTGCAACTGGAAGGCAGGGAGGGGGTTCCTGATGCCGCTAAGGAGGGGCTCCAGCTCCGGCTTTTGGGTGAACAAGGGCTTGTCAGGCCCAGCCAAGTGGTGGGTGCAGGCCTGGAGCCCTTGAGTCTTCTAGAATCTGGATTCTTGGTGGCGTATTCACCTCCCTGTCACCCCCAGCTCTGCCCCTGGTGGTCTGGAGATCATAATGGAGGGGAGACGTGGGTGAGGACAGGACGCTGAATGGGCTCAGCATGGTCACAGCCACCCACCAGTGGGGGCCAGAGAGTGATCCCTGGGCCAACCAGGGGCAGGGAGGTTTGGCTATCAGAGGGGCAGGGGACCACGCCTGGTGACCTTCCCTCCCCTGGCACAGCCTCAGGCTGGGCGTGCCTCTGCCCCACCGACTGTGCACCTCTCCTGCTGTAGCTGCCATCTTCCAGCCTCCACAGGGGTCCTGAGGAAGTTGGGGGTGACAGCACCTCAGCCCTTGCAGCCCCCCTCCATCTCCCCGGCCCTGGCTGAGCCTCTGCGGTGATGCCTGTTGCAGGTGGCCGAATGTGCAAATGAGCTATGGCCCCTTCAGTGTTTCTGCTGGGCCAGTCACTCCTTGAAGTCAGAGTCATGTGAGGCCTGCTGCTGCCTGAGGTGGAGGGCTAGGAAGGGTCCAGCCAAAGCTGGCCACAGGCCCTGGGGCTGCCGTCTCTTGCTGAGGACCCCAGGGGCTCTGGGAACCATGCCAATGTGAGCCCAGCCTTTGCCTGTCCTCCTCCCAGTGGCCCAGGAATCCAGGAGCACAGAGTCAAGCAGCACAGACTGGGGGCGGGGCACGTGTTTATTTAGCAGGCAAGGCAGGGCTGCATCTTCGGGGCTGCAGGACCCAGAGAAGGGTCTCTGGGCTCTCTCCTGTCACTGGTGTCAGGCTGGTGGGGGGCTTAACTGGGTGCTGTGCTGGGCAAAGGCTGGCGTGAGGGGGGTGGGAGCAAAGAGAAACCGGAGGCCCCTGAGAGGGAGACGGGAAAGTAGTGACAGCAACTGTCCTGGGTAGGGGGAGGGGGGCAAAGGTAGTTTGAGACCCCGGGCCCACTGCGCCCCCCTGGCTCCCATCCGCCGCCCCCCCAGCCATACTCACTGCAGGCTCACTGGCCATCGATGCACCGGTCTGTGGGGGAGAGAGTCTGTCAGAATGGGCAGGTGTGTGTGTGTGTGTGTGTGTGAGACTTCTGCCCACTGGGACTCCTGCCCTGGCCCTGGGCACCCCAGGCCCCAGCCTGGCCCAGCAGCTGCAGATCTGGGGTTCCCTTCAGGGGTGGGAGCAAGGGTTTGGGAGGAAAGCCTGAGGATGAGCAGCTCGTGGGCACCCCGTTCTCCAGAGCAGGCCAGAGAGGCCCTGCCACACATCTGCTTGGGCACCAGGCCGCAGCCTGTTTCCCTGCTGAGCCCCAGCAGTCTCCTAGCTCTGGGGGGCTGCTGGCTCCCTGGGTGGCCAGCTGGAGCCCCCTGCCCAGGCCAGGCCGCCTGAAGACAAGGCCACCTTTTAAGTCAGTGGTGAGCAGGCCTCAAGGCAAGGAGGAAAGGGGCCCCAGACAAGAGGGAGGGAGGAGGAAGTGGTCCTAGATGGTGAGGGCCTGGGTTGTAGGGGGAAGGGGCCCTGGGGCTGAGAACTGGGAAAATTTGGACCTGGTCCTGAAATCCTCATCTGTCAAGGAGGAACACTTGGGGCCCCGATCCCTGGGTTCCCCACAGATCCCGGGGTTGGGGCAGGGTCTTCCTGAACCCAGAGTGAGTCCCAGAGAGGGGCTTCAGTGACTGAGCAGAGGGCCAGGCCCCTCCTCCGCCCCCCTTTCCCCGGGAGGCGGGGTGACAGCATCGGGCCTGGACAGTCCGCACGGGCCATTACCAATTGGGACAGGGAAGACGATGTGGTCATCGGTGAGGCCCAGGGACTTGGCGAAGTTGATGAAGTTTTCCCTTACTTCAGGGGTCAGCTCCTTGGTCCTCCCTGTGGTCAAGGTGGCCGGCGGGTGGCCAGCAAACACTCTATAAACATTGCTGAACGTATGAACAACGCCTCTGACCCCTTCCTCATGGAGGGTCTGCAGAAGGGCCTCTCTCCCTGGACCCCCGGCAGGGGCTTGGAGCTGAACTGGAGAGGACCTCTTCTGAACCGGAGAGGACCTGGGGAGCTGGGTGGGGGTAGGTCCCTGACGTTGCGAGGGAAGGACCCACCATAAAGGGTGGTCTTGAAGTACCCCTGTTTCCTTTGAACCTTCTTGAAGTACACTATGGCAAACTGGTTGTAGTCGGTGTTCACCACCCTCACGGTGTAGCTCGTTATCCCGGGGTAGCCTGCAGGGAAGATAAGGATGGGGGGGTCAGCATGCCCTGGGAGGAGGGAGCTGCTTTGTTCCCCACCTGTCTCCAGGGGCTCTCCATGCAGAACAGCATCTGTATGGAGGGGCGGGGAGGTCTGTGCCCCTTCTAGGAGGACCCTGCTCCCCCCACCTCCTGGAAGCCCAACCCCAGGGCCCACCTCCCTCAACACTCACTCTTAATATTGTCCAGGGTGAACTGGCCGGGCCGGGAGCTTGGGACAAAAGTTCTGATCCTGGAGTCACAGTGCTCGTTCCTGTGGGTGAGAGATGGGTGAGTGAGGGCAGAGGGGACGTGGGCTTGCGCTCCTGGGCTGGACATGGTGGGGACCAGGGCTGCAGCTGGAGGGGCTGGGAATCTGACGCCCCTGGTCTGGCCCAGCCCAGGACAGCCCAGCCCATCCCATCCCACAGCAGGAGGTCCCCTCCCCACCAGCTCAGATGGGCCTCTGAGCCTACCCATGGGTGTCCCTGCCTGGTCCTCCTGGGGCCACCTGACCCTGCTCAGATCCTCCTTTTAGCACCCACTGTCCTTTCCTCTTCAGGGCTGTCTCTCCTTGGTGGTCTTCCCTACACACTGTCCCCCACCCCCTTAGGCATGTATCCCCTACTCCTATCTTCCCTCTGCTGCTTCCCTGTCTGTAACCTCTCCTAGGGGACTCACCCTCCAAGGTTCCAGTCTGTTCCATGCCAAGGACTCCTCTAGCTCCTGGATCAACCCTGACCTGAGTTCCACCCTCTCCCCTGGTATTCTGGAGCATATCTCCCCAAACCTGTTCTCCCTCTGCTTCTTGCTGCACACATGCTCCAGCCTCAGTCTCCCTTGGGTGCCAGAGGGGCTGGGTGTTCCTTGGCAGCCGCCGTTTCTCTCTCCACCACACCCAGAGGGACCCTGCTCAGACCCACTCCTCCCCAGATCACTTCTGCCCTGGTGTCTGAGGACCCTGGCAGTGTGCTGGCTGCCCCCAGGCCAGGCCACTCATCAGCTCCTGCTGGGTAGCTGGAGGATGACTTGCTGCTTCCTGAAGGAGTGCTTCCCTCTGACTCAGAGTCCACCAGCCCCTGCTATGGATGCTCCGTGCCTCCTTCTGAGGCAGAGTGGCTCCTTCAAGGCCCAGTTCTGTAGGCTACCTCCCTGTAAACCCTCGATGAAGACCTGGGTGGGTCTCCAGGCTGGATTCAGGGATCCTCTTCCCCATCAGGGACCCTCTTCCCCATCCAGGAGACCTCTGCTCTCTGTCTCTTGTTTCCTGATGCCTGTGTCCATGTCTATTTGCCCTGAAATGACCAATAAATGTTGATCTGATGAAGGAAGAGGGGTTCCCTGGTGGCTCACAGTAAAGAATCCACCTGCCAGTGCAGGAGATGTGGGTTTGATCCCTGGACTGGGAAGATATCCTAAAGAAGGATGTGGCAACCTACTCCAGTATTCTTGCCTGGATAATCTCATGGACAGAGTAGCCTGGAGAGCTATAGTTCAAGGAGTCACAAAGAGCCGGGCACGACTTAAGGACTAAACAACAATGCAGGGAGAAATGAACAAATATTAATATCTGCATCCACTGCGGAGCAGAAGGAATGAGTGACTGCCTGTCCTCCGGTCAGCCCTTGACTGTGAAATGAATCTGCCTCTAGACACTCAAGCAGCCCCTCAAGCCTCCCCCACTTTCCCCAAGGAGGTGGCTGCTCTCACCTTAACAGGGTGGAGGTGACGTTGTAGCTGCCGTCTTCCTTCAGCTCGTAGTTGGAGGTGTACATCTTAAACTGGTCTTGCTCTTCCTTCTTAATTGCATTCCCTGCCACGCCTACGACGTACCACTTCCCCTGGAACTACAGGGGGGCTGTAATAGGAGGAACCCACAAACCACCCTAAGGCTCCCCTACAGCACTGTCCCTGCAGGCACCGCTGGCAGCTTGCCCCTGAGCCAGGAACCCCTCTCACTGAGCAGCAGGCCTGGGACTCCTGGATTGGTGAAGCCAGTGGGAGCTGGGGGAGGCCAGGCCGGGAGGGAGCCCTGAGGATGGCAGGGATGGGGTGTCCTTCCTGGGCCTCAGTTTCCTCCTCATGCAGAGGACTGAAGGTGTTCCTGTCATCCACTCACTACAGAGATGATGGGAGAGAGTGTGGACCTAGAGAAGGTCTGTCCAGGTGATCTTCTTGCCAGCAAAGTCAGGGTCAATGTGGGGCCATGGAGCCTGGTTTCCATCAGAGGGCCAGAGGGTAGGCTGAGCTGAATGAAGCCTGGGCATCCTGCCCTTGCACATTCGCTAAGACCCTTCACCTCCTGTCCCCTCTGCTCACATGCTTCCCTGCCCGCCCCCTGCCGCTGTCCCTCCCGGGCCCTTACCTGGTCAGCTGGAAGTTGGGCTGCAGCGGGATCCTGGACAGAGGTGGGGGCCGCAGCAGTCTGGGGGTGGAACTCCGGGCCTGGGTGTGCAGGGCCCCCAGCAGGGTGAAGCCCAGCCACAGGAGACCTATGGACATGGTTTCGGGGCGGAGGAGGCTGGCGGTCCAGGCAGCAGCTAAAGGAGGAAGCGAGTGAGCAGGCTCCCTCGGGGACCCTATTTATGGTCCACCTGACCTGTGGCCCACCCCAGGGTGGAGTGATTCAAATTTTGCCAAATCCCGGAAGGGTGAGGCAACTGCCAGCACTCCTGCTGAAACACCTGGCAAGATTTCTGCCCCTTTCCCCGCTGGTCAGGATTGGGCAAGACCAGGGGCAGAAGCCAGGGGGTGGGGAGGGGACCTTCCCCGGAGCAATGCAACTTCTGGCAGGGATAAGGGCTCCCTTCACACCCGCTCTGTGCCCCTTCCCTTCACTCTGCTTGGCTCTGTACATGGTTGGTGGTCCCCGATCCAGACGAGCTGTCATCTCTGGCTTCCAGGAGCCCCAGCTCAGCTCTAGCCCAAGTTGGGGTATGTGTAATGAGACTCCTGCTTCCAACCCCTCAGTGAAAATAGAGAATTACTCATGCTCATAGCCCATGTAGTCAAATAGGCCTGGTTCTCAGAAAGGACAAGGAAGTGTAGGGCAGCTGAGAGAATTCTAACAGGAAGGACAGAGTGTGCAGTGTGAGCCCTGAGCTCTTGGAGCCCAGATCTTGCCCCCTGACCCCCAACCCAGGGAGCCCCACACCAGGCCAGAGGCTGAAGGACATGCACCTTCCTCGAGTCGGCCCCTCCTCTCCTCCAGCCCCCAAACGACTTGGCCCCTGCTGAGGGTCCAGTAGATGAGACCCCCAAGCTGGACACCAGAGCCCCATGTGTGGAAGCTCAGCAAAGCAGAGCGTGAATGCTACAGCCCAGGCACCATGCTGCTGGGGGTTGGGGACAGCACAGGCTGAGCTTCTGCACTGAGTCGGGGGGTGGGGAGCTAGGCCTGAGGGCAGGCCATCGGCTGGGCTGCTCCAGACACCAAGTGCTTTGAGTCACAGGGAATGCAAGGACTTTGTCTTGTCTTTTAATTTTTTTTTAAGATTTTTTTTTAAGGTGGACCATTTTAAGTGTTTAAAGTCTGTACTGTAACAAACAGTCACTTGTTACAATACTACTTCTGTTTTATGTTTTGACTTTTTGGCTGAGAGAGGCATACGGCAGGTGGGATTCCAGCTCTCCAACCAGGGATCGAACCCCCATCCTCTGCGTTAGAAGGTGAAGATTTTTTTTTTTTTCATTGATTTCATTTTGGCCATACTGGGTCTTCTTGGCGCTCAGGGACTTTCTCTAGTTGCAGTTAGTGGGGGCTTCTCTTTAGCTCTTTTTGTCACAGTGGCTTTCCTTGTTGCAGAGGGTGGGCTCACAGGCTTCAGAGTGCAGGCTCAGAAGTTGTGGTGCTTCAGCTTGGTTTAGTTGCCCTGTGGTATGTGGGATCTTCCCGGACCAGGGATGGGACCCGTGTTGTCCCCTGCCTTGGCAGGCAGATTCTTAACCATGGGACCACCGAGGAATCCTGGAGGGTGAAGTCGCAGCCACTGGGCCGCCAGGGAAGTCCCCTCGGCCTCTCTTGAGAGGCCACTGAAGCCATGTGCAGTCTCTGGCCACAGCCTTGGAGCCCAGTGGCCTAGGCCTGGGACCCCAGAAGTATTCCTGCCATGGCTGATCCCAGCTTTGTCCCTGGAGGGAGGCACTTTCCTCCCTGGGGGCCTGGCCATCCTGGGGAGCAGTGGCGAGTCCCAGCCCCTGGACAGAGTCACCCAAGTTGCTCACCATGTGGGCCAAGGCTGTCTGGAGGCCTGATCTGTGGCTGAAACTGAGGGTCCACTGGCCCAAATGAGACCGACAGGGGCCTCATTGACTCTTCCTACCTGCTGCTTGGGAACCAGCTCCCCTGACCTCGGCTCTGGGGTGCCAGGTCCCGAGGGAAGAGGCTTTGGAGGGGTCCTGAGCTGGTGGGTGGGTTGATTCTCCTGAGGCAGAGAGGCCCCCACAGGACCGCTGCCCCCTCAGGCCCTGCCCTGTCCGGTGGCGAAAGCACAGGAAGCAGAGATGAACAAAGCTTCTTCAGGATGTTACCATCGAAGCTTGCCCGCGCCCTCAGGAGGCACGAGAGGCCATCCCACCCTTCTCATCCCTGCTCGCGGCCCCAGGGCCTCCGCTGCTGCTGCTCTCATGACCTTAAAAGGAATCGTCAAGTCTGTTGTTGGTCAGTTGCTAAGTCTTGTCCAACTCTTTGCAATCCCAGGGACTGCAGCACGTCAGGTTCCTCTGGCCTCCCTGTCTCCTGGAGTGTCCTCAAATTCATGTCCATTGAGTCGTGGTGACTGCTAGATGCTGGGGAGGCTGATGGATGGAGCTCCGAAGAATTTAAATAGCAGAGGGGCAGTGCCTTGGATGACCAAGGAGCCACTGCAAGGAGTATTCTAGATTCTAAAAGTCAGGTTACTCTTAAAAAACAAGGAGTGGGTCCTAAGAAAAAACTAACCGAATGAGATAGAAGGAGGGGGGACCTGTTCTCTTCAGTGTTTTAAGATTTCCCATTAATGTTGATAACCAATAAATGAGAAAGACCTGATCTGATTGAGTGATCTCAAAAAAAAAAAAAAAAAAAGTCAGGGTGAGGGAATTCCCTGCTGGTCCAGTGGTTAAGACTGGGTGCTTTCCGGGTGCTGCAGGTCTGGGTTCAATCCCTAGTCTGGGAAATAAGATCCTGCAAGCCTGGCAGCATGGCGAAAAATGAAAAATAAATAAAAGTGAAGGTGGCCAGTGCTCCCTGGGTATAAATTGGGGAGGGGGGTTTAGGCCGGGTCTGCCGCATGTGAAAACCAGGACCAGCTGCAGGAGTGGGGACGGGCCAGTTGCCCAGCTCAGGGGCCCCTGTTTGAATCTTGACTCCTCCAGGTACTTGCAAATCTCTGTCCACTTATCCTGACACCGTCAGTTTCTCCCTCTGGAAAGAGAGCTTCCTAGCAGATCCTGTGAGGTCCGTGGCCGGTGCACATACGTGGGGTCAACTCTGAGTTTCTGACCAAACCCTCATGGGGCCCATCTCTCTGTGCTGGCTATAGGCCTTTTTTAGACCCGCTGGCCTTCTCTGTCTCCTTGTCCTTATTTCTGTGTGGTCTCTGCCTTTGCTGACACCTGGTGACAGCCATCTCATTACCCTTCATCACCTGGCTGCCACTGCCTTCTCCCCTGGCCCAGCCTTGGAGGTTGGCCAGGTCGAGGAGCCCGGGGAAAGGTGAAGTGGGTGAGCCTTGTCCAGAGTCTCAGCAGTGTGCCACGGTGCCTGCCATACCTCGTGGGGGGCCTAAGGATGGTCGTGGCCTTGGCCAGAGCAGAGGTCAGGCCAATCCCAGCCAACAGGAGGTGGGTTTGGGGCTGTGTGGAGCTGTAAGGGCACAGGGGATCAGCCAGGGTGCTTGCTGCAGTCTGCCTCAGGAAGAAAAGTGTCCTGCGGGCTAGGCTGGGGATAAAGGTCCTGCCCACCCTCCAGAGTCCAGCTGGGCTTCAGGGACAGGTCAGCTCAACACGCACACCTCCTTGCATGTGCGAGGATCGTAGTGTAAACCTCCTGTTTAGGCTTGGACCCTGGAGGCCTCGTTCCTCGCCAAGCCCTCTCCCTCTAAACCTGGGCCTGGCCAAGGAGGGCACTTGCATGTCCACATTGCCCAAAGCCGAGAGCAGTTCTTGAACTCCAGGGCTTCAGAAAGTTCTGCACTGTACGCCTGGCCCCGCGTGGGGCACCGCAGGTGCTTGCCTGACTCCTCTCGGCCCCTGTCTTGGTTTCCCCTGTGGCTTCCGGGCTGGTCCTACAAGGCCACCCTCGCTGGCTTTCCCCACCTCTCTCTAGGAGCTGCAGATGTCCTGAGTGAGGACAGGACCAGCACACAGGAGTCTCGGGGCCAAGACCCTCTTGGGAGAAGCCAGGGCTGGACCTGCTCTGGGTCTCTTCAGCAAAGGCAGGAACTTACAAACCACCCATACCTGGCTCTCTGTGGCGAGAGGCAGGAGAACCATGGCTGCTCTGAATTTGCTCTGGCAGGCAGCTCTCCCCTCTACATGCCCCGGGGAGAAGCTCCCAGGGGCTGCTGGTGGCCTGACCTCCCAAGGAGCAACCTGGTCTAATCCAATCAGGAAGTCAGTCAAATGCTCTCTGACAGGTTTTGCATCTCAGGAATCCAGTCTAACCCCTTGGACTCGTTTCTGGAAGCTTGGGAGCCGTGTTCCATCCAATCTGGGATGTTTGGGGCAAAAACAGCCCTCTCTCCCCCACTTGAAGGGAGAGGACCCCGGGCAGGGGCCACGAGGCTCCCCAGAGCGGGGCCACACCTGGGAGCAGCTTGCAGGCACGATGCCCCTAGGTGGCCAGTTGTGGGGGGGCAGGAACTCTTGGGGTCCTCCAATGGACCCTCCTTGGGCACTGTGGGTCCAAGACGGAGGAAGGACTGTTCAACGTGAGGGGCCTCCTCCTCCCAGGACTTGACTGGAGTCTCAAGATTCCAGAAGCAGCTTTCCAACCCCCGTCCCTCATCTCTCAGCCAGGGCTCACTGGAGGATCTCCTGGTTCCCGCCCTCTCCACCTACCAGAGACCCTAGCTGTGGCAAAGCTCAGAACGGCAGCCCCTACTGACACCCCCCACTATACGCCCCCAGATTCCTCCCGTTGGGGAAGTCCGTGGGGTCTACCAGGCAGCAGTGAGGTCTGGGCCCAGGCCCTTCTCCTGCTTCGGGTCCCCGGGTGCCTGGCCCACGCATGCGCCTTAGATGGGTGGTCTTGCCGTTCAGTGCAGGGCCTGGACTCTCGGACTCTCATGCGGGCGAGAGGGCCTACGATGATCACTAGGGGGCCAGCGGACTGGAGGCCACTGCTCTGAGCTTCCTTGGTGGCTGTGGTAAAGAATCCGCCTACAATGCAGGAGATGCAGGTTCGATCCCTGGGTCGGGAAGATGCCCTGGAGGAGGGCATGGCAACCCACTCCAGTATCCTTGCCTGAGGATTCTCCATGGACAGAGGAGCCTGGTGGGCTTAGTCCATGGAATCGCAAAGAGTCAGACACTATTGAAGTGACTGAGCATGCACACACACTTGCAGGGGACTGGTGGACTGACAGCCAATGCTCTGAGCAGGATCTGCAGGAGGCAGCAAGCATCCCACAGGTGGTGGGTGGATTCTGGGCTCCCCTGGAGCTAGGCAGGGGCACCTCTGTTCATAGGCCTGGCTTGATCTTGACAGTGGACAAGATCTGCTATCCCCAGTTCAGGACCCCACCTGCCAGGAGCAAGACTGAGAGGACAAGGTCAGGCTCCAGAAGGGCAGTGTGTCCACTGTTACAAGGACAAGGGGCTAGTGGACAGGGAGGCGAGGGGCCAGGGAAGATGGTACAGGGAGCAAAGGAGAACAAAACCCTGAGAACACCCACTAAGGCCTTGACCTAGCCACTGCCCCTCTGTAGTCTGATTCTCAGGGAGACCAGGTAGGGGTCTTGGGGGAGGTGTGAGTTTCTGGGGACCTCAGCTGGAGGGAGGACCCTGTCCTTCCCCCTTCTCACAACTCTCAGAATCATCTCAGGGGTGGGAACCCTCTGTAGAGCCCTGCTGGGCAGGCAGAGGGTGCAGGGCACAGGTGTGGGTGCTCCCTCTGGGCACAGAGTCCCTCAAGCCTCAGATGGATACTAGCCTCCCCAGGGTCAGTGCAGCCTAACTGCCCTCCTAGGAGCCAGCCTGGGTCTGTCAGGATTAAGTGACCTATGACTCCTTGATCTCTATCCACACCCCCTGGGGACCCCTGTCCTGAGACAGTTATGAACTGAATGTTCATGTCCCCCCTGAAATTCATGTTGAAATCCTAATGCCCAGTACAATGGTACTTTGGGAGGTGATTAGGTCATGAGGGTGGAGCCCTCATGAAAGGGATCAGTGCCCTTATAAGAAACCCCAGAGAACTCCATTGCCCCTTCCACCACGTGCAGACCCAGGGAGAAGATGGCCATCTGCGAACCAGGAAATGGGCCCTCATTAGATACCAAATCTGCTAGTGCCATGATCTTGGCTTCCCAGACTCCAGAACCATAAGAATTAAATTTCTATTATTTTTAAGCCACATAAGTCTATATTCAGTTCATAACAGTGTCTCAGGACAGGGGTCCCCAGGGGTATTCTGTTACAGGCTGATTCAACCACCTGTCCACACTGCTGAGTCTCCCTGTCCTGGGCCCCCTCTCCCCTACATCAGGGGTTTCCTGCCCAGACACACCCTGCACCTTCTCTCCAGAGCAAGGCTTCCTGATAGTGAATTTCATACTTTCAGCATCTTCTGCAGTCTGGATAGATTGCATACATGTGTGATTAGTCACTCAGTCATGTCTGACTCTCTGTGTGACCCAATGGACCGTAGCCTGCCAGGTTCCTCTGATCATGGGATTTCCCAGGGAAGAGTACTGATTCAATTCATTTACTCAGTCATGTCTGGCTCTTTGCGACCCCATGGACTGCAGCACACCAGGCCTCCTTGTCTATCACCAACTCCTGGAGTTTACCCAAACTCGTGTCCATTGAGTCGGTGATGCCACCCAACCATCTCATCCTCTGTCATCCCCTTCTCCTCCTGCCTTCAATCTTTCAGCATCAGGGTCTTTTCCAATGAGTCAGCTCTTCACATCAGGTGGCCAAAGTATTGGAATTTCAGCTTCAACATCAGTCCTTCCAATGAACACTCAGGACTGATCTCCTTTAGGATGGACTGGTTGGATCTCCTTGCAGTTCAAGGAACTCTCAAGAGTCTTCTCCAACACCACAGTTCAAAAGCATCAATCCTTTGGCACTCAGCTTTCTTTATAGTCCAACTCTCACATCCATGCATGAGTACTAGAAAAACCATAGCCTTGACTAGATGGACCTTTGTTGGCAAAGTAATGTCTCTGCTTTTGAGTATGCTATCTAGGTTGGTCATAGCTTTTCTTCCAAGAAGCAAGCATCTTTTCATTTCATGGCTGCAGTCACCATCTGCAGTGATTTTGGAGCCCCCCAAAATTAAGTCTGACACTGTTTCCACTGTTTCTCCGTTTGCCATGAATGATGGGACCAGATGCCATGATCTTCGTTTTCTGAATGTTGAACTTTAAGTCAACTTTTTCGCTCTCCTCTTTCACTTTCATCAAGAGGCTCTTTAGTTCTTCTTCACTTTCTGCCATAAGAGTGTCTTCATCTGCATATCTGGGGTTATTGATATTTCTCCCAGCAATCTTGATTCCAGCTTGTGCTTCACCCAGCCTAGCATTTCTCATGATATACTCTGTATATAAGTTAAATAAGCAAGGTGACAATATACAGCCTTGACGTACTCCTTTCCTGATTTGGAACCAGTCTGTTGTTCCATGTCCAGTTCTAACTGTTGCTTCCTGACCTACATACAGATTTCTCAGGAGACAGGTCAAGAGTACTGGAGTGGTTGCCATTTCCTTCTCCAGGGGATCTTCCTGACCCAGGGATCAAACCCAGGTCTCCTGTGTTGGCAGGAGGATTTACGGTCTCAGCCACCAGAGAAGCCCCTAGATAGGCTGAGAATCTCTCAAATCATTGAGTTACTACAACAAACAATCATTTATAGGTTTAAAACAACACATTGCAAAGGCCAGAAGCCCCACATCAGAGGTTCACGATGCTGACTCTAAGGTGTGGGCAGCCGCACGCCCTCAGGAGTCTCCAGGGGACCGTTCCTTGCCTCTCCAGCACTCATGCTTGGGTGGCCTCACTACTCCAGTATCTGCTTGTCTTCTCATCGCCTTCTCCTTTGTGCATAATCTCCCTCTGGTTTCTTTTTCTTTTTTTTTTTTTTACAAAACACTTCATTGCTAAAAAAAGAATACTATTATCTAAGTCTTCAGTGAGTCTTGTTTTTGCTCTTGAAGGATTTGAAATATTTGAAATATTTCAAAAATTACCAAAATCTGACAGAGACATGACGTAAGCAAATGCTGTTGGAAAGACGCCTACAGGCTCGCTTGATGTAGGGTTGCCAGAAACCTTTATAAAAAAAATAAAGATAAATGCACTATGCCTGTTATTACTTTTTAAGAGAGGCCTTCCCTCCGGCACCTATTTAAATTGCAACCACACTTGTTCCCCACCCAGCAAGCACTCTATCCCCTTTTTCTTCGTAGCCCTTTTATTGTTTACCATCTCTGCCCAGAAGAAGGTAAACTCCAGGAGGGCGAGGATTTCTGTCTATTTGGTTTTCCATTGCTCTATCCAGAGCCCTGTAACAGTGCCTAAATGTAATGCTGGCACTCAAAAATGGCTGTTGTCCCCGGTGGTCCAGTGCTCTGTGGACCCAGTGCTCCCAGTGTAGGGGGGCCAGGTTCTATCCCTGGTCAGGGAACTAGATCCCACGTGCCGCAACTAAGAGTTCAAATGCCACAGCTATTAATAAGAGATCCCTCATGCTGTGCTGTTCCAGTGTTCTTGCCTGGTGAATCCCAGGGATGAGAGCCTGGTGGACTGCCATCTATCGGGTCGCACAGAGTCAGACACAACTGATGTGACTTAGCAGAAGCAGCAGCATGCTGTAATAAAGGTCGAAGATCTCATATACCACAACTAAAGGCCTGGTGCAGCCAAATAAATAATTTTATTTATTTTTAGGTTGCACTGGGTCTTCATTGTTGCATGAAGGGGCTAATCTCTGGTTGTGGTGCCCATGCTTAGCTGCCCCGCGGCATGTGGAATCTTCCCAGACCAGGGATGGAACCAATGTCCCCTGCATTGACAGGTGAATTCTTAACCACCCAGGAAATCCAATAAATATATATGTATATTTTTAATGGCCATTTAATGAATGGAGATGTGTATACCTAGGACCCTCTGGATGCTGCAGCCTTCAACATGGTACTGCCTCCCAGTCATATTCTGTATTTTAAAACCCTTGAACCTGCAACAGATATTGCAGTCACTGTCTATTGTTTGTTGTTCAGTCACCAAGTCGTGTCCAACTCTTCAAGACCCCATGGACTGAAGCAGTCCAGGTTTCCATGTCCATCACCATCTCCCGGAGTTTGCCCAGATCGTCTCCTGTCTCTAGGAGGACCTTTGGGAGGTGCTAGTCCTGCGCTACCTGGGCATGACATCCTGTAACATAACCATCCTTTACTTACCTTAAAAACAGTTACAGGACTTCCCCGGTGGTCCACTGGTCAGGACTCTGTGTTTCCACTGCAGGGGGCACAGGGTCAATTCACAGTCTGGGAACTAAGATCCACATGCTACGTGGCGCAGCCAAAAAAAAGAAAACACTGTCCTCATTCATTAAAGGGATCAAAGCAGAATGTATCTGTTGAGTGGAAGATGGGACTGTTCACACAGTTGCCAATAAAATATGAGATGCACCAAATGCCTAATTAAATTTTGATTCCGGATAAACAACAAATAATCTCTTAGTATAAGTACAACCCATGCAGTTATTAAGTGGGTGTCTTGTGTTTTTATTTGCTAAACGTGGCAATGCTCTGCTGGTGACCGTCTTACCCGAAAAGTCATAGATTGGCTTCTCATGCCTTTCTACAAGTTATTATCCTCCTAGAAACAGAGGCAGGGAAAAAGGAGGAGGAGACCGCCAAGAGAAGTCAGCGAGAATGCGACTCATTCTCATGGCCTCTGCTCATCTTATGAGAACACTCATGATGACATCTGGGCTTCCCTCATAGCTCAGTTGGTAAAGAATCTGCCTGCAGTGCAGGAGAGCTGGGTTTGATTCCTGGGTCAGGAAGATCCCCTGGAGAAGGAAATGGCAACCCACTCCAGTGTTCTTGCCTGGGAAATCCCATGGACAGAGGAGCTTGGCAGGCTACAGTCCATGGGGTCACAAGTGTTGGACACAACTTAACGACTAAAGCAGCAGCACCACCACCATGATGAATTTAGGGCCACCTGGATAATTTGAAAAACTTTCATATCAAATTCCATTTAATTAAAAACTTTGAATTGCAATATTCACTTTATTGAGGTGGTCTGGGAAAACCCCAATTTATTTAAAAAGCAAAGGAGGAAAGAAAGATGGAAAGAAGGAAAAGGCTGATCACCAGGTTAGGACACCTGTCTTCTACTATTCAAATATTGGTGAATTGTGAAAATAATTTTATTTTTTAGACATGTGAAAACAGAATGCAATTGATCATATAATGAATCAGGAATTAGGATATTGTCAATCTGCAGGAAAGCAAAAACAAACAAACAAAACTGGGCCATACCAAGCAAAAAATAGCTTGTTTTATTTGTTTTTGAAGAGTAACACATTTTATTTATAAACTGTAGCAATCAGGCATTAGTAAGACATTAACTATTATATAAAAATTTTTAAGTAGTAATAAATAAAAAATATTTAAATTAGTCACATCTGCAAAGCCTTTTTTCCAAATAAATTACATTTACTTTTGCAGGAATTTAGACATAAATACCTTTGAGGGGGTTACTTTTCAGCCTATCAGAGTCCCATGATCCATATAGACCTCTTTTTCTCACAACCCAGTCCCCACCTGTCCTGAGCCATCCACACCCTAGACTTGCTCACAAAGAGACTTGGGTTCATCTCAGGCCCTGGCAGCCTAGTCTGTGTAGCTGCAGCTGGACTGCTGAGGAGCTGCAGGACTCAGCTCTGTCCAGGCAGGGTTTATGGATGCCCTGGCAGGTGCTGCGGACCTGTGGCTGGAGCTTGGAAGCCCCGCCCCTCTGCCACTGTCTGCGCCTCCTTCTGCCTCCTGATGTTCCCTTTCCCGCATGGCTGAGAGTTCTCACAGGCCCCCAGTGCACACCAAGTGTTTCCTCCCAGTGTGTGCTGTATTAGGAGAGGTGGGATAGGCTCCTCTGCAGACAAACTTAAGGGCCCCCCTTTCCTGATCAGAGCCCTCCCCCTTTTATCTATGAATTATCCCTCCCAGGGGCAGGGAGGGGAAGGGGCTGTTTCCACCAGCTCCTGCCCAGTGAGCGCTGTTTGGGAGAATCACTGGAGAAGATGCCGGGCTGACTTCTGATCTTGGAGCATGTGGACTGGAGTTGGACTACTGCCAAGAAAAGTCAAAAGGCAAGGATGGGCAGGATCAGACAATGCTGGAGAGCAGAGAAGGGGAGGCTACTGAGATGAGGGTAGTGCTCCGAAGGGCAGGCAGGGAGGGCGCCTGGTTCTCCTGTGGCCTGAGTGGACGTTGGGGTGTGCACCTTGGGGGAGGGTCCATTTGAAAGGCAAATCTGGCGAAAAGCAATCTGGACACGCTGAAGGGCCCTCACTGCCAGACAACCAGATCTAGCGTGAAATAGACTCTTAACGCCCTGCTGGGCTCACAAAAAAACAAGGAACATTCATGGACTTAAGGATGTGTTTTAGAATAATTAGAAAGGCCCCAGTGTCATGAGCAAATTGTCCAGAATAAAACTGTATGAAAGAAACCACAGAATAAATCCAAAGAAAACAGAAGGAAGGAGAAAATAAAGTTCAGAGAAAAAGTTAATAAAATAGAAAGATACAATAATAATATCAAAGCCAAAAAGTTGATTCTTGGAAAAGACTAATAAGGGACTTCGCTGGTGGTCCATTGGTTAAGGCTGCACTCCTACTGCAGGAGGTGTGGGTTCGATCCCTGGCCGAGGAGCTAAGACTCCACCTGCCTCACGGCCTGGCAAGACAACAGGAAGAAGACTAATAACATAGAAATTTAGAAAAATTTCTCAAGACAGAAAGATGTAAGGCGCAGATACACAGAAATAAAAGGAGGATATAACTGTAGAATCTATACAAATTATAAAAGAACAGACAAATGCTGCAGATAATGAAATGGGAAATTTCCCACTAAATTGTAACTTACCAAAATGGATTCAAGAAGAAGAAAATCTGAGCTGCCCTATAGCCATCACAGAAATCAAATCAATCATTAACAGATCTTCCCACAAATATCAGACAGGCAATATAAACTATGCATGTTCAAAGTGCACAATTTGACAAGTTTTTTAAAATGAAAATTTTTAAGTTTGATTTACAGAAAAATTGTAAAGAGTTCTCATATACCCTGTACCTAGTTTTCCATATTATTAACCTCTTATATTGATATGATACATTTGTTACAGTTAACAAACCACCAATTATACATTATTAACTGAAGCCCATGCTTTATTCAGACTTCCCTTGGTTTGTCCATAAGTCCTTTTTCCTATTTCAGGATCCCATAGTACATGTAGTTGTTATGACTCCTTAGGTTTCTTTCTGCTCTGACACTCTCTCAGATTTCCCTTGGTCTTGTGACCTTGACAGGTTGGAGGAGCACTGCTCAGCTAGTGTTGAATGTCCCTCTACTGGGATTTCTTACGTGTTATCCTCATGGTTAGACCGAGTTTAGGGGAGGAAGAGCAGAGAGGTCAAGCGCCATTTTTGCATCACATTCTGTCCAGGGTATATACTATCAACATGACTGATCACTGTTGATGCTGAGCTTGGTCATCTGGCTGGGGGGTGAGTGTTGGGCTTCTCCACTGCAGTTGCCCTTCATCCTCCTTCCCACACGGTCCTCATGGGAAGGAGTCAACCTGAACAGCCCACATCTAAGGAGGGCGGAGTTTTTCTCCACCTTCTTGAGGGTAGGATGTCTACACAAATTATCTGGAATTCTGCACAAGAAATTTTTCTCTTCTCCTCTATTTATTAATTCAATCATTTATATCAGAATGGATTCATGGATATTTATTTTATACTTTGGGTTATAATCCAATACTACTTAATTTTGTTGATCAAATTGTTCCAACTTTGGCCATTGGGAGCTCTGAAGTCCTCTTGCTATATCCCATTCATTGTGGTTTTTGATCAGTTTGTTAAGTTATGATATATATATATATATATATATATATAAACACCCCATGGAACCACTGAGGAGGGCATGGCAACGCTCTCCAGTATTCTTGCCTAGAGAATCCCATGGATAGAGGAGCCTGGCGGGCTACAGTCCATGGGATCACAAAGAGTCGGACATGACTGAAGCGAGTGAGCATGCGTGGAACCACCACCACAATCAACAGTGAACGTATTCGTCACCCCCCCCCCAAGATTCCTCATGCTCTTTCCCTCCTGCCCTTCATCACACACTCCAAGCCCCACGCCCAGGCAACCTTCAA
Source organism: Aepyceros melampus (assembly GCA_006408695.1). Classification (NCBI taxonomy): domain Eukaryota; kingdom Metazoa; phylum Chordata; class Mammalia; order Artiodactyla; family Bovidae; genus Aepyceros; species Aepyceros melampus. The sequence goes on along the minus strand of SJXQ01000474.1, from coordinate 145,793 downwards.
TATGTTTTCTGCCACCAGAGATTAGCTGGCATTTTCTGTTGCTGCTGCTCAGTCGCTCCAGTCGTGTCTGACTCTGTGCGATCCCAGAGTTGGCAGCCCACCAGGCTCCCCTGTCCCTGGGATTCTCCAGGCAAGAACACTAGAGTGGGTTGCCATTTCCTTCTCCAATGCAGGAAAGTGAAAAGGGAAAGTGAAGTCGCTCAGTCGTGTCCGACTCTTCGCAACCCCATGGACTGCAGCCTACCAGTCTCCTCCATCCATAGGATTTTCCAGGCAGGAGTACTGGAGTGGAATCAAACAGCATATATACCCTATTGCCTGTCCTCTTTCATTCAGCATAATTATTTTGAAATTGATCTCTTTCCTAGGTTTTGGGTGAGATGAAGTGGGACACATGGGTAGAACCCACTGGGGTGGCAGAGAAGGGTAACTGGTGGGGTCAGAGGAGGTGGCAGAGCAGGGGCTTGGCAGTCGTGGAGGGTGAAGAGATTGGCAGGACTCTTGGGTTTTCCCTTGATGATAGAGGCAGGAACAGAAGAGGTGAAAACGGTTAGGTGGGAGAGAGAGCCATTTGAGTGCTTGTGTCAGGATGAAGGTGGGGTTCCTGGGGGACATCCTGGCTGTTCCAGAAGCAGGGACAGGATAGAACTGCCCTGAAACCCCAGGCTGGGCTTTCACGACACAGATGGTAACAGAAACCAGGGGAGCAAAGAAGTGGCCAAGGCCATATGCCTGAGACCTAGAGAAGCCAGCACAGAACCCTGAAAAACCAAACTCTTGGGGGGACTGCTGCAGAAGAGAGGGTGAAGAAAAACAAAAAGGGGTGGGATCTCAGACCCACAGAGGGGCATGTGTCCATCCAGAAGACTGGTCACTAGGGTCAGACACCAATGGGAGGTCATGGAGGCTGGATCCTCGAATGGAGCTCCTGGACTGGCAGGATCTGGGCTCTGCTTGAACAGAGGCTCTGTCTTCTCTGCATGAGAGGCCTGGGTCTTGGCTATCTGTCCCCAGATGTTCCACAGCAACAAGGAAGAATATGGCCATCCCTGGGACTTGCTCAGACTTGGGCTCAGGGACCATCCTTAAAGTAAGTGACAGAGAGGAAGCTTTCGGCTGGAATGAGATAAGGAGGAGGCAGTATAGGGACCCAGGGCAGACAGCACTAGAAGACGGGCCATGAGATGTGGGTCTGCCCTTACGTCCTGCCCAATCTTGGCCAGGAGAACCAAGGGAGAATTTGCCAAATATTTTGGTGGAGGACTGGGTTATTGGGTTTCCTTCTTATATTTGGCAAAGGTGGAACAAACTGCCAGGTGGGCAAAAAATGGTGCTACTGCTAAGTCACTTCAGTCGTGTCCGACTTTGTGGGACCCCATAGACGGCAGCCCACCAGGCTCCCCTGTCCCTGGGATTCTCCAGGCAAGAACACTGGAGTGGGTTGCCATTTCCTTCTCCAATGCATGAAAGTGAAAAGTGAAAGTGAAGTCGCTTAGTCCTGACCGACTCTTAGCGACCCCATGGACTGCAGCCTACCAGGCTCCTCTGTCCACGGGATTTTCCAGGCAAGAGTACTGGAGTGGGTTGTCATTGCCAGGGGTCTCTAAAACACTGGCCTCTCAAGCTTCCAGCCTCTTCCCATTCATTTCCCCATTGAATCCTGATACATCTCAATGCAGGAGACACTAACCCTTATCCTTATTTTACAGATGGGGGAACAGGCTCCAGAAGGTGAGAAGGGAGCTGATGGTTCTCTCTCCTGACCCTCCCTCCTTCCCTTCCCCTGCAGTGCTATGCAGGCAACAGGATGCTTTGTAAGCAAGTCACATTTGTCAGGGCTCCAGACCACTACCAGCAAAGGAATGCTGACGCCCACCCAGATAGACGCTCTGGCCAAGCCAAGAGGGTTCACGGCCAGCCCCGTCCCCTCAGGAGCCTCCGTCTCCACCGGGGCTGAAAAAAGTGGCTGAAACAAATCCCAATCCCAAAGGGCGAGTGACCCTGAGGCGGCCTCAGTATCCCCAGCTGTAAAACGGGGCCGGTTCTCCCATGCTGCGGTATCCAGGGACCTACTCGCAGGTGCTCGCCCTGGAAATCCCAGAGGGCGCCAGCAGCCCCAGACCCACCCTGGGGCCGGGGATGGGAGGGCTCTGGGGTTCTTTCCCAGCCTCGATTCCCCTTCCCAGGAGGGCATCCCCGAAAAAGCAAAAGTCGCTTCAGTAGCACCCACGCCGAAGCCATCGTCCTCGCCTTGCGCGCCCGCCTCCACCGGCGTGCTCAGGTCCCGACATTGTAGACACGGGCTCCACAGGGCCCTGCGAAGATGGGACACGGAGACTGTCGCACAGAAAGGCCGGCACGGGGCAGAAGGTGGGAGCTGTGGACCGAACGCTGGACCGGAGGGGCGGGACGCCGTAGAGGGGCCCCCGGCCCCGCCCCCACACGCTGGCAGACTCTGCCCCGGGTCGCCACCCGACTCAGCCGCGTCCCTGTCCCTCCAGCGCTTTACCCTGTGAGCAGAGCTCTCTGTGCAGGCCCGGCCTTCAACTCCGCCTTGTCCCGCCCACAAGCTGTATAAGCCCCGCCCACTCATCGAGCTCCGCCCCTTTCCCGGTCCCCGGGAGGGGCCATCTCGGGGCTGCCTGCTGAGAAGCCTAGGTAATGGAGGCTCCAGCCCTCAGCTTGGGTGAAAGAGCCCGACAGAGGGGCGGGACAGCTTGGAACCCCCCATTCTGCCCCATCTTGCCCCTGGGGACCTGGGCAAATCAGCGACTCGGCACCTCCGGCTGGGCGAAATCCGAGACACAGGGTTTCTAAGGCCCCACTTGTGTATGGAAATTTTTATGGTTCGGGTCACAGAAGAAACAGTGCATCGGCGCGGGAGGGCAGAATAAAAAATCCTGGGGGCGGGGGAGCCGGGGTGCGGAAATCCCGAGTCAAGGGCGTTCACCTACTACTTGTCGGGATGGACAGTTTCTGCGGCTCTCAGGGACCGGATGCCACGACGCTTTCCCTGATACTGTGAAGGATTCAGTCTCTTTTGATTGGGTGCCTGTTATGGGTGACACGAAGGGCCACATATTAAAAAGCAGAGATATTACTTTGCCAACAAAGGTCCGTCTATCAAAGCTATGGTTTTCTCAGTAGTCATGTATGGATGTGAGAGTTGGACTATAAAGAAAGCTAACCGCTGAAGAATTGATGCTTTTGAACTGTGGTGTTGGAGAAGACTCGAGAGTCCCTTGCACTACAAGGAGATCCAATCAGTCCATCCTAAAGGAGATCAGTCCTGAATATTCATTGGAAGGACTGATGCTGAAGCTGAAGCTCCAATACTTTGGTCACCTGATGCGAAGAGCTGACTCATTGGAAAAGACCCTGATGCTAGGAAAGATTGAAGGTGGGAGGAGAAGGAGACGACAGAGGATGAGACGGTTGGATGGCATCACCGACTCAATGGAGATGAGTTTGAGTAAACTCTGGGAGCTGACGATGGACAGGGAAGCCTGGCGTGCTGCAGTCGATGGGGTTGCAGAGTCGGACGCGACTGAGCGACTGAACTGAACTGCATGCGTGAATCCCTGCATTCGGCTCCGGGTCACTACCGAGACCAGTTACGTCTATACTCTAGAAGCCGGCGGCAGTTAGCAGACACCCTCAGGTGTTTCTTCGGCCCTGATGGATGTTTTGAAAGTTGGGCGCCGTGGACTCAAGCTTAGTCCCACGAGGGCTGCCCCGCCCCGCTCGGCGTCACCGTCACCTCTGGCAACCGGCTGGCCCCGCCCCTTCCAGGGGAGCCAGAGCCAAGGCGGTCTTTGTTTCTCGCGCCCTTCCGAGGCGCCGGCGGAGCAAACATGGCCCACTCTCTACGGGCTCTGTGGCCCCACGGGCGCGCCCTGGCCTGGAGGCTGGGCGATCGGCCGGCGCTGGGACTTCACGCGCAGAGCCGGGCCGGCTTCACCGGGGCAGCGGGAGGCTCGGGCTCCGCCGCTACGGCCCGCAAGGGGGGTCCACGGCTTCTGGGGGCGGCGGCGCTGGCCCTGGGTAGCGCCCTGGGACTATACCACACGGCGCGGTGGCACCTGCGCGCCCAGGACCTCCGCGCAGAGCGCTCGGCCACACAGGTAAGCCGGAGGTAAGGGCTTGGTAGCAAGCCGCGCAGGTAAGGACGAGCCTTGGGTGGGGCCCTGGGGTGAGCGCGGAACCTCGGGACTTCTGGGAACCGGCGGCGTCAGAAATCACCTCCTCTGTCGCCTTTTGACCTTGAGCGAGTGACCTGGTTTTAAGCCCTCCAGCCCTCAACGTCCTCATCTGTGAAATGGAGCCTTACTGATGCCGCTAACTGGAACTGCCTCTGTTTTAAAGTCGTTTTACAAATGTGTTTTAAGACTTTTTAATGGGAAGATTTGGAAATCACTGAAAAGGGAAAGTCTCTTGCCCGGTTTATCACTTTCCAAACATTTTTCGCCTCCCTCCCCCTGTCTCCAAATCCTGAGGTTGTGTATTTATTAGTATTCTTAGTGTTGTATTTTTATGAAACTGATGACTGGTAGATTCCAGGCCCTGAGACAAGGAGCACGGGTATGTCCCCCCAGGCAAGGGGATGGCCCAGCTGCCCTTTGCTAGGCTTTGTGCACAGTGCCAGCCCCACCCCCACCACACATCCACAGGCGCCCCTTTCCTGAACCCCTGGGAGCAGGATTGGGTAGATGGGGAGTGGAGTTCTGTGTCTCCCTGCCCACCCACCTCCGTGGCCCAGCCTCAGTCCCCCATCTCTGAACAATGGGGGAGGGGGACCGCAGCTGTGGCTTTCAAACGTGAATATGTGGCAAACTCACCTGGGGCTCTCCTGCTCTATGAAGGCTAGGGGCCTAGATACCATCCTCTCCTGTTGGGGCTTTGTACATGAGTTTGTGCAAACTCTGGGAGACCGTGAAGGACAGGGAAGCTTGGCGTGCTGCAATCCATGGGGTCTCGAAGAGTCTGACATGACTGAGCAACTGAATGACCACCACCACCACCACTCGGAAACGCTGGGCTCTGCCCCCTCATCCAGATATGCCTCAGGTCGAGGGAGTAGGGGTGGGCACTCCCTAGTTAAAACAGTTGCATCTGGCAGGCACACACCTGCCAGTGTTTGACATTCCCTTGGGACCGGAAGGAACAGGAGATGTCTATCTAGCATTGGACAAAGATGAGAAGATCCCTCCTACACAGAACAGACTTTCTGCCATACCCCTGGATGGGTGCTTGAGCCTGAACTGTCTGCTGCAAGAGCCCTTCCCCACCTCCCCACCTCCCCGCCACCCATCCCCCATTCCTCCCAAAGTTCTCAGAGACACCCTGGAAAACTCCCCTGGGAAAGGTTTGCTTGGGGTCAGGGCCTGGGCCTGGGACCGGGGCCTGGGCACCAGCTTTAGAAGTTCCTTCTCTGCTCCTTGTCCAGCTCTCTCTGTCCAGCCGTCTGCAGCTGACGTTGTACCAGTACAAAACGTGTCCCTTCTGCAGCAAAGTCCGCGCTTTCCTCGACTTCCACGCCCTGCCCTACCAGGTGGTGGAGGTGAACCCTGTGCGGCGGGCCGAGATCAAGTTCTCCTCCTACAGGAAGGTGCCCATCGTTATGGCCCAGGAAGGAGAGAGTTTGGTGAGCCTTGGGGAGCTGCCTCCTGCCCCAGTGTCCTGGGTTGTCCTGGAACACCCCTGAGCCGGGCCCTGCTCTGCAGCCCTGGGAGGAACGTGGGTCTTTGAGTTTCCAATGAGGATTATAAACCAGTGAGTCTAAGGAGGCAGAGCACCACAGAGCTTAACAACGTGGGTTCTGAAGTCTGGGTAGACTGGGTTCAAGGAGGGACTCTGCCACTCCCTGGCTGTGTGACTTAGGACCAGTCACTTAGCCTCTCTGACTTGGCTTCATTGATCAACATAGAACCATACCCTCCAGGGTGTAGGACTTGGCTCCTAGTCTGTAGCTTCTGAGTCTACCCAGCCCCTCAGAGCCCAGAAGGCCACGTGGGTGACGGGGCAGGACTCAGATCCTGGGTCCTTCCCACCTCCTTCTGTCCATTAGCCACACGTGGTCCCCCTTACACACGACAGGCTTCCCTGATAGTGGGGACTGTGACCTGGGGGGAGGCAGAACTCAGTGAGCATCAGTTTTCAGGGCAAACCCCCAGGGACAGGGATATAACACCAGGATCCCCTTAACCAGTTCCTGCAGAATGTCTGGGTGTCAGGATGGCAGAAGAGCCCCTGGTGACCCAGCCAGTGGCCAGTCAGCCAGTCCCCACCGCCCCTCCCAGCCCTGATCTAAACCATCCTCTTCTCCAGCAACAACTGAATGACTCCTCTGTGATCATCAGCGCCCTCAAGACCTATCTGGTGTCAGGGTAAGGAGCCCTTGCGGCCCAGGCTGGCACCGTGTCTCATGCCCTCTCCTGTCTCAGGGGGGCCTCCCCTGGGATCCTCCATGGGAGTGGGGGTGGGGCTGCAGCTTAGATTTCCAGAATGGGTTGTGGGTGTCACTCTGAGATCCCCCCCTTCCCCTCCTCCATGCATTTCCCTCTGTCCTGGAGGTGCTTCCAGAGTCTGCCCCAAATCCCTCTTGCTGCAGAATCTCCTGTGTCACCCACAAGAGGGTGGGAAGCTTCTGCGGGTTTACTCAGCTCGGGGCGGTATTATTCATCCAGAGGAGGTGAGGGCTTAGTCTCCGAGGAAGAGGGAGTCGAGGTAAAACTCTAGATGTCTCCCAAAGGCAACCCCTGGTGGACATCATCACCTACTATCCACCCATGAAGGCGGTGAATGACCAGGGCAAAGAGGTGACGGAATTCTGCAACAAGTACTGGCTCATGCTGGATGAGAAGGAAGCCCAGCGGATGTATGGGGGGAAGGAGGCCAGGACGTGAGTGGGGCCGGGGCTGGCCCTGGGGATGTGGGGAGGGGGTGGTCTCCCCCCTGAGGGGACCAGGCTGAGCGAGATGCTGTAAGCCATGAGGGCGGGACTGAGTCCCCTTGTGCCTCCCCCCGCCCTGGGCGCTCGCACAGGAAGCCCACCAAGCCAGCCCTCTGTCCCCCTCGCCTGCAGGGAGGAGAGGAGATGCTGGCTCAGGAAGCCCACCTGGTCTGTTCTCTGTCCCCTTCGCCCGCAGGGAGGAGATGAAGTGGCGGCAGTGGGCAGACGACTGGTTGGTACACCTCATCTCCCCCAACGTTACCGCACGCCGGCCGAGGCCTTGGCCTCCTTTGACTACATTGTCAAGGAGGGCAATTTCGGGACCGTGGAGGGCGCCATGGCCAAGTACATGGGCGCAGCTGCCATGTACTTCATCAGCAAGCGGCTCAAGCGCAGGTGATGGTGCATGCGTGAGTATGTGGGTGGGTACGCATGCGTGCACCTGTGGGCTTCCCATCCCCCAGCATTAGCCCATCTGAGACTCAAACCCCAAAACTCCTGATTGCCTCCCCCACCCCAGGGGAAGCAGGGCTGGCCTTGGAGTCCAGTTCTGGGTCCCTGTCTTGTACCTTCCTCTGTCCCCTTCGCCTGCCCCGACAGCCCCGCTGGTCCCCAGGCCTTCTCATGCTTCCCACCTGTGCCAGGGTTCGGAGTCCCCCTGATGGACTTCTTCTCCATCCCTGCCCAGGCACCACCTCCGGGATGATGTGCGGGAGGATCTCTATGAGGCTGCCAACAAGTGGGTGGCAGCTGTGGGCAAAGACCGGCCCTTCATGGGGGGCCAGAAGCCGAACCTGGCAGATCTGGTGAGTATGGTGGTGGCAGGGGGTGCACGTATTGGAGGGTCTCTCCTTGGGGGCCCAGGCTGGGAAAACCCAGATGTGGGCAATACCTGCACCTCACAGCTCCTCCATGCCAGGGGCACCTGGCTCCACTGATTGTCAAGGGCCTAAGGAAAACGAGTGCTCCAGGCTTCTGCCTAGCAAAAAGTACTGCGACATGGTCTTATGAGCCTGACCTCAGTGCCAATCCTTGAAGTAGTTCTGCCAGGGTAGAATATGTGGCTTGCAAGGTTCAGGACTTGGAGTAGGTGATGGGGTCGGTCCCCTCTTCTAAAATCTCAGGAACTGAGGGTGGGGGTAGGGTATTTTCTCAAAGGAAACTCTGAGTCGGGGGAGGGGGGTGGTTTGTTGCCTAGAAAAGGGGATGTAGGTGCAGGACAGGCAAAACCCGCAACCAGCCCACACACTTCATTCAGAGCCCCACGTGCAAAGCTGGCCCTTAGTGGGTGTTTCGCTAATCCTGCTGACTACGCCAGTTCTATCGCTGATCCTGTTCGTGACGCCGGTTGTCTTGCAGTTCACACTGCACTGTTTGCTGAACCCAGGGGAGACAAGGCACGAGCTGAGAGGCTGGAAGGAAGCTCAGGGAGCCGTAGGAACTGCAGACTCGATTATTCTCTCCTGGCTGGCACGGCAGCCGTAGCAGCAGACATAACATAAGCTCACATAACACAACACAACCTCTGGGGCGTTCCAGGTGGAGCTTGTATATACTTACAGAACACAAGTAGCCCGTGGCCCAGCGAGTACCTCGTGAGGCTCACGCACAGTGCTGTAAGTGATCTCGGCCATTACATGTGGATTACTCACAAAACATGGGGCGAAGGCGAGAGGGCGTGGCGCGAGAGAGCCTGACCACCCATCTTGGTGAATTTGCTTTTTCCCTAGAGTGGGTCATGGGGCTCTCAGAGAGGGGAGGTGATGGGCCAGTGTGGACACCCCTCTGTACCCATCCCCAGGCGGTCTACGGCGTGCTGCGTGTGATGGAGGGTCTGGAGGCCTTCGACGACCTCATGCGTCACACTCACATCCAGCCCTGGTACCTGCGGGTGGAGAAGGCCATTGCCGAGGCCCCACAGTGAGCTAAGCCTCGTGATCCCTGCCGGGGGGTGGGGGCGGAAACAGCAGAAGATGCCAGCTGTGAAGGACCAGGGCCGCTGGGCCAGCACTTGGCGACGCTGATACGCTCTGCAGTGGGGGACAGGATCATTCGGCCTCTTGCGCACCCCACCCCGGCAGCCCCCTCGCTTCTAACACTGGACGTCTGCTGCCGCCCTGGGGGACAAAGCCCAGACTTGGTTTCCATCCATGGGGCATGGAAGACTACCTCCCTCCACATCAGCTCCAGGGGCTGACCCTCCCCGACTCCCTCCTGGGCCTCCCTACTCTCAGCCTTCTCTGGGGCTCTCGAGGCTGCTGTGTCTGTGCCGTGTGGTGGGAGTCAGGTTTGGCTCCTGCCCTAGCGAGGGAAGCAGGGACCCTTTGGTTTTGGGAGACCCTGTCCTTGGCTCCCTCTGGGTCCTGCTATTCCCAGGTGCCCCGCCCCCACACACACTGGGACTGTATATCATATTTGCAATAAAAGGTTTGCAGCTCCCCGCGTGGTGGCACTGTAGTGGAGGTCAGTGCAGGTTAGGGAAGGCCGCCCTGGCAGTTAATACTGTTTGTCCAGGGCTTAGCAAGGGTCAGGCCTGGGTGAAAGCCTCAGCGTGCTTTGTGTCCTGGAATCCCTGTGTTCATGGCCACGGAATGCTCAGCAGGGAGGTACAGAGATGGCCTGCTTTTGCTCCCCACTGACTGTGGGACTCTGGGCAGGGCAGCGGCACCCCTGTCTGAGCCCGAGTCTCCTCTGTCAAGAGGGCTCAAGGATGGCCCCCACCTCCAGGGACGGTTGTAAGGGCTCAACCACAAGACGCAGGTCAGTGTGTGGAAGGATGCCAGGCTCAGCGGGAGCTGGAGTTGTTCCAGTCCTGCTCTACAGACCAGGAGACCAGGGATCGGAGGACACCAGGCCCTTCGAGGCCCTCCGGCTGTGGACGGCTACCCAGGGCTTCAGTCCCAGGCCTGGGACTTCACGGGATGGATGGTAGCACAGGAGTCTAGAGAGAGAAGCAGCTCTGGGAATGAGGAGGGGCCGTAGGGTCCTGCTCTCCTGGTCTCAGCAGATGATGGGCATGCTGGTCCCCCGAGGTTGCCCTCCAGAGGCGGGACAGCCAGCCAGTGCGCTGATCACTACGTGCTTCCCTGTCAGGGAGTGACAGGCCAACTCCCTCAGATCCCCCCAGGAGAGTTTAACTTTTTAAATTTTTTTTTAAAACATAGAAATCATTCATGGTCTTTGTATTAGCACACGTTCAAATAAGGTTGGTGATGGACAGGGAGGCCTGGCATGCTGCAGTCCATGGGGTCGCAAAGAGTCAGACATGACTGAGCGACTGAACTGAACAGATGAGGCGGCACCGACCTAAGCCCTCCGGAGGCCCGAGGCCGACCGTGCCACGTGGGGAGGCAGCGACCCCAGCCTCTGCAGGGCTGCCCGCCACCTGCTCGGTTTGGTTCCCGTTGTGAGCATCTGCCCTTGTCACACCGGCTGGGTCTTCGCGTCTGCAGAGTGCTCCTGTGGGAGGAAGGAGGGAAGCTGAGGCCTGAGGTCACACCACACGTTTGAGGGATGAGGAGCCGTGGGGGCCGCCTCTGAGGGGCCAACAGGCGTTCGGGTCTCCAGAGTCACCGCTGGCCAGGATGCTGCTCCCCTTCACTGATCGGCTTTTAAGTCCCCCAGGGGCCTGTGATGGCCCTAGAGCCTCCCGCAGCAGGGCAGGAACTAGGCCAGGAGTGCCATGACGCTCGGGGAGGCCTTCCTATCTCCTTTCCCCTCCCCGCTTTCCTTCTCTTCACAGACAGCCTTTTCCATGTCACCCGCCCGGAGTTACTTGGTACTTTTCCAGCTGTTCAAGGAGGCTGGCTGGCCTTTCTCTGTCTTGATCCCAGAATCACCAAAGGGAGCGTTGGATGTGACCTGCTCGGGATAAGGCGGCCACCTTCAGTCCATGATACTGTGGCCTGGGGAGGGTCTCATGTCTCACAACCCCACCCTGTGCTCCCTAGCTTTTCTGCTCCCGCTGTATCCGGTGATTCGGTCTCCCAGCCTTGGCTTCCTCGGGAGGCCTGGCCTAGTTAAGGAGACCCCATGGTGCAGGCCAGACCCCAGCTGCCCATCATCACCCCTCTCCTCGTGTTCACAGAGATGTGTTCTTCTGACCTTGCGTCTCTCAGAGGAAGATACGGTTAACCACAAAGCAGCCAGCCTGTGGATAGGGGCCTGACTCCTCACTGGGGTTCATTCCTGAGGTTGCTGCAGGCAGAGCCTGTCCATACCCTCCTACCCTCACCCACCTCCACTAATGGTCACCTTGATGAATTCCTTGGACTTTTAGAACCACTAATTAGAAGTTCCCTGTGACAGGGAATTCCCTGTGACCGGGACTTCGCTGTGACTGGGGCTGATAATGGCCAGTCAACGCAAGGCCACCAATGCAAGGGGCCCCGAGTCCTGCTTCTGTCAGAGTATTCCCCCCAGAGGTGACAACCTTGCCTCAGTCACCTTTTCCCATAATCGCCAGAGGGCGGTAAGAGGATGCAAAGCTTAGAGGAGCAGGTCACAAGGCCTGGTGCTGCCACCTTGTGGCCAATTCTGGGATCGCATCTTTGGGCCATCTTCCTTCTCCAAGGACTCTTACTTGCCCATCTGTAAAACGGGCTTCCTGGGTAGCTCAGATGGTAAAGAATCTGCCTGCAATGCAGGAGACCTGGATTTGACCCCTGGGTAGGGAAGAGTCCATGGAGAAGTGAATCTTAAGGGAATCCCTTAAGATTGCATCCCTTAAGATGGCAACTCACTCCAGTATTCTTGCTGGGAGAATTCCATGGACAGAGGAGCCTGGTGGGCTGCAGTCCACAGGGTCACAGAGTCAGACAGGACTGAGCGACTAACACAACACAACAAAAGTGGGGTTAACATGCAAGGGTCTGAAGATGAGTGGGTAGGGAGAGTCACACGTCTCAGGGGAAAGAACTGCAAGCCAGGAACCCTTGCCCCATTTTGGTCAAGCTCAGGTCATGGTGAGTGCCCTGTGGCAGTGGCGGCAGCAGGTTTGAGGTGGGAACTCTGTGCTCTGTGGCCTTGGGCAAGCCCTTGAAGGTCAATTACCCTTCATGAAGTTGTAATCGTGGATGGGAAGGTTGCACAAAGTTGATGTGCCCTGTTGATGGGTGAGGGATGTTTTTCTGCAGCCGGTGAGGTTCGCTGTTTCTTCTCAGAGCACACTCCAGCTCTGTTTCCATCTGCAGTTCACAGTTGAGAGCTACTGTTTCCAGACAAGAGCTCCAGGAAGTAAGAAGGGGAGGGTCGTGAGACTGTGCAGATCAGGAGGGCTCCCCAGGGAGAGAGAGCCACAGCAGAGGCTTTAAGGATTAGGATTCTGGGTTGCTTTTTTTTGTTAGATTGTTAAATTTTAAATTTTCATTTTATTATACAAATAACTGTGTATTGTGCATAAACAGATCTTGCAGAGAAGCAAAAAGATGATACCAATTATATATAGATCCATCACTGAGATTTAAAATTCTTAAAAAACAATTTAAAAAATTCAGGGGGCTTCCTTGGTGGTCCAGTGGCTAAGATTCCTCACTCCCAATTAAGGAGGCCCAGATTCAATCCCTGGTCAGGGAACTAGATCCCACATACTGCAACTAAGAGGTCAAAGATCCTGCATGCCACAGTGAAGATCCTGTGTGCTGTAACTAAGACACAATTTGGCAAAGCCAAATAAGTAAATATTTAAAAAATAAATATAAGAAAAACTTAAAAACATTTTTTTTGGAGAATAGCCTTCTAGTTATCTTTTTGTAGGCTGCATTTAGTATGTATATATAGAGAGAGGCATATAAAATATCTTACATTTTTACGTATAATTTATATTTTACATATAAATATATGTAAATGTTGGAGAAGATTCTTGAGAATCCCTTTGACTGCAAGGAGATCAAACCAGTCAATCCTAAAGGAAATCAAGCCTGAATATTCATTGGAAGGACTGATGCTGACGCTGAAGCTCCAATATTTTGACCACATGATGCGAAGGGTCAGCTCATTAGAAAATACCCTGATGCTGGGAAAGATTGAAGTCAGGAAGAGAAGGGGATGACAGAGGATGAGATGGCCGGATGGCATCATCGACTCGACGGACATGAGTGCATAAGCTCCGGGAGATGGTGAAGGACGGGAAAGCCTGGCATGTTGCAGTCAATAGGATCACAGAGTTGGACACGACTGAGCAACTGAACGACAATAAATGTATCCCACAGTTGGTGGTGGTTTGGTTGCTCAGTCTTGTCTGACCCTTGTGACCCCATAGACTGTAGCTCGCCAGGCTCCTCTGTCCATGGGATTCTCCAGGCAAGAACACTGGAGTGGGTTGCCATTTCCTTCTCCAGGGGATCTTCCCAACCCAGGAATCAAACCTGGGTCTCCTGCCTTGCAGGATTTCTTACTGACTGAGCTACAAGGGAAAACCCTCCAACAGTTAAATGGGGCCTATTTTGTGGCAGGCACTGTTTTAAGCACTTCACACAGCCTTTCACTATCTCTCTGAGGTAAGTAAAAGCATTCCCATTTTACAGATAAAGAAACTGAGGCATCAGATTAACTGAATTGCTTGGTGTTACACAGTAAATAGCACAGGGAGGATTTGAGCCTAGATTTCCTGGGCCTAGAAACAGTGACCTTAATCAGAATATTATAATATTTCTCTCTCTGGAAATTTTTTTTTAAATAAAAACTCAGATCACAATGTATTCCAGATCAGCAACCATTCTCCATCACTGTTTCTAATGACTGCTCCACTGTATACCACTGCTGCCTAATTTATTTAACCAGTTGGATGGGAAGAATTTGGAGGGACAGAAGTGTCTAACAGAGAACAGGGCTGATAGTCGGGCGAGGGGTGGGGATGGTGTGGTGGGCTAAATAATGACCCCCAAATATATCCAGGACCTAATCCCTGGAAGCTGGGAGCATTACCTTATGTGGCAAAGAGACTCTGTTGTGATTAAATTAATGATTTTGAGATGGAGAGATTTTCCTGGATTATCCAGCTGGGCCCTAAATGTAATCACAGTCTGCTCATAAGATGGAGGCAGAGGGAGCTTTGACTAAAGAGATGTGAGAACAGACGTGAGAGGCTGGAATGACGCCAGGAAGAGGTCACAAGCCAAGGAGAGCAGCCGGTCTCCAGAGGCCAGAAGAGGAAAGAAATGAATCCTCCTTGAGAGCCTCCGGAAGGAAGCAGCCCTGTGGGACACCTGGATTTCAGTCCACTGAGGTTGATTTGGGACTTCCGGCCTCTAGGTCGGGAATGAACATGTGCTGTCTTGGGGCACCACGTTTATGGCGATCTGTAACAGCGGCCTTTTGTTGCTCAGTTGCTGAGTCCAACACCCTGCACCCCACAGACTGCAGCACACCAAGCTCCTCTGTCCTTTAATATCTTCCAGAGTGTGCTTAAATTCAGTCCATTGAGTTGGTGATGCCATCTAACCGTCTCATCCTCTGCCTCCCCCTTCTTCTTTTGCCTTCAATCTTTCCCAACATCAGGGTCTTTTCCAGTGAGTTGGCTCTTTGCATCAGGTGGCCCAAATATTGGAGCCTCAGCATCAGTCCTTCCAGTGAATATTCAGGGTTGATTCCCTCTAGGATTGAGTGGTTTGATCTCCTTGCAGTCCAGGGGACTCTCAAGAGTCTTCTCCAGCACCATAATTGGAAAGTATTAATTTTTTGACACTCAGTCTTCTTTAAGGTCTAACTCTCACATCGGTACATGACTACTGGAAAAACCATAGTATTGACTATATGGACCTTTGTCAGCAAAGTGATGTCTCTTGCTTTTGAATACGCTGTCTAGATTTGTCATAGCTTTTCTTCCAAGGAGGAAGTGTCTTAATTTCCTGGCTGCACTCATTGTTTGCAGTGATTTCGGAGCCTAGGAAAATGAAATCTGTCATTAGGACGCTAATACAAACTGTCCAGTCAGGGAAGACTAAACCTTACTACAGTATACTCAGGGAAGAGAACTGGCTACAGGGAGCTGAGTGCCAGAGGCAAGGCCCTGGCTCTGTGTCAGTGTATTCTCAATAAGCTGTATTCCCAGCAATCAATAAATGGACACACATTAAAAAAAAAAATGCAGGGCAGGGGTTGGGCTCTTTGGTGCAGTCAGGGGCCCCCACCAAACTGGCGGGTGTGGGTGGAGCCAGCTCAGGGCCTTCACCGCTGCTGTGGAGAGATAGTCGTTCCTCCTGGGCCACAGGGGCCATACTGAGTGGTGACGGCAAAAGGCCCAGAGAGACCATTCCTTTGTCCCCCCTTCCCCCTTCTCCAGCGCCAACCTCTGTGTTATGGAAGCTGAGAGTTGGAGAGGCCTGGGGGCCTGGGGCAGCCCTCTGGCCCACCTCTGGCCTCAGTCTCCTCATTCCTGGTTCCTCCCTGCCCTCCTGCATCACTGCCCTCCCTCTGGCCTTCTTCCCGCCCAGCACGGCAGCCTCTCTAGCCCCTCTGACTGGGCCTCGCTGGTCTGCTCCTGCTTCCTCGCTGGCCCTGGGCGGCAGAGACCAAGGTCCATGCTTGGGCAGGGGGGCCTGGCATGCAGGCTGCCCCTCCTCTCGCCCTTCCCCTACATTCCAGTCCGCTGGGACTGGTGAGGTGGGGCCTGGGGGCAGCCTGGCCGTGAACCAGGGAGGAGAACCGGGCTTGGGGCTTCAGTCAGCAAAGCTGTTTTGAATCTTGGTTCAACTATGCCCTTTAAAAAGAAAAAGAATATATGTGTGTTTTAGCTGAGCCGTGGTTTGCAGGATCTTTGTTTCCCGACAAGGGATTGAACCCTGGGCCCTCCACATTGAGAGTCCAGAGCCCTAACCCCTGGACCGCCAGGAAATTCCCAACATTTGCCCTTTGGATGAATCTGGCATTCCACCTGGCCCTGAGCTGTAAGGTAAATACCATGCCCATCTTCCTCAGGAGGAAACTGAGGCTCAGAGAGGCATGAAACTTGCCTAAGATCACACTGCCAGGTGCCAGGATTCAAGCACAGCCCTGCCTCACTTTCCGCCAGCTCTCTGGGGCCTCCTGGCTGGGAGAGTGGCCAGGGACCAGGTGTCACCTACCTGAGGTCAGGTAAGGAGCCCCTGCCCCTCAGTGAAGTTCCCCACAGGTGGGTCGTGGCGTGGGTCCAAGGCTGCCAGGCCTCGTGTGGGGGCAGGGGCCAGCCGTATCTTCACCCCCAAGCACACAGCCAGAGTGGGTCACTCTGATCTACTTCAGGGTCTTGTCATCTGTTCCCAGGGAGGCCCTGGGCAAGCCCCTGCCCCTTCCAGGGTCTGTTTCCATGTAAAATGGGGACACGGCGGCAGCCGCCCTTGTCGCCTGTGTGCAAAGAGCTGCAGCTCAGCGATGGCACTCCCGGGACTGAGATGAAAGGGTCTCGCTCCAGGAAGGAAGCGCACAGAACATGGGCCAGGTCCCCCCACCCCCCTCCCGCCCCAGCCCGCAAGCCAGAGAT
>SJXQ01000474.1:0-123306 GCA_006408695.1 Aepyceros melampus | reverse complement strand
GGCTGCCCACCCCGGGACTGATGTGGCCCTCACCTCCATCGGGTAGATACTACTCTGGGCAATGGCCCCTGCCAAGGACCCTGCCACAAGCCTCTCGTGAATCCTCAGAGTCTCCTGGTCACTCCCGATGAGACGTTTGATCTGGAATAAGGAGCCAACAAACTGAAACCCCTCTGCTGGAGACCAGCACACCTGTTGCTGCCCTGCCCATCCTCCCGGAGCCAATCAGGTTTAACTGAGACCTGGTGTCCCTTGGGTTTTCGATGCGGTCCAGAGAAGGCAGGCACTGGCCGCCAGTGGACAGGCTAGTGGGGGCAGTGCAGGGCTCAGACCCAGGCCTCTCCACCCCCCACCGGGCCCGACTGTCCCTCAGGTTCAAGGCCTGGCTCTGGGTTCCAGGGGATCAGCAGGGCAGGGACCTTGTCCCAGGGGGCGTTCAGGATGCAGTTGCCAAAGGGCGACTCTCCCTGGAGATACGGGTCCTCACCTGCTCATAGGCCATGAATTTGATGGCCGACTCAGGGGCGATTTTGAGGACGTTGATGCCGTTGCCCCGCCAGAGTGATCGGGCTCCTCCTTCTCGAATCATCTGAGTGAACCCACCCACAATGCACATGTTGTTGCTGCGGGAGGCGTGGACCTGGGGAGGGAAGGACAAGAGGTCGGGAGGAGGCACAGGGAGCCACCGTCGTCTCACCAAGAACCAAGATGGGAGGTCGGCAGGCAAGGCTCTGCCCTCTTGTGCCTGAGGCCGACTCAGCACCCTGAGAATCAAACGTGGCTGTGGGTCCAACCAGATTTTTTGCTGTGCACCCAACGTTTATATGCTAACACCGTGCTAAACACCACTTACACCTCCATGAGGACTACTTAAAAAAAAAATTTGAACTTTTTATTATGGAAAAACTTTCAAGCATATATAAAAGTATAGAGGAGCTTCCATGAACCCATAATAAAGTTCAACCATCATTAGACCAGCCAATCTATGTGCCCCCTACCCACGACCCCTCTCCTACTTCCATTAATTGAACACATTCCCAGCCTTAGTCATTTCACCCAAGGAGAGCCTTTCATCTCTACAGCATTCCTGGGGATTGGGGAAGAAAAACAAACTGACGAGTCAATTGGTTCGAGCCTCTTAGTTTCCAGAGGAATAGAAGTCCTGGGAGTGAAGGGAAGTGCTCATGGTCACCCAAATGGGAGGGAGGGACCCCGGATCAGGTCCCAGGCCCAGAGCTCCTCTGCCCAAACCACTCCATCTCCCTAATTTGGCACCTTCTTCTGTCCATAGGCCTTGAACCGAGGCAGGGAAAGGAGGGCAGGGAGAGGCTGACACCTTTTCTAAGCAGGGTTCCTGGCATTAAAAAATACCAGAACACCAGCCAGGGAACAAGGGGGTGACTGGCCACTGTTCAGATGACACTGAAGTCCAATGGTGTGTCCTCAGGCAGGTCGATTTCACAACCCTGCCCCTGGCGTGCGTTCAGCTTATCTCTGCCCTGTGGACTTGGAGTCGGGCACTCGGCCAGGGGACTAGTGTCTGGGCCAGGTGAGGATCAGCTTCCACAGCCCCCCATGCGGTGGTCTACATAAGATGTACCTAAGGCGACAGGGTCCTGCCACACCCCAGTTCTCACCGGGGTCAGCTGCCCACATTACAGCCCTGTAATGTGACTCCTGGCTTAAGAGCCTCAGATAAAATTAGATCAGCAATGCACAAAAGGTCACCTGGGCCAGGATCTAATGTCACCCTGGTCTGAGCAGTAACTCCAATCTGATTTAAGAAAGGTATGGGCCCAGAGCAGGGCCCCAGACAAGGGCAGGGAAGCCAACCGACCAAAGAACCCCAAGGAGGAAAGAGGCGGCTCAGGGCCCGTCTTCCTGCGTACACACCTGCATGAGCACCTTGAGTCTGTCCAGGGGGGCCGTGCAGGTTCTCGATACGGCCCCCGCCCCACCGCCGGCCACCAGGTGCCTCCACCACATCCCCGTCTGCCTCTCCTCCACCGTGAACTCATCAGGGACTGTCAGATTCTCACCCACATCAAAGATCTGCGAGGAACGCCAACACCGATAAATCAAGCAGGCTCCCAAAGCTTCTGGCTGAACGACCGCCGACCCACCCCCACCCCCACTCTGTGGAGGTGGCAAAGCTCTGAGCCGTCTGTGGCCTTGGAGAGAGAGGCCGAGGTTAGGGTCTGAAAGCAGAGCTGGAAAAATGCGGGTACAAAACCAGGACAGCCTGTCCAGATGCCACCAGGGGCTCCTGCAAGAACAGCTTACAAAGGCATTTCAGCTGAGGATTGCCAGGCTGGCTGTGCTCAAAGATCAAGTCAGGGGTAAAAATTCTTCTGAAACACGATGTGTAACCGGGGTAAAAATTCTTCTGAAACCCGAAGAGTAACCGGATCGCGCCGGCAGAGTGTTATGCAAGGATTCTGCAAACACGAGAGGGCTGTGCTGCCTGAGAGGCGCCCTCTCTCCTGGGGCGGCTGGCAGAGCCAGCTCTGCTGGCTACAACCCCGGAGGACACAGGCCCAGCCTGGGGGGCAGCCGGCTCCTACCCATGGGGTGCCCACTTAATTTCACCCCACAAAGATGCCAGGCGTCCCCTGAGGGCACTGAGGGAGACGGAGGAGGAGGGGTGCCTGTGGCCTCCTCTCTTAGAGCTGGTGGCCTGGGATGGTGCTAGGACTGTGACCAGGGAGCACTCAGCAAGGAGCAGCAGAAAGGGATGCTTGTGCACAGAGGGGGCACGCGGGCAGGGGGGTCAACGGGGCCACCACCGGTGAGGGTGCTGTGTGCTTCTGATCAGAGGTGAAAGAGCTATAAGTGTGTGGCAGTGGGGAGGTATTCTTTTGCCACAGAGGGAGATGACACAAAAACTGAGCTGGGGGAGGGGGAAGACACTTAACAGCTTGGCTATTTGCTCTTTACCAGGCAGCTCCCACTGCCTCCCAGAAGGCTTTGCGAAAACCAGAGGGCTCAGCGAGAGAGGTGGACCCTGAAGATTGGGCAGCAATGAGGGCGACAGGAGGGTACCTTTCTGGCAGAGGGAATCCACGTTTGGGGAATGGGCAGGGCTGTTTAGGTTGGCTGGCACATGGGAGACAGAGGGAGCACCCGGAGGGCTGGCAGCGGAGTGAACAGCCCTGCTGCGGAAGAGGGGGCAGGCCGGGAACCCCCAGCAGGATGGGGGCTGATGCTGGGCAGACGGGACCCTCTGGACAGGGGGAAGAAGAGACCGCCTTCCAGCCCTCGGAGGCAGGACTCACCGTGGAGTGCTTCCAGTAGAGGATGATCTCAGGGATGTTCTCCACAGGGTGCAGGAGGTGATAGTCTCGCCACCGTTCCAGTCGATGGTCATCGTGCCGTTTTTGTCCATGCTGCAAGACACATGCACGGTCACCCACGTGGACGCAGGCCCCATCCGTTGGCTGCAACCCCCCCCCCGACCTCCAGGGGAGCCAAGGGCAGGCGCGTGGCCACCAGGAAACCACGGAAGGTGCCCCTGCCCCGGAGGAGAAGGGGCCAGGTGGCTCCACACCCCACTTGGCACAAACACGGGGATGTAATGGCCCACGAGCACCCCGATCTGATCAGGCACAGAAGTTAAGGAGGCAGGAAGAGGTCCCCAGGGTGACACGGATACTTACTAGGTGACAGGGCCCCAGAAGTGGCCCGTTCGTATTCTGACAGACAGACAAAAGGAGGATGCAGAGGAGAGAGGAGAAACACCACAAATAAGTGCTCTGAGCGGAGGTTAGTGAGGCAGGCAGCGGCACAGCGCGGCTGAGGATGCGCTCGGCAGGTGAGGGGAGCGAGGGCCAGGGGCTGCGTCCCTACCAGCCTGCCAGCCGGCTTTGGGCCCCCCAGGACTTAAGGAGGCTGGGGAGGACAGCAGGCGACTGCGGGGCTGCTCTGGGAGTTCCCAGCCCCAGGATCACCATTTGCCTGGGGCAGTGCATCTGAGTGTGAAGGTAAGAGGAAGTTCCCTTCACTGGAGGGCGGCCCTGTGAGCCCTGCCCCTCCCTGCACGCCCAGCAGAGAAGAGTGTTCCTTGCTCGCCTTTCACCTACTGAAATCTCCCCACTAGTCTTTTCTCTTCGAGAGTGGCTGGCGTTGGGCACCCTGCCAGGGGATTTGTGATTCTTCCACTGGGAGCTGACCTGGACCCTGGGGAGCGGCTGATCTCTGGGAGGGGTTACTTATTCATCCCTTCCAACCACCAGGAGCCAAAGTTCATGGAAACAGGGTTAATACAATGAATGGCACTGCAGAGCGAGGCCAGGAATCTCTCTTTCATCACACTTTTGTTAAAGCGAACCCAGGGGCTGACTCCTCATGCACTCACCTCTTGAGGATTTTTTTGCCTGCTGCTCAGATATCTTGACCCCCAGGTCCCGCAGGGACTGCATGATCTCCTGGGCATCGATCCGCCCTGGAACAACAGAGGCTGTGAGGCCGGGCCAGCCTGGTGCAGAGGCCCGGGCCTGCCGGGCGGCTGCTGGCCCCGGGGACACTGCTCACCATCATTCTTTTTGTCTAAACTCTTGAACACCAGCCTCAGTTTCTTCTCGTGATCTTGGAGATAGTGGACGAACTCTTCGAAGTCTAGCTGCCCATCGAGGTCTTTGTCACCAGCTTGTACGATTTTCTAGAAAAGAAAAGAAAAGAAAGGTTTCATCCCTGGGCTCAAACACCAGCTTCTCCCGCCTGTGGTGCCCCGTCCTCGGGAAAACAACTGCTCATCCATGAGGTGGCCCAGTGACCCGAGACACTTCCCCTCCTCCACTCCCAGGGTCACCGCCTGGAGGCCCGAGAGCCCGCCATGCTTCCCTCGCGATCGACAAGGGAGAAAAGTCAGTCCCTGAGAGAAGCCCTTCAGACAGAGGCCGACAATGGTGGGCTTGAGCCTTTCTGGTTTCACCAGGTTAGCTGCCCGGCTCCCTGCAGCACTGTCCCTGGAGCCAGGCCTCAGCCCCACATGCCCTCTGCCCACATGCGGGGTGGCCCCGGAGCTCCAGATTTCAGCAGAAAGTCTGCACCTTGCGCTTTTATTCTTAACAGTGGCACTGGCCCAAGAACAGCTGGGGGCGACCCGGGTAAAGTTACAGAGCAGAGCTGGCCCCTGCCAAGGCCTGCTTGGTGGAGACACCGTCAGAGAGAACTCTGGAGGCTGAGGAAGTGTTACGACCCACAGGAACTATTTTTGGGCCTGTGCTTGAAGGCGCTGACTGTCTCAGATCTCAGGGGAGCCAGATGCTGTAACCAACCTCAGCTTTCTTATTAACCAGCCCCTGGAAAGCACGGCAGCTTGACTCAGGAATGGTTCGGTAACCCAAGGGGGCTTTAAGAGACCCTTTCCTTGGCAGTGAGGGTCCAGAAATCTTACCTGCGCTTAGAGATGAGCTTGGTTCAAGCAGCTGCAGCCCGTTTTGGATGCTCAGCAACTGGAAGTTTTCCACAAAAGCACAAGCACTTGGCTTGTGCCCCAGGTCCTGCTAAATGCTTTACCTTGAGTAACCCGATGAATCTTTGCAAATATCTCTAAGAAGTGGGGGGCTAGCATTTCCCTCACTTTTCAGAGTCTGAAACAGAAGTTCTGAGAGGCCAAGTAATTTATCCAAGGTCATGCAGCTAGGGAAGTGTTAGGCGGCATTCAAGCCAGGCCTGTTGGATTCCAGTCACCTCCCTATTGAGAGAGCCTGCTGCCATTGTAAAGGTTAATCTCAAGAAGGTGGGGAATATACATGAGTCACTCCAACCCAGCAACACCCCAAAACTAGGACCAAAAAATCTAAGGAAAATGGGTAGAGTCTCCTTGCGTTGCCCAATTCTCTCATCGAGAAATAACATCCTCTATCCACAAACTATTGTGGTTTTCCAAGTCTTCTGAGCCTGTGAATTTGGAAACTGATGGATCATTGGCTAGCTAGTCCTCTCCAGATACTGTGTCACTTAACATGATCCAAAGACCAGCTCGGGGGTGTGACTGGAATGTGAGACAGACGCTGGTACATGTTCTATCAACTCTGTGGACTCGGGTTAACTTCCTGCAGGCATTTCTGCTCTCCACCAAGAAGGACACAGATGACGTACAGGTAATCATCCTAGCTTTATGAGAGGAGTGGAAGTAGAACCTGCATGTCATTTAGGGAGGAGGCGAACGCGAGGAACGAAGCTGGCTGGAATCTGCGTTGTTCTGGCACCAATGTGATCCATGTGCCTTGTTGCGGTGGGTGCTGGGGTACAGACAACCCAAGGACATGCTCACGCGGCTGGTTTCAAAACAGTCTAAACCCTCGCTTCTACCCTAGTCTGGTCTCCTTCCTAGGATAAGCACGTCATCACCCCCGGCACACTCTCTGACTGCCACTGCCACCACGAGAACCAGGGGACAGCAAGGGGTCTATGACTGGCGAAGCTGGGGTGTCCCCGTAGGAGGAGGCAACCCTCTCAGATGCTATAGCTGTTTCCCCGTATTTAAAATGGTAATGATCTCTGCTGCCTCTGGCTCCAAAGAGACCCCCTAGGAAGGTCCACTCACCCCTGCCCATTAGTCTGTTTCACCCAGAGCACAGTCCTGTCACCTCTAGCCTCTGCAGCCACAGTTCCAACTCCTGTGCCTCCAACAAGGGGCCTTTCCCCTTCCCCTCTCTGCCCCCCAGCTCAGAGAAAGACCCTCACAGCAGCCAGACTGTGCCCCCACTTTCTGGCCCTGCACTGCCCCGCACTCACTCTCCGCAAGAAAATTTCTTTCCCTCTTCCATAAGTGCCTCCCCTATAATTCCAGCCTCCCTTGGAAGTCACATGAGAGCCAGTCTCTCCCATGACGCAGCCCTGTAGCCGGCTACAGCCACGTGCCCACTGGGGAAAAACTGGCATGGCTGGAAATCAAGTGAGCTGGAGGCACGGGACCCTCTACCAGCTCGGGCCTTCAGTGAGTCAATGCTGATGAAATGCCCGCCTGCCTGCCTTCTGCGTCCGGTACAGACCTGCTTCCACTGGCGGTAGGTGGAGAACTCCTGGGAGGGGATAAAGACGCTGAGTTTGAAGATGGACTTCAGCTCGGCGGGAAGCCCCTTGGACTCGAAGTACTGGAACTCGGTCTGGGCCTCCCCGATGAGGGGCACATACAGGCACAGGCAGAGCATGCTGGCGGGAGCTGCTTCAGGTGGCGTGGACGCCGGGAATGCTGCCTGGCCCCGGCACACTTGCTCAAGATATGCTGGGGCGCAGCTGTCATTGGCTGCCTCAGCCCTGCCCTTTGGCTTAATTGAAAAAAAAGTCTGCTCACTGTACTTCCAGCCAACAGCCAATGAGCACACAGCCCCTTGAGGAGGCGGGCACTGCCTCAGTGCCAAGGGATAAAGATCAGGACTGACGTCACCCGCTGCCCGGTTAACCCTTCCGAGACAGGCAGCACATTCGGCCTGCCCCCCAAACAAACCTTCACCCACTGGCTGCCAACCCCTCCAAACAAACAAACTGCCTTTGGCCTGTTTTTTTCCACAAGGTCCCCAAACACGTCACACAATACTGTAGTTTCTCCCCTTAGTAAATCATTTCCAGCAGAAAAATTAGTGGAGGCAGAGATCAAATCAGGGCTCACTAAATGGGTCCAGTTTAGCTGTGAGGGCAGAAGGTCAGGGGTGGTGGGGAGATGCTGGGAGGGGTCCCATGGGATTGCAGGGGGCTCATTCATCTGTCCCAGAGCTGCTCCTGACCTGGCTGGCTCCAGGGACCTTTCTTTCCCAGGCCACCTTGCACATGAGCACCCCTTCCGCAGGTTTTGCCTGGAGACCCTGCCAAATGTGGAGAGGCTGACGTGGGGGAGGGGCAGGAAGAGGACACCCTAGGCTAAGGTCACTGTGCTGGGGGGGACGCCTTAGCAGCACCAATCTAGGGTCAGCCTGAGCCTCAACTCAGGACCCACGGAAGTAGTCTTCAGAGTCCACGTTCACTCAGAACACTCCAAAGCTCAGTGGACCGGAGCTTTTCAGCTTAGAACCGTGCTGCTCAATACAGAAGTTTTTCAATTTTATTTTCATTAATTTATTTCTGGTTGTACCACAACATGTGGGGATCTTAAGTTCCTCAATCAGGGATGGAACCCTTGTCTCCAATGCAGGGGGTCTTAACCACTGGACCACCAAGGAAGTCCTCAATTTTAAATAAATCAAAATGAAATGAAATTAAAAATTCACTTCCTTCTGCATGGGTCACATGGCTTAACAGTCACATGTATTCACCGAGCATTTCCATCACCACAGGAAGTTCTTCTGAACAACACTGCCCTAGAACAGTGAGGTGAGGATGAGAAAAAAAAAAAAAACCTCAGGCACTGGAGAGTCAAGATCTGATCTTTATTTAAGGGCCACCTCGCCACCTCCACCTCGTCCCTTCGCACTGAAGTTGTCAGATTCATGCTGCAGAGGAAGAGCCCACGTCACAGGATGAAAAAAGAATCCGTCTCGCTTTGTTCCATCTACAGTGTGCCACTTCCTAATATAGACAAAAACTCACTACCAAGATGGGTTAAAAACAAATTTTTATCATTTGTTGATACACAAAAGTGAAAGGAACTTCTTAAATTCACTAAAAATCTTTTTGTTAAGAACTTGAAAAAGGTTTTGAAAACAAGATGCTGATGCTTGTGTACATCAGTATAAAACAGATTTTAGTAACTTATGAGGCTGGCCAAAAAGTTCGTTTGGCTTTCCTGTGAGAGGCTACAGAAAAACCCGAAAGAACTTTTTGGCTGACCCCATGTTTCAGCCCTTCTAAAGAGATCTCAGGGTAAGTCTGTAAAAACAGGCCTTGGGCTGTTTTATCCATTCACTTGAGTGGATCCAATGACGTACTCAGAGGCAGCTCAGGATTATTTGGGCAAATGCCTCCTCAGCCTCCACTTAAATCCAAGTCACTCAGGTGTCTGTTAAGCCACCCAATCCAGAATGTTCTACTTTAGAGCTATTTTAACATACATCTTATCTCTACTGTTGGGGTCCCCAAAGGCAGGGCTATTGTACCTCCTTGTCTGGAATGAGCCCTTGCCTTGATCACAGAAAGTGCCTGATAGAAGCAGTTTCTGAATAAATGAATCATACTTGGCAGGGCTCTAAGACCCCAAGGAACAAACATGACCATTCTCAATGAAGACCTTAGGTTTGGTTTCCCAAGTGTCTGCAAATAAAGAGTCCTCAGGGCATTTTGTCTACAAGATATTGTATTATTACTTTTATTTTAAAGGAAGTTCACATTTATTAATAAAAGAGCTGAACTTTAACTGCTGATCTTCCTTTTTAAAATTATTCATGTGTGCTTCTGAAATGAAAACAAATTACACAGATCTGTTGAAGTGTCTCATTTCATTGATGACTGTAATCCTTCCAATACAAAATGGCAAATATTTTGACTGAACGAGTAAGTTGTTAAATTGGAGATGTTCATTTTCTACTAAACTATGTTTTTCAATAATGGTGGTAAACATAACTGTACCATTAAGGGCTTTTTTTTTTTTTTGATACCACTGAGTTTTATGAAATATTTACACACCTGAAAAGAGATTTGAAAACAAAGTCATATGAAAGTGAAATCAATATTTAACATATAAGGAATGATCTATATGTAACCTTGTTGTATATTTTCCAAATCTCCTGTAAATGTGTTATCATATTTTCATAATTCATTATCAAACTATCTTCTACAATAAACAGAATGGAATCTTCCTGATCATAACAGAGCTCATCATCCTACAGACCAATGGTACCACCAGGGTCAGAAATGTTCTCTGAAAAGTTCTACATGTGCTTGTCAAGATGTGATCTTAATAACGCTTAGATTAATTCTATTCCAATGTTATTCTTAAAAAAAGAGCTCCAACGTATTTCTATTTTGCAACCGTGTTCACGTCCAACAGAATGTCTTCACTGGACAAACGTATGCTAGTGTTTGCTTATTTATTTAAACCATCCACCCCCCTGAGTTGCACAGGTCATGCAGAGTTCTTCTGTCACACAGAAATGGCAACTTCCTAGTTGAGACCTCCAGGCACCTGGAGTTCCAAGGCAAATGTTCTTTCCCTGGAATGACAGACACTGGGCCCCAGAGGGGCCCTGGGGTGACCTCTTAATCTCTGAGAAGAAGAATCAGACCAGGAGAGGCCACCTGGTTTGCTCAGGTCCCAGAGCCAGCTGGCTGCGGGGCTGAGGCTCACCCGGGGCCCAGCTCTTGTTACAACAGCCACGTAAATCAGCACCCAAGCCTGACACTGCCATAAAGAGATTTTAGAATTCAGTTTCGAAAGAACACTTCCTCAGCCTGACCCTGAGCATTACAATGAGCAGGACCTCACACGGGAGGTGGCAGGTGTCGGGGAGCAATTTTAGCCTTAGCTAAAAAAAAAAAAAAGCCACAAGAAACTCGACCTGTTACAGTGCTAAACACATACGTGGGAAACACAAATAAGGAAGAAGAATAAAGCAGGGCTCGGGACTGCCTGGCGGTTTGATGGTTAGCACTCTGCTTGCACTGCAGGGGGCATGGGTTCAATCCCTGGTTGGGGCGCTAAGATCCCACATGTCACACGAGAGTGAAAGTGTAGTTGCTCAGTTGTGTCTGATTCTTTGTAACCCCATGGACTGCAGCCTGCAGTTTTGTCCTTTGTCCATGGGATTCTCCAGGCAAGAACCCTGGAGTGGGTTGCCATTCAGTTCTCCAGGGGATCTTCCCAGCCCAGGGATTGAACATGGGTCTCCCACATTTCAGGCAGATTCTTTACCGTCTGAGCCATCATGGAAACCCACATGTCATGTGGCATGGCCAAAAAAAAAAGGTTCATAAAGTAGGATGTTTGACACCAGCCCCAGGCGTTTCTGGATCCTTGAGTATAATGCACTCTTCCCCTCCTGCCTTCTATGCGTCTTCTCTGCTCTCTTTACCTGTTCTAATTTTGTGACCCAGATCCACGTTTGTCTCCCTTCTTCCAAAGTCCATTCCTCTAACAACTGGTCCTGGGAAATGACAACCGTCACTCCCGACCCCTGAGAATTTCATTTCCCTTAATCTGCAGTTCCTCTCACGAGCATCTTCTCACCTTCAGACCTGCCAATGCGCCGACTCCACAGGCTTTCCTTGTTCTACTACTGTTTCATACCAGACAAACAGGTGCTTCCCACAAGAGCTGGAATACCATGAGTAAGAACAGGCCAAGTAGAGTACCTTTGGGAGTGTGGCATTAGCTCTTAAAGCATTTCCGCCGCCCCCCTCCGATGACTCAGACCAAGCCCCAAATATTAATATGCGAAGGAGCCTTGCCAGCATCCGGCTACTCTAGCCCCGCCCACCCGTAAGGCTCTCAGAGCCTCATTTGGTGCTGCGGTTGCAGCGTCATTTGATGATTGGGTTGCCATGACAGCCCAGTGGAGCTGGTTTCCAGTGAAACCTGCCTGCACTTGGCAATTAGACACACAATGGGCAAGAATTCTCTGAGCTTCTGAGGAGACGGCCCCTCAGGATTGAAAGCTTGACTGCAGCTTGGGGTACCTCCCACTCTAGACTAAAGGCTTTCTTCTCCAACTGCAGATCAACTGGAAGACAAAGATAAACGGTGGAAACTGGAACAGTTCCTAGAATAAAAACTTGCAGAAACCTGACTCACTAGCAGACATATTTAAAAGAAGGAAGTGAGAATTAAACAGAGTAGCAATGCTGGGAAACTGAGAAGCCTGAGAACCAAAGTGAATGTCTCCACTGGGTTTCCATGCAGTTGCGGCAGCCTCTGCCTGAGAGAAATGGCAGAGAAACAGCGAGCCAGGCCCCACCGGCCAATGATCACCACCCCAACCCTCCACCTTCAAGAGCAGCTGCGCTGGAAAGGACGCTACTCCAGTTCTTAGTTATCTGCCTTTAAAGGGTCCACACTGCCCAGGTGTGCTTTCCTGCTTGCTTCAAACCAAACCGGCTGATCCACCTCCCTCTTGGGTCTCCCCCGAGCCCCAGCCAGCTGATTCATGTCCTTTTTGGGGAGAAGTGCCAGTGAGAGGTGTGGGTCTTACGTTCCAGCCCGCCTTGCTCCCAATTCTGTAGGTCAGGAAAGAAGCTGTTCAGAACAGAGAGTTCTAATGCCAGCCAGCCCAGGCGGAGGCAGGAGGACTGGCAAGGGGTGCCAGTCAGTATGAGTCTGGGAAATGGAGCAGTTAATTATTAAAGTAAAAAGTAGGTGAATTTAAAAGGGAGCCGGCCAATCCCATAATCCCTTGACTGTAGGCAAGCAGGTCTGGAGATAAAAGTTCCTTCCAACAGATAAACCTGCAGCCATTTCCAAGCGCCTCTAAAATGACTGAAAGGTAGAGAGCGACACCTGTCATGCCTCAGGCACAGTACAGACGCTCAGACCCCTGCTGCCAGTGGTTGAGCACAGACTAAAGGTTTTTCTCATTGCTTAACCTGCAACCACGGCAAAAGTCGTGTCATCAAAAGTCCCTCTCGGGACTTCCCTGGGGGTCCAGTGGCTTAAGACTTCATATTCCCAATGTAGGAGCCTGGGTTTGATCCCTGGTCAGGGAACTAGATCCCACATACCTCAACTGAAGATCCTGCATGCAGCAACTAAGCCCCAGGGCAGGCAAATAAATAAATTAAAAAAAAAGATCCCTCCCACTGAGCAAAGAAAATGTGAACATCTGTTTCGTAAATGCAGCAATTCAACCCAGCAGAACCTTTTCTGGACTCTACAGTGTGCCACACATAGAGCAGACTCTCCTTCCTTTCTCCAGTTGATTTTTACCTTGAGAAAGGAGAAAAAATTCAAAGTAACCAAGGCTCAGGAGGTGAACACAGCATTGCTACCTCGGGTGGAAGACATCACAGCCAAGCAGCCTTTTGGTTCTAATCCTGAACAGAACAGGAGTAGTCCCCGTGGCTTTCTTAAGTGAAGGCGAGGCAGTGGAGGGCAAAGTTCCAGGTAGACTAGAGTGAAATCTCATCTCTGCCTTTCCTTTATTGTTTAATCCTGGGCAAATTACTCAACCTTTCTCCACCTCAGTTTCCTCATCTGTGAAATGGGGATGCTACCACTTACCCTGGCTCTTGACGGGATCAGATGACATAACCCATACTCACGGCGTGAGATGGATGGAAGACCCCCACACTCAGCAGACCTTAGGACTCCAGAGGACTACCAGTCTCTGTGCCTTAAGCCTCCAGCCTCAATTCTGCTCCATTGCTCCCCTCCTCCCCAATGGAAAGGTAAGACGGGTCCTCTGCCCACCAAGGCAGAGGGTCTGACCTTCGGGATGAGGGACAGGCTGGTCTTCCCTAGTTCCCAGCACCTGGGTTCACCTTCGAACGTTTGCTCTGTGGCCCGCTTGAGGTTCGTCCTCCCTGAGCTGTTTAAAATGCTAATACCTAAGACACACTGTAACTGTCCCTTCCTTTCAAATGGCTTTCTGAGGCCACAGTGACACATCCTAGGGTATATCTCCCATTGCATTCCACCTTCCTTCTTCAAATGGCCACTGAAGTGGTCACATAAGGTAATCAAGCTGGTGCAGCAGCCACAGAAAACTGGACTAAAGTTGGGCTTCTTTATTGTCTAACACTTCTCCCCAGGTCCCTGGTAACAAATGAATTCATTCATAAGTTTTCTCTTCCTCCCCTACTTTCCAGCTTTCTCCAGGCCAGCCCCTCACCTAGGAGGTCCTCTTGACATTGCCATTACCTTAGAAAATTGCTCTGCAGGTCCGACCACCAGCAAGATGGTGGGTCTCTTTTCGGTGGCCTCAGCCCTTCCGTCCTGCTTCCCCAAAAAGCTTGGCATCTGGTCTCTCCGAGCTGGGGCCGGGGTGCCTCTGACTTCATTCCCGCTGCCCTCTCTGGAGCCTTGGCACCCGGCCCTGGGGAAAAAGCTAGACAGAAAATGCCACAGCATCTGAAACATTCCGGCTTGCTCCCCACGTTGCCGCCAGTGACCGCTCACTTTTGAGGGCTGTGGCCACAACACCGAAGGTCTCTGGCTACACAGCTGCTTGGATGACTAGCCCAAAAGTTGGGAGGGCTGGCAGCTCTGCCTGCCGTGGCTGCTTCCTGCCTTCTCACTGCTGTCGTGCCTGGCCTGCGAAGCAGCTCACTCTGAGAGCCCCGTCGGGGGGTTGCTGGCCACGAAAGAGCCGCTGGAGCTTCTTCCAATAAAAATTCACTTTTGCAGGTGGATTGTGATCAAAGGTTTGGCTTTTTGGCAAAAAAAAAAAAAAAAAGAAGAAGAAGAAGAAAGAAAAGGCGGATGGCCCGACAGACCTCTCCCGAGGCAGGAACCAACTTCTTCAAGCTCCCGATCATTCAGCTTGTCCTCTCTGAACTAAGGAGCAGCATCACACCGGCGGCGAGCACCCGAGCATCCAAGCCTGCATTCTCACTGCAGCAGGGCGCGGCCAATCACCTCTGCCGACACTACCGGGTTCATTATCCCCACCAGCAACGTCCCTCCAATCACAGCCCGCCGATTTCCCGCATGCGGCCGGCAGTTCTGCAGGGAGGTGCCCGCGGCAATCTCCAGAGGAGCTTCCAGTGGCCCGGAATCCACACGAGGAGCCCGGCTTCCTCCTCTCCAACTGGCTGCTTCCGGGATGACACTCCCCCTCAAGTTTAACACGATCAAGAGATCCTAGCAACGCTTCCTAAGACATCCAGTAACCCTTCCCCTGTTCAGTTATCCCATTCTCTGCAATTGTGCGGAACACAAACGGCGCGCTCCCTCTACACAGTGAGCTGCCTGGGGACAGGGATCAAGTCACAGATCTTTCTAGCCCTCGTACCCAGGACCAGGTGAAGGCTGTGGACTCAACTGAGTAAACGATCATGAATAAAAGGGAATTAATCTTTGGCCATTTGTTTCTTCATTTACTAAGACAAACTGCAGTGTCACGCCATCTCTTGAAAAGGCAACTCTCTGATAGGGTGTTCATAACCATTATTTTAAAAATAAACACAGCATGCTGCTAAGTCGCTTCAGTCGTGTCCGACTCTGTGCGACCCCAGAGACGGCAGCCCACCAGGCTCCCCTGTCCCTGGGATTCTCCAGGCAAGAACACTGGAGTGGGTTGCCATTTCCTTCTCCAACGCATGAAAGTGAAAAGTGAAAGTGAAGTCACTCAGTCGCGTCTGCGACTCTTAGCGACCCTATGGACTGTGGCCCACCAGGCTCTTCTGTCCATGGGGGAGAAAGTTTAATAGACTGTTGGGGAAACATATATCCTGATGTGCTGTTGTAAGAGTGTGAACCAGTGCAATCTCGCTGGAGGACAATTTAGTCACTGCTACCAGCGTATCAAACTTCCTTGGTAGCTCAGATGGTTAAGTGTCTGTCTACAATGTGGGAGACCCGGGTTCGATCCCTGGGTCAGGAAGATCCCCTGGAGAAGGAAATGGCAATCCACTCCAGCACTATTGCCTGGAAAATCCCATGGACAGAGGAGCCTGGTAGGCTATACAGTCCATGGGGTCGCAAAGAGTTGGACACGACTAACTTCACTTCACCAGCATATCAAAAGCATAAACCCTCTGACAGCAACTCCACTTTCAGTGAATTAACCTGCAGATATGTTTGCAATGTGGGAAATCACATATACATATGTTAACATATATGGGATGCATACATGTGATAAAATATAAGGATATTTTTTGCAGCCTGATTTACAGTAGCACAAGTTAGACACAGGAGAACGCAGGTTCGATCCCTGGGTCGGGAAGGCCCCCTGGAGAAGGAAATGGCAATCCGCTCCAGTACTCTTGCCTGGATAACGCCATGGACAGAGGAGCCTAGCGGCCTATGGTTCATGGGGTCGCAGAGTACGACACAGCTGAGTGAGCACAAACGGAAACACTTTAAAGCTCTTTCAAAGGGGAGCAGGTCTAAACTAATGCATGTCACACAGTGGAGCCCTAGGCAGCCGTCAGAAAGAGTACGGCAGGGACTCCCCTGGTGGTCCAGAGGTTAAGACTTCACCTTCCAGTGCAGGGGTGTGGGTTCGATCCCTGGGCTAGGATCCCACATGCCTCACAGCCAAACACCCAAAACATAAAAGAGAAGCAATATTGTAACAGATTCAATAAAGACTTTAAAAATGGTCTACACCAAACCACCACCCCCACAAAAAAAAAAAAAAAGAGTAAGGCAGCACTACATCTGCGATTATGGAACGACTTGAAAATACCTTGTTAGGTGAAAAGAGCAACGTGCAGAAGGAAGGGGATAGTATGCCGCTGTATTTCTATGCTTGTATACATGAAGAATCTCCCCAGAAGGACATACTAAAACCGAAGAGATGGTCTGGGGTGGGGATGGAGGGGACTTGGGAGTTTGAGGGGAGAAAGGTAGACGGGAGATTTATTTTCACCGAGTATCCTCTTATATCTTGTGAAACCAGATCATGAGCATGTATGACCAGGCACGCATGTGTGCATAAGTATATAGCCATTATTTAAAAAGAAAACACGAGAAGCAAAAGCAAGACTGCCATGCTTGTTTGAGAGCTAAGGAGCCCATGTCAGTTGCCCTTTCGCTGGATACACAGAACAATTTTACCTAGAAGGAGTTTTGTGTGTTGATTAAATGTCTAGTCTTTGAAGCCGACCCCAGGTTCAATCCTGGCTATCACTTACTGGCTATGTGATCTGGGTCAAGTTACTTTACCCCTCTGTTTTAACAGCCTCATGAACAAAATGGGGACAGTAACAGGACTGTACTTCATGGAGTTGGTTGAAGACTAAATTAAATAATACATGAAAGCTCTTAGAACAGTACATAATTAGCTATTTTAATCTAGAAAATGACTGTGAGTTCATAGAACTAAATAGTTTTACTACAAAAGAAGGGCCAGTCTAGGGTGAAAATCCCTAAATAAAGATTCACTACTAAAAATTAATCTTTCTTTTTTTTTAAGGCACTGAAAATCTGGTGAATTGGGGCAGCTGGTGATCTTTCGGGCCCTCATCTATAAATAAAAGAGAAATCCCTTATTGAGTAAGTAACTAGTTTTTCCTTTAATGGACTCCTCTGTACCACAGAACTAAGCTATGAACTCAGGGCAGGTTCCAGCCAAAATGGAGTAACAGGAACCAATTCACATTCCCGACTATAACAACTAAGTGAAAGTCACTCAGTCGTGTCCGACTCTTTGTGACCCCTTGGACTATACAGTCCATAGAATTCTCCAGGCCGGAATACTGGAGTGGGTAGCCTTTCTCTTCTCCAGGAGATCTTCCCAACCCAGGGATTGAACCCAGGTCTCCCACATTGCAGGCGGATTCTTTACCAGCTGAAACACCAGGGAAGCCCAAATGTACAGACAAAACGTGAGACGATGGTTTTCAAGACATTGGGCAATAAAGGACAGGATGCCTTAGGTTTCTAAACAAATGGGACCTGCAATTGCCCAGGTTTCCTGCCTAGAGTTTCCAGGCTCTCGTGCAGACAGTGGACACCCAGCAGAGCCCAGCAGTCTCCCCACACTGAAGAGCAGGAGCTGGGAGGCCAGGACAGCTGGAGTTTGCAGGGCAGAGAACCAGAAAAGACACAGCTGCACAGAGTGAGGTCTGGAGCTCTGCTGAGGGCCCCTGAGAGTTAGAGCATGTGAGTATGAGGAAACTGCCTTGAGTGGGGAAAGAACGGGCCAAAGGCATCACAGGGCTAAGAACAGTTCCTGTTCCCACCAGCTGGAGTGGAAAACCTCATAACATAGGTTAAGTTCGGGAAGGGTACTCAGAAGGGTTTGCCTCCATAGCGGGGTCAAAACTGGCCCTAGACTAAATGCTGTTCTTGTTGATCTAACAAAGCTATAAAAAGCTGGCCCAAGAGAATCAAACTGTTTCTAAATAACTGCACCCCGGAATAAAGCTCAAGAATATTAATAGGAATACAAAAATATCCAAGATAAAAATCCCATAAAAAAATTAACAGCAATGCAAAGAAGCAAGAGAAGATGACCCACAATAAGAAATCAATCCATTGAAAATGACCTGGAAAGGACATGTATGATAGAATAAGGACAGAAGGATATTACAAGTCATAACTGTAATTATGACTTTACATAATTACAAGTATTCCACATGCTCAAGAAAGACATAGTACGTTAAACAGAGACACTACAGATACTCTAGATGAAAATTACAATGTCTGAGATGAAAAACACACCTGGATGGTTTTAACAGCAGATGAGGCAATGCAGAAGAAAAGATTAAGGAACTTAAAGACACAGCAGTAGAAACTTTCCAAAAGGAAACACACATAGAAAAAATAAAGCCATAAAAAAAAGAGAGAGAGAGAAATGCATTAGTGACCTGTGGGAGAACTGCTAATAGACTAATATCCACCCATCTGAAATTCATGGAGGTGGGAACAGAAAAGATATTTAAATAAGTAATGGCCAGGTTTTATCCAAATTTATTAAAACCTACAGAGCCAAGAGCTCAACAAACGTCAAGCATAAGGAACGTCAAAACAAAACAAAACAAAATTACAGTCAGGCACATCACAATTATTTCTGAAAACCAGTGATAAAGAGGGAAATCTAAAAAGCACCTTGAGAAAAACACCCATTACTTACAGAACAAAAACGATAGGGGATTTCCATCAGAAACTGTTAACCCAGAATTTTATACCTAGAAAAATACCATCAAAAGGAAGGCAAAATACTTTCCAGATATACAAAAACTTGAAGAATTTACTGACAGCAGAACTGTATTACAAGAAATGTTAAAGAAGTCCTTCAGCTAGAAGGAAAACGATACCAGATGAAGGATGGAATGAAAAGAATGAAAAGCACTAGAAATGGTAATTGTGTGGGTAGAAAGAAATTTTCCTTATTGTTTAAATCTCTTTCAAATATAAGTGACAATTTAAAGCAAAAATAAAACAATGTATTGTGGGTTTATAACATGCATCCTTCGTTTTAGTCGTGCCCAACTATTTGTGACTCTTTGGACTGTAGCCCGCCAGGCTCCTCTGTCCCTGGGATTCTCCAGGCATGAATACTGGAGCAGGTTGCCATGCCCTCCTTCAGGGGACCTTTCAGACCCTGGGATCAAATCCACGTCCCTGTGTCTCCTGCATTGGTAGGCAGGTTCTTTACTACTAGCGTCACCTGGGAAGCCCATAGAAAGACAAGCCATAGAGGCAGCCTGCGTGGTTTATAACATACGTAGAAGTAAAAATGTATGAGAACCGTTGCACAAAGGCTGGGAAGAAAGAAATGAAAGCATAATGTTTAATATTTTTAAACTAGGACTTGGTGGTGGTACAGTGGATAAGAATCCTCCTGCCAATGCAGGGGACACAGGTTTGATCCCTGGTCTGGGAAGATTCCACATGCTGAAAGAAACAGAGATAGCGCTAAGTCATGTCTGACTCTTGCGATCTATGGACTGTAGCCCGCCAGGCTCCTCTATCCGTGGGATTTTCCAAGCAAGAATACTGGAGTGGGTTGCTATTTCCTTCTCCAGGGGATATTCCTGACCCAGGAATCGAACCCAGGTCTCCAGCATTGCAGGCAGATTCTTTACCGACCAAGCTAGGTGTAGGAAGCCCCACATGCAGAAGAGCAATGAAGCCCGTGCGCAGCGGCAACGACTAAGCCTGTGCTCCAGGGCCCAAGAGCCGCAGAGACTGGGCCCACACACTGCAGCTACTGAAGCCCAAGTCCCAGAGCCAGTGCTCCGCAACAAGAGGAGCCACGGCAGTGAGAGGCCCGTGAGCCACAACTAGAGGGCAGCCCCCAGTTCAGTTCAGTTCAGTCGCTCAGTCGTGTCCGACTCTTTGCGACCCCATGAATCGCAGCACGCCAGGCCTCCCTGTCCATCACCAACTCCCGGAGTTCACCCAGACCCATGCCCATGGAGTCAGTGATGCCATCCAGCCATCTCATCCTCGGTCGTCCCCTTCTTCTCCTGCCCCCAATCCCTCCCAGCATCAGGGTCTTTTCCAATGAGTCAACTATTCGCATGAGGTGGCCAAAGTACTGGAGCTTCAGCTTTAGCATCATTCCTTCCAAAGAAATCCCAGGGCGGATCTCCTTCAGAATGGACTGGTTGGATCTCCTTGCAGTCCAAGGGACTCTCAAGAGTCTTCTCCAACACCACACTTCAAAAGCATCAATTCTTCGGCGATCAACCTTCTTCACAGTCCAACTCTCACACCCATACATGACTACTGGAAAAACCATAGCCTTGACTAGACGGACCTTAGTCAGCAAAGTAATGTCTCTGCTTTTGAATATGCTATCTAGGTTGGTCATAACTTTTCTTCCAAGGAGTAAGCATCTTTTAATTTCATGGCTGCAGTCACCATCTGCAGTGATTTTGGAGCCCAGAAAAATAAAGTCTGACACTGTTTCCACTGTTTCCCCATCTATTTGCCACGAAGTGATGGGACCGGATGCCATGATCTTCGTTTTCTGAACGTTGAGCTTTAAGCCAACTTTTTCGCTCTCCACTTTCACTTTCATCAAGAGACTTCTTAGTTCCTCTTCACTTTCTGCCATAAGGGTGGTGTCATCTGCATATCTGAGGTTATTGATATTTCTCCCAGCAATCTTGATTCCAGCTTGTGTTTCTTCTAGTCCAGCGTTTCTCATGATGTACTCTGCATATAAGTTAAATAAGCAGGGTGACAATATACAGCCTTGACATACTCCTTTTCCTATTTGGAACCAGTCTGTTGTTCATGTCCAGTTCTAACTGTTGCTTCCTGACCTGTATACACTGACCTCAACTAGAGAAAGCCCGCGCCCAGCAACAGAGATCCAAGACAGCCAAATAAATAAATGAAATGTAAAAAACAATCTTAAACTGCTTATGAGGGGTATAATATCAGTTGAGGTAGGTTGTGATAAGTTAAAGATGTATACTGTAATTCCAAAAGCTACCATTAAAGAGAGAGAGGTGGGGGTGGTGGGGGGAAGAGAGACAGAAAATTATTACTAGTAAGCTAACAAAAGAGATAAAGTGAAATTATAAATACTCTTCGACCCAAAAGAAGGCAGAAAGAAAAAGGAACATAGCACAGGTGGTGCAAATAGAAAACAAACAGCGAGATGGCAGATTTATACTCAACCGTATCAGTAACAATAGTAGATGTAAACAGTTTAAACATCTCAGTGCAAAGGTAGAGATCGTCAGGCTGGTCAAAAAAGCCAGATCTAGCTGGATGTTGCCTATAAGAAACACACTTTAAATATAAAGATAAAAGAATAGACATAACAATCCTAAATGTTTTAGGACCACATTACAGAGCTTCAAAAGACAGAAAGTAAAAACCCAACAGAACTGCAAGGAAAAAGAGAGTCAAATCCACCATTACAGTCAGGTCTTAACACCCCCGTCTCAGTAAATGGTGGAGCAAGTAGACAGAAAATCAGTGAGCACACAGAAGACTTGAACAACACGACAGCTTATTTACCGGCCTGACCTAACTGGCCTTCATAAAACGCTCCACTGGACAAGACTAGAATGCACATTCTTCTCAAGTACACACAGAACACATGCTGGCTCATAAAACAAGACTCATTAAATTAAATACAAGTGGATTCAACCTGTAAAAAATGTTTTTTTGACCACAGTGGAATTAAGTTAGAAATCAATGATAGAAAAATAACTGGGAAATATTTAAATATTTAGAAATGAAATTTGTTGTTGTTTAGTCTCCACGTCTGACTCTTTTGTGACCCCATGGACTGTAGCCCACCAGCTCCTCTGTCCATGGGATTTCCCAGGCAAGAATACTGGAGTGGGCTGCCCTTTCCTTCTCCTGGGGATCTTCCTGACCCAGGGATTGAACCTGGGTCTCCTGCATTGGCAGGTGGATTCTTTACCACAGAGCCACCAGGTAAACAGAAATGAAATGCAACTTATGTGTTTTAAAAATGAAATAATCTTATGTGTCAAAGAAGAAACCAAAGGAGAAGTGAAAAAGTATTTTGAATGGTATGAAAGCACAACACAGCAAAACTTGTGGGATGTAGCCAGGGCAGGACTCAGAAGGGAATGCCTACATCCCAAAAAGAGAGGTCTTAAATCCATGAGCTGTTTCTGCCTACCAGAAAAGAACAAATTACACCCAAAGTCAGCAAAAGAAAAGAAATAATAACTAGGCAAGGAAGAGACCAGGCCTATTTATCCTAAAATCTCCTTTGACCAGCACCTGAGACAGCAATCAATGAAAACATTCAATTTGCATACTTTGCCAATATTTTGACTTTAAAGCAACCTTTCTAGTACCTTTGATTTTCTTCTGGGTTAATGCAGTTCCTCTTTTTCCTTATATGACAGCATCACCAGTATCTGGTCGATCATTAGTTTCTTTCACAGTCACTATAACACAACTCCACCTCACTTAACTTTCTTGGGGGACCCCTGATATCCAGAGACAGGACTGGAGAGTATAACCCTCCTGCAACTGTAGATTTATAAGCATCAACAGAGCCTGGTTAAGCTGAGGGTAATCACCTGCAGAAGGAACACACTCTTCCAAGAATCTAGAAAACTGACTTAGGGATAAAAGTGTGTCTCAGATCTCCTATACTTTTCAGAGAAAACAACAAATTCTAATGGAATGGATTCCCAATGGGAACCCATTCTAAAGTATCCTGATGAATTGCCCTGGGTATAGAAGCCCCTGGGACATCACACAGAAGGACAATTGGAGGTTCCTGAGGGAGTCTTATAACAGGGCAGAGGGCTCTCCCATGACTGACTCCAGGGTAATGCCCTCGTCTGCTGTTTACCAGTTTCACTACCTACAAACCATTTATCTTAGAATTATAATTAGCATTAGGAAGAGATGTAGTCAAAGGGGTGACTACTAACACTTTTAACCAAAAAAAATGAAGCCAGATTTTATTTGACTGAAAGCCAAAATGATTTGATTTGAAAATGAGGACTACCTTGGCCAATGGGTTATGTGGAGGGTAACACATGAATGGGTCGAATCTGCAGAAAACTCTTAAGGTTTTGACCAAAACTGAAACCCACAAACTAAAACACTGAAACCAGACATACAGTACTTCAGAAACTATATCCTCTGCAGCTACCAAACTTAGGACAAAAATTTTTAGTCGCCAACTTAATATGCAATGGGGTACATATTTCTTTATATATCCTTTTGAGTGGTGCAGGAGCAAGATGTGAAGGGTCTCTTTATACACTGGTAGTGACGATTTGGTGTTTCAAAGGCACCACTGTGGCAGGTGACTTATCCTTCTCTGAAATGAGTTATCTGGAGAACTTAAATGCTTAGATCGCGGGTGTTGTCCCATGCTGTCCCATGGCAGAAGGGGTCTTAGGACGTCAGGCAGGACTGTTAAACATCTTTCTGCCCTCGACTCAGCCCCCAATTAAATGATGAAGAGGAGCCAGACACTGGCTTCCTTTGACACTGAAGATGACAAAACTATAGTAATGAAAGAGGTGAAATCCCCTAGTCTATTTCCATTTTAGGAAGTAAAACCAGAAAAACTAGCTTTGGCCAGAACTCCCTGAAGGGGACTCCTATGACTATGGGAAAGAGAAGTGCCCCACAGAGGAAATAGTTTTTTGGACGCTCATTTACTCCTGGTGAAAAGCCAGTCTCCATTGAGGTCCCAAGTTCAAGGTCAATGCCTGTGAACAAAGATGTCTTTTTCTTTTCTCTAAAACAAAGTCAGGGGTGTGCAAAACTAACCTGATTTTAAGTGTAGGGTTTTGAGATACAGAATGTAAATTAAAGAGCTGGAGAAATGAGAGACAGAATAGAACACAGCATAATTTTTCGTCTTTTTCTGCTCTTATGGGAGCCTGATTCTCCTTTCAGATTCCATAGAAGTCAAGTATAAAGGTGGGGAGGGATGGGGTGGTGGGGAGAATATGGTATTAAGGCTGGCCATATAGACACCCTGCTAACTCGCTTCAGTCGTGTCCAACTCTGTGCGACCCCAGAGACGGCAGCCCACCAGGCTCCCCCGTCCCTGGGATTCTCCAGGCAAGAACACTGGAGTGGGTTGCCATTTCCTTCTCCAGTGCATGAAAGTGGAAAGTGAAAAGTGAAATTAAAGTCGCTCAGTCGTGTCTGACTGTTCACGACCCCATGGACTGCTCCATGGGATTTTCTAGGCAAGAGTATTGGAGTTGGGTGCCATTGCCTTCTCCGTATAAACATCCTATGTTACCTAAAGTGATCAGAAATTTCTCAACCAACCCAAATTGACCAGCGGGAGCCAAACCACGGGCACATATTCAGCTTACTCATGGAAGCCATACTTTCTTAGTCCTTCTTCGCTCCCACGTGAAATGGCAAGCCAGCAGATTATTAAAGCAACAATAGACGTTTGCAGTTTCTTAAAGCTGATTTCAGAATTGCCCTCTAAAACCAATATCATCTGAATGAGTATGAATGGACATGCATTTGTGCTAAATCGCTTCAGCTGTGTCCAACTCTTTGCGACCCTTTGGACTCTTTGGAGCCCACCAGGCTCCTCTGTCCCTGGGATTCTCCAGGCAAGAATACTGGAGTGGGTTGCCATGCCCTCCTCCAGGGATCTTCCCGACACAGGGACTGAGCCGGAGTCTCTTACGTCTCCTGCATTGGTAGGTGGGTTCTTCGCCACTAGCGCCACCTGGGAAGCCCTGAGTGTGAATGTAGCTGTCACCAGTCTCTTCCTCTGTCCTGGGGGAGGACCTGAGAGAGAGCAGCTCATACAAGGGGTGTGAAACCCACCAGATGGATGGCTGCTTTCTTCAGCAAACACACATCAGAGCTGCTCAGGGTGTGAAGGGCAGTGGGAGACCTCCATGTAAGAATGACTGGTTTATATCAAGTCAGCACTTTAGAAACAATTCAGAAAAGGAAGTTTTTAGCTACAGAACCATTTACCAGATCCTATTTTATATTGCTTATATAAGCTTAAAGAAAAGCCTCTAGCCAAAGAAAAAAAACACCCAAGATGTAAAGGAAGAAAGGAAAAAAGTTAACCATGTCCATTAATGTATCACTAAATAAGGGGCTTCCCTGGTGGTTCAGACGGTAAAGCGTCTGTCTGCAATGTGGGAGACCTGGGTTCGATTCCTGGGTCGGGAAGATCCCCTGGAGAAGGAAATGGCAATCCACTCCAGCACTCTTGCCTGGAAAATCCCATGGACGGAGAAGCCTGATAGGCTACAGTCCATGGGGTCGCAAAGAGTGGGACACAACTGAGCAACTTCACTTTCACTTTCAAAGGCTTCTATAGGGATGTAATCTCTCCCATAGAAGGGGCCCTACGTGACCGCATAAGGTGTTTCAGTAAGACCCTGGACAAGTTATTTAACGTCTCTGACCTGGACAAACCTCAAAGGCCTTTCCATTTCTAATATCCCAGGGGTTCAAACTCCATCCAAGGCCATCAACTAGAAGCAACAGGAGGGATGGGGAAAAGGCCAGGTGAGGGTGGTGAAGGCGGGCATGGTAGTGGGCTGGGTTTAACCGGAAGGACTCTTCCACAGCAACGGACCAGAGACAAGGAGGCAACACTCTGTGCTCATTCTGGCTGATCCAAACCATCCCCTGCTCTTTATTTTCCCACTGGCATTTCAAAATTCTTTTCTTTTTTTTTTGCAAGTTTTCTCACACAATGGAGGTGGTTTTTCCTTCTGTTTGGTAAGAAGACTCCAGCCCAGGAGGAGGGAGGGCTGCAAGAAAGAAGGCAGGAGGCCAGGGATGGCTGGAATGTGGAAAGCTTCACAGACCAGCAGCAGGAATAGGGAGAGCCACGGGGCAACGCCCCTCACTCCCCGCCTCCCCCCCCCCTCTTGATGAAAGTGAAAGACCGGCCAGGAGTTTGAAGTAAGAAGCGCCTTCTGTCTTACCTTTGTTATTCATTTACTTTAAAGGAAGGTGCATCTTAAGTGAACTGCTTCTTTTTTTAGATGCTGTGTTGCATCTTTTAGAGTCTAGAAGGGATCTATTGCTTCCTGAACACCATGGGGGGAGGTCTTAAAACACTCAGCTGGTGTCAGGACACAGATACACGCCTATCACAAACTGTGAAAATAAAAGCTGCAAAGTGTTAGGGGCTACTTAAGTACCGCCAGCCATGGAAGGACAGAGGCCATATAAGCTGAGCTAAATTGGACCAAGAACAAATATACTGGGTTCTGCCACTGACTCTGCCTTCAACCAGCCCGACCTCGGAAACTCAGTCCCACTTCTACAAACTAATGAGGTTAGTGAGACCATCTCCAAAGGTGTTAAGGTCTACTCGAAGTTTCCAGATCATCCGTGGCTCGTGAAAGCACAGCAGGCTGACAAGAGCGGTGCTCACGGGGGCCCACGTCCACCCTGGGAAACATCTGGGCCAAAGACATAATTGTGTGTAGAGTAACATGACCGCTTTTTGGAAATCTCCTGCCAGCAGGGTTTCTTTCTCTCTCTCTTTTTTCTGTTTTAATCTTCCTAAAGGCTGTAGGGCCCCGGTTTCCCGCAGCCCCATCAGCGGGCAGGAGGCTGTGATGCACACACCCTTTATTACCGACACACCCTTTACAACCATATCCCTTCTTTCGAGTCCACTTTTCACCTCAGTAACCTAAGAAAAAAATGTAGCTGATTACCCTCAACTCTGGGCATCTTATTTTCAAAGACTCCCTGGGAAAAGGTCATTTTGGGTTGACAACCAAAGGTCATTTGGTTGTCGCAGGTTCTTTATGAACTTCTTTTAATTCAATCCCACACAAGCCCACTGAACTAGGTATTCCTCCCACCAAGATAAGGAGACTGAACCTCCTACTCAGCCTGAAGAGGCTGAGTAACTTGCTCAAGGTCACAGAGCTCGCAAGCAGCTAGGACAATACCTGAACCCAGGTTTATACTGAAAAACCTATGCTAGGTTATTCAAAAGTGTGATTGAGAAATAATTCGCAAAACAAGGAAATCACCCATTTGAGTGTCTAATTCAGTGGCTTTTAGTATATTCAGGGATATTTGCAATCATCATCAGTTTTAGGCTACTTTCATCACTTCACGAAGAACCCTCACCACCCCACCCCTCAAAAGAAACTCCAGACTTATTATTAGTTATCACTGTCCTAGCTCTCCATTGCCCTCCACTCCCTGGCCCAGGCAACCACTGGTCTATTTTCCGTCTCCACTGCTTTCTCTGTTTTGGACTTCCAAGGAAAATCTGTAGTCTTAACTCCAGGGTACACTGCCTCAGAGAAGGGTGCAGGAAAGTGTGGACACGTGAGAAGCGCAAAACTAGTGAGCAGCAGCGGAGATTACAGGAAGACAGCTGCCTTCTGGTAAGACAGCTGTTTCCAAGGACTCTTTGATCCCGTTTCTAGGTTGTTCCTGAAGGTATACCTGGGGCAAATGGGTAATAGACACAAGGAGACAGACTTCAGTCTGATCTGAGAAAGAACTCAGACGGTCCCCAACTCAGTCCACAAAGGGCTGGATGGTCCTCTGCAAAGGAGGATGTCACAGGAGGAATGCTGGGTGGGAGGCTGGCCTACGGTGACCAGTGACCGTCCAAGACTAAATTCTTTGGCTCTGCCAAATTCACATTAGTGAAAGAAGAAACGGTTAAAAATGAAAAGTCAGCTCAGATTTAATGAGACTAGTCCCCTCGGAGTGCAGTTTTATTCACTGAATTCATCCTGCGGCTGTGTACTCAGCTGGACTAGAAATGAATACTAGCGAAATATTTGTTTCCCTCATTCTCCTGTGGTTTCTGTGAGGCTTCAACAATTGATGGTCTTTGAACATCAAAGGAATTCACCCACTGAAGCTCCAGGTCAGGCCCACTCTGGTATGTTCTTATTTATTACTTGGTCTAAGGATCAGGGTACCAGGTTCCACCTTTCCAGATATCAACTAATTAAAAACAAACATCTTCTAGCCGAGTTGATGATAATTCCTCCGACCCAGGAACCAATTTTACAATATAACATAATCAGTTAAATATGTAAAGTCAATCTAGTCCGCGAATGGCATTTTTCCGTTTTTAATGTGTCATTGTAGTATACCAAGTTATGTCTCCGCCCTTTCCAGGGGAAAAGGTCTTTGTTCTGTAGAGTCTCTTACCTAAGTGTGACTATTTAGGCAATTACTTGTCCCACAGATGGC
This sequence comes from Aepyceros melampus, assembly GCA_006408695.1. Lineage (NCBI taxonomy): Eukaryota > Metazoa > Chordata > Mammalia > Artiodactyla > Bovidae > Aepyceros > Aepyceros melampus. The sequence continues at coordinate 95,174 of SJXQ01000474.1, read as the reverse complement.
CAGACACTGAAAAGGTATAGAGTCCAACAGGAGCATATGATCCAGCAATGCCAACTTGACATTATTCCAGGTCAACAGAGATTGCTCCCTATACACTGCTCAGGTCAAGGAAAGAATTAGGAGAGGGCAGGCTCTCATGTTTGATAGGATACTCTCTGAATAATCCTGAAACCTATTTTGGGAATAAAAGATGTGGTTCTAAAAAGATGGGGACTTCCCTGGTGATCCAGTGGTTAAGAATCTGCCTTGCAATGCGGGGGATGAGGGTTCGATTCCTGGTCGGGGAACTAAGATCCCACGTGCCAAATAAAGATCCCGTAGGCCAAATAAAAGGATCATTCTTCAAGTTCTCCCCAAAGCCCAGCTTGTGAGGCTCAAACTAGATGGAGCACATGCAAGTCTCTTGAGTCAGCAAACTTGACCATACCATCATCTAGAATCCTCACTTGTATCAAAGAGCAGCCGCTGAGGAGAGTCTCTCAAGCCTCAGCTAGAGGAACAACAGCTGACACATCACCCAGCTTGGGTTCTTTCCCTAATCGGCTGCCTGAGTTCCAGCCTATGTTTTAAACTAGTTTTCAGACAGAGATTTTGTTTGGTCACATGAAAATGCCTTAAATGGGCAATGCTATAATTAGCTCTCGCTGGAGTTCATCTCCCAAAGCTGCTACTGTGGTCGTCATCTTCTTTCTGTCTTTAATAAACTCTTCCCTTCTTTTGTCCTGGGACAGGCTTCCTGCTCACATGCCCTTTAGAAAGAAAATGTCTCTGGCTGGCTGTCATTGGTGTCTCTGGCCCACTGCCATTTTAAGTAAATTTTCCTCGACTGTTCTAATTTCTTCTGAAACCAAGGGAGATGCCAAAAACTGCTGGCTCATTTCTAAAGAAAGCTCGATCCAGTGGTGGTAAGCTAGTGGGAGGCTCTGTGTAGTCGCAAGGCCTGGGTTTACCGGCCGCCCACTGATAAACCCTCAAGGCTGATTCCTCTGCAAACCCGAGCACCTCAGACTGGTCCTGTGGGTTATATGGGGCAGCTGCCAGAGTTGGACGTTGTGTTTTTCAGTGCCTATTCCCGTGGCAGGTAACCCATTTTGAACTGAAGGGCACCCCCCGCCACCACCACCAATTCTCTCTTGCCTTTGCTCCTTCTGCAAAACTGCAGCACTACTTTTTCTGTGTGTAGCTAATACTGACAACTATTGCAGCAGGAAGTGGTAAGGGGATTCGTGAGGCAGGGTGTCTTCCTGTGGCCCAGCTATTCACAAGAAGGCACGTTCTCTCTCTCATACTTAAAACTATTCGCTTGCAGGACTAGCCTGTGCTCCTCCACAGGTAATAAGCGAATGAAATGAATCATTCCCAATCTCGCAAAGCTGTATAATTTCGCATTCATCAGCTGAAAGAGTTGGTAGAAGTAGTCAAGAGTCCATACGAAAAGCCATACACTGAAAGGAAACTTACTCCCTGAGTTAGAAATTGTACAGCCAGTGTTACTCCAATGGGCTAGGCTCCTTTTGGTTAATCAAAAAAGTTTCAACACTGGAAAGAAAATGATCACTTTCTCCTTATTTGCCCTTAAAATTTACATTTACTACCAAAAAAAAAAAAAAATTTGGGTCCATGTCAGATGTGCCATGAATCATAAAAACACTGACTCCAGTGGAGGTGTATACCTGAATACACTCCTGCAGCCCAAGGCCCTCCATGTAACCTGGTGGCTAGGTTCACAGAAGCAGAAAGGCTCACCTAGGCCCACACCTCCCTGAGCCCATAAGTCACAGACCCTCTGAGTTCAGCCATTTCATCTTTCCAAGTGATTTATTCATCAGTTATGGATTAGAAAATATTCAGCTTAGTTCTGTGTAACACTCACTTGAAAAGACTTAAAAAAAATCTTGCTTCTAAGCCTGTTGCACTTAACCCAATGATTCTACCTTGCATAGTGTTACCCTTGGTCTCCCTAAGCTGATCCTAAGTAGGTGAAATAGCTTGGATGTTGAGCCAAGATACTCTGAACATGAGTTTAAAATTTTATGTACACCTACCTGAAAAATAAATTGCTTAAATTCACTGGCGTTTTACCAAAATCTTTTTTCACACTTAGCTATGAGATTCTCTAATTGCGGTATGTACAAATGGACCAAAGGAACTAACTTACAAGAAAAACAGGTTGCTAGGTAAAGTAGTCTTCCTCCAGGTTATAAATCAGGCTAAGCCACAATAAACAAAGTACTTGGAAAAGGGCAGCTACAGCTACAAAGTCAGATAGGAAAACATACCGTGAGAGACAGAAGAGGAAGAAACAGCCTCTGCTTGAGGGTTTCATACAGAAAGGCCAGCACATCTCTGTCCCTCCTTCCCCCTTGGCCAGGAGGCCACTCCAGAACAAGAGTAGCAAAGTTTCCTCCTAGGTGGGCCAGGCTTTCACTTTTAGGAAAAAATTTCCCCTGGATTCTTTCACTCTGTCTGCAACCTTGTAAGAGATTTTGATCCCATTTTCTGGATAAGCATGTCAAAGGGAATTGAGCATCACCCGAAGAACTGTCAGTTCTTACCACCCACATGGCACGATCTGCCTGAAACCCCAGTTCCCATTTTTTCCAACTCCCACATGTTTCTGAGAGGAACTCGATCGGGGCCCACCGCTGGCATGGAAACGTGGGGCCACTGGAAGAGGATGGACGAAACCATTAATATGGGTAGAAGGGAGCATCAGAGCTTAAGTCTTGAGGTCAGAAGGTGACATACAGCAGACTCTGGAGACCTGGCCTTCTACTTTGGGGAAAGCCCCGGCAGAAAGGGGATTTTCGGCCATCAGAATATCCAAAGGGTACCCACCTGTAGCCAGGGAGAGCCTATCCCCGCACCCCCGTCCCCAGGCCAAGCGCCCACAGAGGCCAAGAAGGAGCTCTACTCCCACTAGGGCATAAATGGGGGTGTCCAAGTCTGTTATCCAAGGGGTCTCAGCCAGCCCGAGAGGCCTCCACCAAGCCTGCCAAGCTCCAAAGGGCTGCCAGAGAAGCCGGTCGCACAGACCAGACCTGTCACCTGGACCTCCCGGAGGTGCTGGGGCGCGAAGGGGGGTCCCTTCCCCGCCCGCGCGGAGGGGTGCGCGTTGCCTACCCGGAGCTCGCCCTCAGTGCGGTGTAGTCCCAGGCGCCGAAGTCCCACGGCCAGGTCGTTGACACACAGCCCGCCGTCGCGGTTGACGTCAAGAGTCTGGAAGAGGCTCCAGAGGCGCAGCCGGTGATCCGGCCCCCCGCAGACGGCGCCGCCGCACGGGTCCACGGAGGCCGGCGATGAGGCGGACGACGAGGCGGAGGCGGCGGGGTCTGGCGGCGGGGAAGCCACGCAGCGACACAACACACTGCTCACCATCGGGCGCGAGGCTGGGGCGACGGGCCGGCGGGGAGAGCGCGGACGACACGCCTGAATTCTCGGTCGACTAGCGCGGGCTCTGCGATGCCGGCAAGTAGGCGGGATGGGCAGCTTCCGGGAGCCACGCCTCGCTGCCCGCCGCGTGGATGACCACGCTCCCGGGCACGATGCAGGCCAATCACAGGCCAGAACGGCCACCGGAGGGGCGGAGCCACCCCGAGGACTGCCCACGCAGCCCTAGGCTACCCGGATCAATGGAGTGGGAGGGGCAATCCCGGTTCAACCTGGGGCCGATTCAAACGGAGGGAGGCGGGGATTGGCTGAGTAGGGCCGGCGAGAGAAATCACGCTGCGATAGGCAGGAGTCCTGTGATTGGCAGGCGGAAAGCCCCGTGTCCTACTTCCATTTAGCAACGCTGTTTATCCAGGGGAATCCTAAAGACGCGAGGAGCGATCGTGTATGGAGAGGTCGTCATCTCCAATGGGAAATAGGATTTGCTTGAGGAGCGATTGTGATCTGCGGTTGCCGAGGCAAAGTTTTCGCCCCGGGTAGAATAAAAAAAGTTAACTGGTCAACGGCTCAAGGCCGAAAGCACTAAGGATCCTCAAGGAAACCGGGTTTTGGTACTCTAACTCCCTAAACCACCAATAAAATAGCTGAATTTAACGGCGTAAAAGTCGTAATCATGTGATTGAACGACAGGACGACTTTCCAATGAGGGTGAGTAAAGGCTAGATTGGGTGGGACGCTCTGTAGCAACAGACACACCTTTAGACCAATGATCAGGCGAATTCCAGTAAGTAGGCGTGGCCTTTAGCTGAGCGATAGGTCGAAAGAACCAGTGATCGATGTGATGTCTGAACTGCGACCAACCGGGAGGGCGGGTCTCCCTAGAGAAGCTCTGGGAGGCGGGAAGAGGGGAAGTGGGCGGATCTCCGCACACCCCGGCGGAAGAGGCAGATTCAGGAAGCCATTACGCAGCTGGCTGGCAGCGGCTGGGCAGGTCGGGGCTGGGCCCTACGCACTTTGCGTAGCGAGGGGGGTTACCAAAGGCCTGGTACTTGGCCTTGGACCAGCCCAGCCTATCCCCTGTAGGGGGAGTGGGTGAGTAGCGAGGCTAAGGAAGACCGAAGGCGAATTGGGGCAGTTTAGGGGATTATAGTTTCTTTAAAAAGCCGGGTGGGGAGAGGCCATGGCCGTTCCCGCCAAGAAAAGGAAGATGAACTTCTCTGAGCGTGAGGTGGAGATCATCGTGGAGGAGCTGGAACTGAAGAAGCACCTGCTGGTGAACCACTTCAATGCCGGCGTCCCTCTGGCTGCCAAGAGTGCGGCGTGGCACGGCATTCTGAGAAGGGTCAATGCGTGGCCACCTGCCGCCGGGAGCTGCCCGAGGTCAAGAAGAAGTGGTCCGACCTCAAGACCGAGGTCCGTCGCAAAGTTGCCCAGGTCCGGGCGGCCGTGGAGGGTGGCGAGGCCCCAGGGCCCACTGAGGAAGATGGAGCAGGTGGGCCCGGGACAGGCGGTGGCAGTGGCGCTGGTGGCCCCGCTGTAGCCCCTGTACTGCTCACCCCCATGCAACAGCGCATCTGCAACCTGCTGGGCGAGGCCACCATTATCAGCTTGCCCAGTACCGCAGAGATCCACCCCGTGGCCCTTGGACCCACAGCCACTGCAGCCGCCGCCACGGTCACCCTGACACAGAGTGAGTGACCTCTCCCACCCAGTCCGGCATTCCTAAATGGGAAGGGCCAGCAAGAGCTAGGGCAGCCCAGGGAAGGTTGGCTGCCAAGGGTCAAAGGTCAGATGGGAGTCTTGGACAACCAAGAGGCCTTCCAAGGGCTCCCCAGACAGAAGTGATCTTGTTTTCTCTCTGAGACTTCCTCAGCACGCAGTCTGGACTTCTGAGGGGCTGGCTTGCCCTCCACTGTTTTGCCACCATTTGCGTCCGTGACTGAACTGTTTGGTCCTTGAAGACAGAGACCATGTTTATATCCCCACAGGACTTATCCCAGAGCCCAGCGCCTAGTAGGCAGTCAGGAGATATTTACTGAATGAATAGGCAGATGGACATTGACTCTGGACAAAGACATTGTGGTTTTCAGTGTGAACATCATCAGGCACTGCTGAGGAACCTCCCAGTTCCTGGTGTTAATCTACCCCTCCATTCACTCATCAACCATTAGTGCAATTCTGTGCCAAACCCTGGGCTCGGCGCTGGGATTCCCAAGGTGTCTTAAGAGATAGGCCGGTTATATTCTCCGAGGACAGATAGAGGGACACATATATGAATAACTCCACTGTTAGTCGGGATCACCTAAGGACTCAGAAGAGAAAGGGGACTTCCTTGCAGGGGAGGGACACACAGTTGATTTGGGCATTAAAGGGAAGAACTGATCTTTCCGACATGCTTGGAGGCCCAAACAGCCCAGCCAGAGTGTCTTCAAAGGTTCTCAAGCTAGGAATGACAATGAAACTAGTGGGTTGGACTTTTTAGTTCAGATAAGGTTTGCACCAATGACTGTTAAGTGGTCTTTGTGATGGGCTGGGAACTGAATCGATCAGTGGTTTCCCAACCCGGCTTCGGAGAATTGGGGGGGTGTGTGTGTGTGAGTGCCATACCCCAGCAGTGTCATATTTCTCAAGGATATGGAGGTGGGAAACACTGGTCTAAATCAGCTGCTGTTCTGTAAGAGGAAGGACCTTTAGGCATTCCATTGATTTAAGGTGATCAAGGAGACAGGGAGGCACTTATTGGGCACTTTAACTGCTGCCTTCCCACTCCTGCCTCCTTTTCTGCTTGGCCATAAAAGACATGGAAATCAAGAAAGCACTGAAGGAGACAGGACAAGTGGGGTAGCAAACCGTCACCCAGGATGCCTGCTGTGTGCTGGTACTTCCAGGAGCATGTAGCCCTGCTTTTATTAGCCAGAAGCAGCCCAGTGGCGTGACTGTGAACACCTTGGATGCTAGTATTGGGGGAGACCTGGCTTCCTATATCTGCTGAATAAGCTTTGTGACCTTAGGCAAGTCATACCATGGTGTCTGAATCTGTCTTATCATCTCTGAAAATGAAAGTGACAGTATCTGCCTCTTGGTGTCATTATGAGAGTTCATGGAGCTAAGGAGGACAGAGGGTTAGCACCATCGTGCCTAGCACATAATAGGTGCTGGTCTTAACTATTAGCATCTTTGCTTTTGCCTGATCAGGGGCTGACCCTTTGGTTATTAAGTAAATTAAGATTCTAAATCCTTTAGAGTCTAGATTTATACATGTGTGCTAAGTTGCTTCAGTCATGGCTGACTCTGTAACACATAGACTGTAGCCCATCAGGCTTCTCTGTCCATGGGATTCTGCAGACAAGAATACTGCAGTGGGTTGCTATGCCCTTCTCCAGGGGATCTTCCGACCCAGGGATCGAGCCTGCGTTTCTTACACCTCCTGCATTGGTGGGCGGGTTCTTTACCACTAGCACCACCCGGGAAGCCCCAGATTTATAAATAAAAGGCTATAAAGCCAGGGAGGCTGAATTCTCCAAAACAAGGCTTAATGGCCTCCCCCCTACCCCATATGGCCAGCCTCGCTGTTTCTAGAAAGTGACCTGCCACTGATTTGCTCTTTCTTCCCCACAGTCCCCACAGAGACCACCTATCACACGCTGGAGGAGGGAGTGGTAGAGTACTGCACAGCTGAGGCCCCCCCACCCCTGCCGGCCGAGGCGCCCGTGGAGATGATGGCCCAGCAGGCTGACACCTCGGTCAAGCCGCAGGCGCTCAAGAGCCGCATAGCCCTCAACTCAGCCAAGCTGATCCAGGAGCAGCGGGTCACCAACCTGCACGTGAAGGAGATCGCCCAGCACCTGGAGCAGCAGAACGACCTGCTACAGATGATCCGTCGCTCCCAGGAGGTGCAGGCCTGCGCCCAGGAGCGCCAGGCTCAGGCCATGGAGGGCACCCAGGCGGCCCTGAGTGTCCTCATCCAGGTCCTCCGGCCCATGATCAAAGATTTCCGCCGCTACCTTCAGAGCAACATGCCCAGCTCCGCCACTGCCTCGGAGCCTGGACAGGTGGCCCAGAACGGGCAGCCAGACAGCATCATCCAGTGAGAGCAGGGAGCAGGCCAGCCTTCTGCTGTGAATGGCTGACACTGTGGCCGTCTTGTAAGTGGTTTGTGTGGTTGGCCTTAGGCTAGGCCCGGCCACGTGAACGGCTCCCAGTTTGATAGACATTTAGGGGTCCACTGTTTCTGGGAGGTGACAGAGACTGGGAAGAATAATTTGTGGGGTTCCTGGGGCCCAAAACTCTTGTTACCCACCCCACCCCTTGAGCTGTCCTGCTAAGAACCTGAAGACTGGATGGGTGGGGGTCAGGCGCTGGTGATGGGACCCATGTTGTCATGAGCCAGGGCTTGTGACATGACCCAGACTCGGCTGGGACCACCATAAGGAGGGCTCTCACTTCGGGGGAGGGGGTGGGGGGTGCATTTCACAGCTGGGGGCTGGTGCTGAAATACCACCCCCCCAATCCAGGTGCCACCCTTTGGAGTAAAATAACGGCAGCGGTGCTGGCAGGAGCACAATAATGTCTTCCTCCCTTGGGAGGCGGAGTGACCCGGTGGGCTTGAGGAGGAAGCCCCACCCTTTTCTCCTTCTCACTGTGTCTCAGTTCTCAGGGGACTCTGGTTAGGGCCGTGCACTTCCCCCCTACCCCCACCGCACCCGGGCACACCGTGTTAGTGCTGACTGCCCCTGCAGTATACCCAGGCTGCAACCGGCCAGGCTCAGGAATGCTGTGTGTAGTGGGGACCAGCCCGACTTCCATCTGGTCTTCCACTGCGTTCCCCGGGCAGCCCTTTGGTGGTTTGTCCCGACAGCTTTTGACTCAGGTCAAGCATCAGGCTTTGGGTGCTGTAAATGTTACTCGTTGCCCCCACTTGCAGTGGCTCTGAGGCCACAGCTTCTTCCAGAAGGCTTTGCTGCAAGCCAGTGGTATTTATGGTACACGAACCCCTCTGGGAAAGCCTCCGGGGCCTCCAAGGGCAGCTCTGGCCACGCCTTTCCTCCCTTCCCCTCTGCTGATCACGCAGTTCCAAAACTCGGTGCAGAAAACAGCCTCCATCACATCATGCCCTGGACTGCCTTCTCACAGTTCTCGGCGCCGCGTGTTCTCACGAGAGCCTCACTGATTGGTTGGGTGAATCCAAAGGCCTAATTGGCCTTGAATGTCTACGGTGGGAGAACTGAAACTGACCCAAGATGTGGGACCTCGGACATCTGTGCTCAAAGGAGAGCCAGCCAACCTCGGAGTGCTGGAGGAGGTGGTATTCCCTGTTCTGTCTTGATGCTTTCTCCCCATTTGTAAGGACTTTACCCAGCTGGCATCTGTCTTGTTTCATTTACAGAATCGCCATCGTTACTGAGACCCTTGCACCTTCCCCAGTCTTCTCCCAGGTTGCCATTTTGCTGCCGAAGAGGCCTTGGCTACACGTTGACTGCTGGTTACAACTCAAGGCTCCAGCTCTCAGCTAAACAAAGAAGGTGCTGCCCTTCTGGTGTACGTCTAGAATCGCCCAGCTCCACTGTGGCAGTTACGGGAAGATGCCCCTGAGGACAGTTGGGAGGTGACTCTTTTAGCATGATCCTTACTATGGGGACGAGGGCGGTGCCAGCTACAGAGCAAAGGAACTCTTCTCAGTGACTGGAAAGCAGCAGCCTCCGGCCACTTGGGCGTCCTCCCTTCATGGAGCCTGATGGCCCCTGAACTTAGGAAGTTCGGGAAATTCCTGAGGGGTTTGCAGCTTGATTTGGTTTTTCTCTGGGGATGGCAATCTGAGCCAATATTGTGTCTGTTCCAATTGGGTATAAAGAGGAAGTCTGGATCGCTTTGAGTGACTGGGTCTTTCCAGGTCATAATTTTAAATTAAAGAAATATCACTTAAAAAAAAAAGACATATCTGTGTCTTCACTGGTTATATGTAGAGGAGTTAGGGGCTGGTAGAGAGCAGGGCCTCACACAGGTCAAATCTGGCCCTCCACGTGCCTTTGTAAATCAGGTTTTACTGGAACACAGCCACATCCCTTCATTTCCTTAATGTCTGGCTGTTTTGCTGCTATAACAGCAGAGTTGAGTGATTGTGACAGATATCTGGCCCACAAGCCAAAGATATTTACTCTCTGGCTCTTTCCAGAAAAGCCTGCCTGCTTATCCCTGGTTTACAGCAGTGTCTTAGACTCTGGATGAGAATTACTTGGGAGTGTTTGTTAAATATAACCAATCCCTGGCCCCACGTCAAACCTAGATGAGACTCCTGGAGGGAGAGCTCTAAGAATATGCATTATAAATAAGTTCTTTTGGGTATTCTCATCTTTTCTGAAGAACTGTGGCTCATACATAGACTGGAAGAATTCAGTTTATGAATTCTAAATTCAGCTGGAATCAAGATAATGTCCCAGGAAGGACTGGTTCTCAGAAGTTTCTGCTGAACAGTTGAGAAGTCCTGCTAAGCAGTAATTCTCACTTGAGAGTAGCCCTCATTCTGGAGGGAGCCCAGCCTTTCTGAGCACAGTTAACAGCCTCTCCAGTATTTAGTGAGAATAAAAACTGACAAGGTATCGAGTCCAGGTCTTGTAAGCGTTACTGTCTAGACTTCTTGCAACAGCCCCAGGAACTAGGTAGTGATGCTGCTTTCAGTTTACAGATGAGGCCACTGAGTGTCAGAGAGGTTAAACAATTTGCCTAAAGCCATACAGCTGCCTTATACACTGGGGTAGCCTATAATCTTTAACTATTGTTCTTTAACTTTTACTGCTCTCTGATCTGGCTGCTGGTGAGGTATGAAATCACTTAGAGATGATTTGAGCCTGATCTTGAGGTCTTAGGTCAGGTAAGAGGCCCAGGAGGCAACTTGTGTTCTTCCTGGCACTTGAAAGGGAACACAGTGACTTCTATTCTTTGTAGGCTTTGAACTTATTCTTGTAATAGGAAAAAGGGTGATTTTAACAGTTAAACCCACTGCATGTTGGGACTCCCCTGGTGGTCCAGTGGTTTAAGACTCCACGCTCCCAGTGCAGGGGGCCCGGGTTTGCTCCCTGGCTGGGGAACTAAAATCCTGCATGTTACATGAAGGTGAAGTCGCTCAGTCGTGTCTGACTCTTTGCGACCCCATGGACTGTAGCCCACCAGGCTCCTCAGTCCATGGAATTTTCCAGGCAAGAGTACTGGAGTGGGTTGCCATTTCCTTCTCCAGAGGATCTTCCCAACCCAGGGATCAAACCCAGGTCTCCTGCACTGCAGGCAGATGCTTTAACCTCTGAGCCACCAGTGCGGACTGTGCATGTTACATGGCATGGCCTAAAAATGAAATTAAAAAAAATAAACCCACTGTACCTTGATGGTGCTAGTGAAGAATGTGAAATATATGAGGTTGATTCATTTGGAAACTTTCCCTGAAATGTGGAGTTTTGTGAAAGTGACATCTTCCAAGCCACTGAAGCTTATACTTCAAGTATTGAAACTTTTAACTTTTTTTTTTGTTGTTGACCCTGCCACATGCCGGATCTTAGTTCCCCAACCCAGGGATTGAACCCACACTCCCTGCCATGCAAGCTGGAAGTCCCAAAACCTTTTACATTTTAAATCATTCTGATAGAAGTTTCTCCTAAGGATTCTCTTTGTGAGCTATATTTTACCCAGATGGTTCCTGTTCAACAGAAATTGGGCAGCAGATCCGCAGAGGCAGTGCTTCCACGTGGAAAGTCCCTGGGCCTAGGCAGGTTTGGGCTTGAGATCAACTCCACCTCTTATTCACTGGGTCTCTGAAGTTTTCTGAGCCTCAGTCTTCTCAGTTCTAAAATGATTATGATGAATAATAACCCCTACTTGACCAGGGTGTTACCAGATATTGTACGTTTATTGAACACTGACCATATCTAGACCCTGTTCTAAGCCCTGTGCGTATTAACTCATTTCATGAGACCATGTATGTAAAACACCTGGCGTGTGCCTGGGACGGACATAGCATGTGCCAGTAAATACCGGCTGCTGCCAGTGTTCTTGCCTGGAGAATCCCAGGGACGGGGGAGCCTGGTGGGCTGCCATCTCTGGGGTCGCACAGAGTCAGACACAACTGAAGTGTCTTAGCAGCAGCAGCTGCCATTATTAGTATTACAAGTCTGATATTCCAGAAAGCTAACTTGTGCATCTTTTCTTGAGATCACAATGGGAGCTTGATGGCTTGATGGACTTCTGGGCCTTCCCAGGTGGCTCAGTGGTAAAGAATCCACCTGCCAATGCAGGAGATGTGGGTTCCATCTCTGGGTCAGGAAGATCCCCTAAAGGAGGGCAGGGCAACCCACTCCAGTATTCTTGCCTGTAAAATCCCATGGACAGAGGAGCCTGGTGAGCTACAGTCCATAGGGTCGCAAAGAGTCAGACACTACTGAGTAACTGAGCACAACAACTCAAGGACTTCCCAGACAGTCCAGTGGTCAAGACTGTGCCTTCAACAGACCCTGATGCTGGAAAGATTGAAGGTAGGAGAGCGGGCAACAGAGGATGAGATGGTTGAATGGCATCACCGACTCAGTGGACCTGAGTTTGAGCAAGCTCTAGGAGATGGTGAAGGACAGGGAAGCCTGGCATGCTGCAGTCCATGGGGTTGCAAAGAGTCTGACATGACTTAGCGACTGAACTGAGGTTTATCCTGATTGGGGAGCTAAGATCCTATGTGCCTCACAGCCAAAACACCAAAACATAGACGCAATACTGTAACATATTCAGTAAACATGAAAATAAAATTATCTACATCAAAAAAGTTTAAAAAGTGGCTTGAGTAAGATCAGAAAAGATGTACAAGAAGCAAAGAGTAGGAAGGATTGAAGGGAGAGTGGGGGATGGGAACCAAGGCCAGGATGGGGAAGATCTGCACGTGGTGGTTCAGCTGAGGTGTCAAGTGCCGAGATGTGGGAATCCCCTGGCGGTCTAGTGGTTAGGACTCTGTGCTTTCACAGCCGAGGACCCAGGTTCAATCCCTGGTTGGAGAACTAAGATCCCACAAGCCATACAGTGCAGCCAAAAAAAGAAAACCCAAAACACACACAAAAAAGCTGAAATGCCATGAGTCACAGTAGACAACCCGCCCAAATGAGAGGAACAGACAAGGCTTTGATCACTGGCCATGATGATGTAAGCAAGAAAGGAAAGTGACAGCTCTTCCAGGGTCACATTTTTGCCACAGCACAGGGCTGGGCAGGGTCAGATGAGCTGCAGGGGGGAATCACTTTACTGTTGAGAGAAGCCCCTGCTTCATGGACTTGTGTGTGTGTTGGGGGAATGAGAGCAGGAAGGCCAGGAGTGCGAAAGTGCTGAGTCAGAGCAAAAGGTCTCCCCGCTCCTCCTGATAAGAAGGAGATGCTTGGCAGAAGCGTCTGAGGCCTCCGAATGGAAGCACCTAGGCTAGGAATGCAACTTTGCCTAAGAGCATGTAAGGCCTGCCACATAAAGCTTCCGAAATGGCCTACAGTTGTGCCTGGAAGATCACACTTGGTTTGTGGCCAGGAGCTGGACTCCTCATAAGTTTGTCTCAGGTCTTTGGAGTCAGCCTGCCTCTTACTGGCTGTGTGCCCTGGCATGAGATCATTTACTTTCTCTGAGCCTTGGCTTCCTCATCTAAAAATCCTCGGGACTTCCCTGGTGAGAGAGTGGTTAGGACTCCATGCTTCCAATGCAGGGGCTCAGGGTTCCGTCCCTGGATGGGGAACTAAGATCCCACACACTGGGGGTGGCAGGGAGGTTCAAGAGGGAGGGGATATGTGTATACATACAGCTGATACACTTTGTTGTACAGCAGAAACTAACACAACATTGTAAAGCAATTATACTCTAATTAAAAAATTAAAAAGTTCCCAGATAAAAAAAACTGAGTTTCCAAAAACTTAGAAAAAAGTTCTCATTTTTGTGTATTTGAATCTGTGGAATGAAATTTTGTATCAATGGCAATTATATAAAGGTATATGTATATTTGGGTATTAATTATGTGATATCAAATTAATAAATGTAAGCTATCAAATTAAAAGATCCCACATGCCTCATGGTGCAGCCAAATAAAAAAAAAAAACCCTTCCCTAATGAGATTGGTATCAAAAGTTAACAAGGTAATGCTCATATTTAACTTATATGCAGAGTACATCATGCAAAATGCCGGGCTGGATGAAGCACAAGCTGGAATCTAGATGCTGGGAGAAATATCAATAACCTCAGGTACCCAGATGATACCACCCTTATGGCAGAAAGTGAAGAACTAAAGAGTCTTTTGAAGAAAGTGAAGGAGGAGAGTGAAAAAATTGGCTTAAAATTCAATGTTCAGAAAACTAAGATTATGACATCTGGTCCCATTACTTCATGACAAATAGATGGGGAAACAATAGAAACAGTGACAGATTATTTTTCTTGGGCGCCAAAATCACTGCAGATGGTGATTGCAGCCATGAAATTAAAAGACACTTGCTCATTGGAAGAAAAACTATGACCAACCTAGACAGCATACTAAAAAGCAGAGACAGTACTTGCTGACAAAGGTCCATCTAGTCAAAGCTATGGTTTTTCCAGTAGTCATGTATGGATATGAGAGTTGGACTATCAAGAAAGCTGAGCACCAAAGAATTGATGCTTTTGAACTGTGGTGATAGAGAAGATTCTTGAGAGTCCCTTGGACTGTAAAGAGATGCAACCAGTCCATCCTAAAGGAAATCAACCCTGAATATTCATTGGAAGGATTGATGCTGAAGCTGAAACCAATACTTTGACCACCTGATGGAAGAATTGACTCCTTAGAAAAGACCCTGATGCTGGGAAAGATTGAAGGCAGGAGGAGAAGGGGACGACAGAGGGTGAGATGGTTGGATGGCATCACTGACTCGATGGACATGAGTTTGAGCAAGCTCCGGGAGTTGATGGACAGGGAAGCCTGGCATGCTACAGTCCATGGGGTCACAAAGAGTCGACACAACTGAGCAACTGAACAGCAACATCTCTCTCTCTCAACCAACTCCACCTTCTCTCTCACCTGGATTACCCAAAGCAGCCTCTTCACTGGCCTCCCTGCCTCCAGACCCTTCATGGGATGATATTTTGCAGTAAATCTAGCCAGGCCCCTCCCTCTTCCACCCCTTCAGTGACTTTCCTTAACTCTTAAAATGAAGTTTAAGCTCCTTAACATAACCTACAGACTTGAGCTGATGCTGCTTCCAACCCTGTACTCCATTCCAGCCACACTGAACATTTACTTCCTGGTCATTTATATCTCAATAAAACTGGGGGTCAGGGAGAGAAAGTTTACTTCCTTAAAAATGTCAGGCTCTTTCAGCCCTCCAAACTTTTATCTTCGCTGTTCCTTTTGCTCAGAACAACTTTCTCGCTCATCCCTTACCTAATTCCTGCTCATCCTTCACATTCAGCTTGGGTGTCACTTCCTCCAGGGAGCCTTCTTTGATCACACCCTGTGTTTCCTCCCTCCAACTGTGCTATAATTGCACTTTAAAAAAATTTTTTTTAGTGAATTTTGTGGTATAGTCCATTCTAAAGGAGACAGTCCTGGGTGTTCTTTGGAAGGAATGATGCTAAAGCTGAAACTCCAGTACTTTGGCCACCTCATGCGAAGAGTTGACTCATTGGAAAAGACTCTGATGCTGGGAGGGATTGGGGGCAGGAGGAGAAAGGGACGACAGAGGATGCTATGGCTGGATGGCATCACCGACTCGATGGACGAGAGTTTGAGTGAACTCCAGAGATAGTGATGGACAGGGAGGCCTGGCGTGCTGCGATTCATGGGGTGGCAAAGAGTCGGACACAACTGAGCTGAACTGAACTGATAGTTGATTTACAGTGTTATGTTAGTTTCTGCTGTACAGCAAAATGGATCAGTTATACATGTACATATAACCAGTCTTGAGATTCTTTCTCCATGTAGGTCATTACTGGTAGCTCAGTTGATAAAGAATCTGCCTGTAGTGCAGAAGACCTGGGTTTGATTCCTGGGTTGGGAAGATCCCATACAGAAGGAAATGGCAACCCACTCCAGTATTCTTGCCTGGAAAATCCTATGGACAGAGGAGCCTGTAACCCAATGGCTACAGTCCACTGGGTCACAGGAGTCAGACATGATTTAGAGACTAAACCACCACCACTCTTCGTTAGATTCTTTCCCTATGTAGGTCAATACAGATGACTGAGTAGAGTTCCCTGTGTTATACAAAAGGCTCTTATTAGTAATCTATTTTATACATAGTAGTGTCTATATGTCAGTTCCAATCTCCCAATTCATTCCTCCCCTCTTTTGAAAAAAAAAAAATTTTTTTTTTTTCAATTTTTCATTTGAGTTTCATATGAAAATTTCAGTTTTCATAGTTTGGGTCCTGCTAGAAATAGAGACACAGATGTAAAGAAGAAACTTATGGATCCTGAGGTGGGGAAGGAGGGTAAGATGAATTAGGAGATTGGGATTGACGTATATACAGTGTGCTCAGTCTTTGTGACCCCGTGGACTATAACCCTCCAGGCTCCTCTCCATGGAATTTTCCAGGCAAGAATACTGGAGTGGCCAGGTGTAAAGTGGGCGCAGGAGAAAGGCTTGTGGGAATCTCAGAGTTCAGCATGGCAGGGCTTACCAGGGTAATCTGAATTGTCCTGTGTCAATGAACCAGTCAGCATCCAGGTTGGATTTTTGAGGTCATTTTAACTATGGAATTATTTTTATAGAAGGGGAAATTTTATGTGAAAGTCTATTTGTGTCTCTCTTTTGTTCTTTCTAAAGTTGTGTCTCTTTGGGAATTGGATTTGATTTTCCTTATTTAATACCTCACTTTGGCCCACCGTCCTGAACCCCCACTTCCTGTCTCCCTGCCCCGCCCACCGCCCCCTTGCTCCGGGAAGTGCGTTTTTTGTAGCAGCTCGGGCCTCATCTCAGCGCTCGGTCTCCCAGGCCGCCAGTCTTCATCTGGCCTCTGTCGCAGCGTCTCTCTTGTCCTTGGGTTTCCCTGCTGTCGTCGTTCACGTCTCTGTCCACATGTCAATGTGTTAAAACCCAAGTGGGTTCTGTTTCTCTCTTCTGGACTTTAAATAAATATTTAAAACTGAGGCAATGGAAAAAAAAAAATACTGGAGTGGGCTGCCATTTCCCCCTCCAAGGGAATCTTCCCAACCCAGGGGTCAAGCCCAAGTCTCTTGCATTGGCAGGTGAATTCTTTACTGCTGAGCCACCTGGGAAGCCCATATATATACTCTACTGCTAAGTTGCTTCAGTCGTGTCTAACTCTGTGCGACCCCATAGATGGCAGCCCACTAGGCTCCCCCATCCCTGGGATTCTCCAGGCAAGAACACGAATGGGTTGCCATACTCTACTATGTATGAAATAGACAACTGGGACTTCCTGGCGGTCCAGTAGCTAAGACTCTGCGTTCCCAATGCAGGGGGCCTGCGTTAGTTTCCTGGTCAGGGAACTAGATCCCAGATGCCACAACTAGGACCCGTTGTGGCCAAATAAATAAATAAAAATAGACAACTAATGAGAAACTACTGTATAGTTCAGGGACCTCTATTCAATGCTCTGTGGTGACCTACATGGGAAGGAAATTAAAGGGGAGATATATATATGTGTGTGTGTGTGTAGGTGTGTGTGTGTGTGTGTGTGTGTGTGTGAGATTCACTTTGCTGAATAGCAGAAACTAACAACATTGTAAAGCAACTGTACCCCAGTAAAAATCAACAAAATAAATAAATGTTTGGGTCCAGCTATCGAAGGGTTTCTCAACTTCAACACAATTGTATTTTAGACTGGATCTTTCTGTGTTGTGGAGGGCTGTCCCATGTCCTGTAAGATGTTTAGCAGCATCTTCATCTCTGAACACTGGATACCAGCAGCATATCCACCTCCAGTTGTGACAATCAGAAATGTATCCAGATATCACCAGTGCCCCTGGGGCTGGAGGTGTTCGTGAAACCTCTGGTTAAGGACCACCCACGGTCCTGGGAGTCCCTTGGTGGTCCATTGATCATGTTAGGGGAAGCACACTGGCTGAAACCACCCAAACTGACCACGCGCCATAGTAACCACCAGTGTGAGTTATTTTATGACATGAGGTCCTACTAAGGAACATGGAACTAATAAGCCACCACCAACCAGAAGAATTCAGGAAAGGTCAAAAGGAGACACCACATGTCCAACTACCTCCCAGAATCCTTCTCGCTGGCATCCATCTTGGCTGAGCAATGTGTGCGCCCCTAGGAAGGACTCCGAGTCAGAATGATGGGCCAGAGACAACCCAGAAACTAATCCCATGACCATGAAACCCGAGACTGTGAGCCACGTGGCAGAGCAGTTCTCCTGGGTCGCCTACTCTGCTGCTCTCCGCCCAGGCACTCTCCCAACAGTCTCCTGCTTTGTCAGCATGCGTGTCTCAGATAATTCATTTCCGAGTGTTAGACAAGAGCCCCCTCTTGGGCCCTCAAGGGGTTCCCCTTTCTGCAACAGTCAGGACTTGACACTTTCACTACTGTGGCCCGAGTTCACTCCCTGTTCTGGAAACTAAGATCCCGCAAGCCGCTGAGCGTGGCCAAAGAATAAAAATAAAAAAGAACAACGGTCCTCCAGCAATGCATCTGTCTTATACTTCCTTGTCTAGAGCATAGCACAGTCCCTGGATGTCTATTTAATCCACTTTTCATTGCGGTCTTGGTTGCCTGACCGTCAACAGCGTTCCTGTCAGATGTTTTGCGTTTCCCCCACTGAGTAGATGAGAGCATTAACGCCAGGACTCTTCTGGTGGGACATCGTTTGTAAGTGGCGGAGCTGGGAGTCTATCTCAGGCGTGTCTGGTTACACAGTCTCCTCCTTATGAGTCAGCCTCCCATGAGAGGCTGAGCACGAGTCACCTTCTGGACCTGTGGCCTGGACCCTGGACCTGTGACGCATGTGTCAGGAATCCCACCTGGAGTGGCCCTGCCCTACCTGAGTGCTGTGACCTCGGGGCAGGTCCCACTCCCCACTGGGCTGCAGGGTTTCCCCTGCTATGCCTCCCCTCTTGCTGAGAGCTGATGAAAGATACGTAGAGTAGGTGAGTGATGGGAGGGCTGTCTGGGCGTGGGGGCTCTGCACAGGACCTGGCCTGTAAAAGGTAAGGGGTATGAAGAGAGGAGGGGGCCCAGCTGAGGCCCCCACCCCCACCTCCTGACAGCACATTCTCCAAGGATTCTGCTGATGCTGAGGTCTACAGCCACTCAGCTAAGAAGCCCTTGGGTCAGCTAACAAGTTCCTGCCTGCATCTGCAGGAGGTCAGATAGAGGCTTAACTGTAGGCTTCAGGCAATCCTGACAGGCAGGAATGTGGGCCCAGCTGCCCAATAGTTCTTTTTTTCACAAAAGCAGCCAGAAATCTGGGGCTTTTATGAAAAATTTCCTAGTTGAAATATTTCGAGTACTAAATATTTGTAAACTCTGTGCAAGGCAAACCAAACGCATCCATTGCCTAGAGTCACGGAAGTCAGCTTGCAAGCTGTATGTCACCCTCTGGGGGCCAGTCTGTACCCCTCAGGAGGAGCCAGAGGAAGGCAGAGGTCAGTAGGTAGGAGGCCTGGGCCCCAGATCCCTCATTCTCTTGTGCCTCAGTCTCGCCATCCATAGATGGGTGTTGGCCAGCCTAACTGGAATGGTTCCTAGGAAGAGGCCCCTCCTGGACACCCTTCCTTTGCCCAGGCTGGACCTGACTCACTGGGAGGATCTGGGCTGGGCTATTCTTTTGGCTCCAAGATGAGTCAGTCTGGACATGTGTGGTAAATGGTACTCACGTGCCCGATACCTGTTAGGAACCTAGCACAAACAGGGACTGGCCACCGAAGTGGACGCCCACCGGGGCTGAGGCTGGCAACACCACGGTTTCTAGGCAACCCTCCAACACAGTCCTGTCCAGGTGGGAGGTTGGGCCAAAAGCCTTCCATGATCTCCTCTGGATGGTTACTTATTTATTTGGCTGCGTTGGGTCACAGTTGCAGCACACGGGTTCTTTTGTTGCGGGGCATGGACTCTCTAGTTGTGGCGTGTGGGCTCTCTAGTTGTGGGCTATCAGTAGTTCCTGCACACAGACTTAGTTGCTTCATGGCATGCAGGATCTTAGTTCCCCAACCAGGGATCGAACTCGCATCCCCTGTATAGCAGGGCGGATTCTTAACCCCTGGAACACCAGGCAAGTCCCACCTCTGGCTATTTTTAGGGTCTGCTCAGCACCCAGGGCTCCTCCTGGCTGTGGCACTCTGGTTTTCCTTTGAGGAACCATTCCTCCTCCACTCTCAGTCCTTGCAGTTTGAGGCAGAGATCCCAATTCTGGCTGTAGTGGTAAGGATGTGGCCCAGGGCTGGTCCATGAGAGGTACGACATTCCTCTCTCCACAGTGACTGGTTAAGGGGGAGCATGTGACTCAGCTGGACCAATGAGAGTCTGCCTTAGGACTTTTGCTCTTGCCGTTGATATCCCGCCTAAGCTGATGGGTTGAAAACTTACCTGAGGCTCTGAGAAGGTCACCTAAGTCTGCCTAATAACGAAAGCAATGCAGGAAAGTCTAAGCAGGGGGTGGAGAAAGATTTCAGCCATGGTCTGGGCTCCCCTGGTGGCTCAGACAGTAAAGAATCTGCCTGCAGTGGAAGAGACTAGGTTCAATCCCTGGGTTGGGAAGATCCCCTGGAGAAGGGAATGGCTACCCACTCCAGTTTTCTTGCCTGGAGAATCTCATGGACGGAGGAGCCTGGCAGGCTACAATCCATGGGATCCCAAAGAGTTGGACACGACTGAGTGACTAACACTTTGAGTACTTGAATCCAGCAATTTCCTTCTTTTTAATGGTTTTTTAAAAGTTAGTTTCCTTCTTTTTAATGGTTTTTAAAAAATTATTTATTTATTCATTTGGCTGCATCGGTTCTTTGTTGTGGTAGGTGGGCTGACCAGGGATTGAATGAACTGCTTCCTCTGCTTTACAGAGCAGGTTCTTAATCTCTGAACCAACGGGAAGTCCTAAATCCAGCAATTTCTGAAGCTAGATCTACCCTCCTGGACGCACCAGCGGCAACACCTGCAAATCTGCAGTTTTCATCTGTCATTTTAAGCAGGTGTTTGCCATCAGTGTGACTTCCCCGGTGGCTCGGTTGGTAAAGAATCTGCCTGCAAGGTGGGAGACCCAGGGTCAATCCCTGGGTCGGGAAAGTCCCCTGGAGAAAGTGACAGTGAAGCTGCTCAGTCATGTCCGACTCTTTGCGACCCCATAGCCTACCAAGCTCCTCTGTCCATGGGATTTTCCAGGCAATAATACTGGAGTGTATTGCCATTTCCTTCTCCAGGGGATCTTCCTGACCCAGGGATTGAACTCGGGTCTCCCGCATTGTAGACAGACACTTTACTGTCTGAGCCACCAGAGACGTCCTCAAGGGACTGGCAGCCAATTCCAGTATTCTTATCTGGAGAATCCCATGGACAGAGGAGCCTGTCAGGCTACAGTCTGTGGACAGAGGAGACTGGCGGGCTACAGTCCAAGGGGTCCCAAAGAGTCAGACACGACTGAGCAACTAATACTTCCACTTTCACTTTGCCATTAGCAGCTGGAAGAGTCCAAATACTGTTTCCAACCAACCCTAAGGGTCTACTGTTCAGATTCCAGGTCAAAGTATCTCCATCGTGCTGCCTAGACTAGCTGTGTCTCTCGCTGTACTCTGAGAAGATTTAGCTTTAGCGGTTAATGTACATTTTTGAGCCCTGCCTCAGAGCAACTGAAACAGATACTGGCGATGTTGGGTTGTGGGTGTGGGTTTTCTACAAGCTCCCACGTGATTCTGACTAAACCTCAAGGCAGAGAACACTGGGGGCCTCTGCCCCTCGCCACTTCCCATCCTCCTCTCTGTACGTTTCACCCACGTGAGTCTGCCCATCTGGCCACAGCTGATTGGCCAGGAGGGGAAACCTGGTCCAAACTGAGTCATTGGTTCTCTTTCCCCGAAATATGGAATTGGGATCCAGGGACCAGCTCTGTCTTGTGGCTGTGTGAACCTTCTTCCTCCTCACACTCCAGGAAGTAGGAAAGTTTGTTCAGAGACTTCCCTGGCTGGCCAGGGATTAGGGCTCCGAGCTTCCGTTGCAGGGGCCATGGGTTTAATTCCTGGGCAGGGAAGTAAGATCCAGCATGCTGCGTGGTATAGCCAAAAAAATTAAAGGAAAAACAAACAAGCAAATGAAAAAAGGTAGCTCAAAAGAGGAAGGAGGGAACACGGGAGGGGAGGCAGGGCTGAGAGAGTCCAGTGGAAACGACCACATTTCCGTGTTTCCCAGCCTGGCAACCCAGCACAGTTCCCCTTCCCCGCTACCTATAGAAGCCCGTAGTTTCACAGCCCCTCCACTTTCTGACATAACTAACTTGGGTGATTTCTGCTGCTTGTAACCAGGAGAACTTTATCTAAGATGTCATTTATTTCTCAAGGTCTCAGTCTCCTTATCTGTAAAATGGCCAGTGCAGCGATTCGTGATGCCCTCCCCAGTATGCCACAAGTCCACAGATAGGAGCCCCTGCTTAAACCACTCCTATCAGGAGAGGTCTTGGTGACACGGGGTTTAGGGAGCTGAAGGATTTTACTACAACAGTGCTTCTCAAAGTCTGATGAGCACTGAAATTGCCTGTGCTGTGCTTAGTTGATCAGTCATGTCTGACTGTTGCAACCCCATGGCCTGTAGCCCGCCAGGCTCCTGTCTACGGGGATCCTCCAGGCAAGAATACTGGAGTTGGTTGCCACGCTCTCCTCCAAGGGACCTTCCTAACCCAGGGATCAAACCCAGGTCTTCCACATTGCAGGCGCATTCTTTACCATCTGAGCCACCAGGGAAGCCCAAGAATACTGGAGTGGGTAGCCTATCCTTTCACCAGGGAAACTTCCAGACCCAGAAATCGAACCGCGGTCTCCTGCATTGGAGGCAGATTCTTTACCAGCTGAGGTACCCAGGAAGCCCTGAAATTGCCTGAGATCTGTTTAAAATGCAAGTTCCTGGACCCTACACGGTGAAGCTATGATCATTAGGTGGGTGTAGGGGGGCCCAATTGTCTGTATAGCTACCTGTATTACAGCTTTACTGATGTACAGTCAACTATAATAACTCCATATATTTAACAATTTGATGAGTACGCATGTATATCTGTGAAACCATCACCACAGTTAAGATGGGGAAGATTGTCTTGAAAATCTCCGCTTAGTTTCTTGGTGCCTCTTTATAATCATCCCTCCTTCCCTCTCCCCAGGCAATCACAGGTCTCTTTTTTCTCACTGTAGATGAGTTTGCATTTTCCAGAATTTAATCTGAATGAAATCATATAGCATGTATGCTTCCCTGGCCTGGCTTTTTTTTTCACTCAGCCCAATTATTTTGAGACGCACCCATGTTGATGTGTTTATCAATGGTTCACTTTTTATTGCTAAGTAGGATACATTATAATTTGTTTATCTATTCATTCTTTCTCGGCCATGCTGTGCAGCATGCAGGATCTTAGTTCCCCGATCAGGGATCGAGTCTGAGCCCCCTGCACTGGAAGTGCAGAATCTTAACCACTGGACCACCAGGGAAGTCCCTGTTTATTTAATCACACGATGATGGATACTTCTGTTGTTTCAATATCTAGCTTTGACAGGTCTAGCTGCTGTGAACCTTGTGTTGTCCTGGTGTCCCAGTCTTGGTGGTTATCAAATTTGTGCTGTGCTTTATTGCTCAGTCATGTCTGACTTTTTGCAACCTTGTGGACTGTAGCCCGCCAGGCACCTCTGTCCTTGGGGATTCTCCAGGCAATAATATTGGAGTGGATTGCCGTGCCCTGCTCCAAGGGATCTTCCCAAACCAGGGATCAAACTCAGGTCTCCCTCACTGAGGGTGGATTCTTCACCATCTGAGCTATAGGAGAAGCCCAAGAATACTGGAATGGGTAGCCTATTCCTTCTCCAGGGGATCTTCCCGACTCAGGAATCGAACCGGTGTCTCCTGCATTGCAGGCGGATTCTTTACCAGCTGAGCTACCAGGGAAGCTTACATTCAATAAATACCTAGGAGTAGATGACTGGATTATATGGCTGGTGTATGCTCAACATTTTAAGAACCTGCCAAACTGTTTTTCAAAGTGATTGCACCATTTTACATGACCGTGAACGGTGCATGAAATCTCTGGCGGCTCCAGAGTCTTGTCAATATTTGGTGGGGTTTTCATTTTAACCATTCTAATAGGTGGGAAGTAGGACCTCACTGTGGTTTTAATTTGCATTTCCCCAAGACTAATGGTGTGATTATTTGTCATCTGTAGATTTTCTTTGATGAGGTGTCTATTCTATTTAAATTGTCTTCTCATCAATAAATGCTACATATATCTAAATACAAGTCCTTTGTCAGCTATATTTTTAAAGGATAAATTTATTCACTTATTTCTGGCAGTGCTGGGTCTTTGTTGCTGGGTGGTTTTCTCTCTGGTTGTGGCCGGCATGGGCTGCTCGCTGGTTGCGGTGCACAGGCTTCTCATTGCGGGGGCTTCTCTTCTTGCAGAGCACAGTTCTCTAGCGTGCACAGGCTTCGGTAGTTGTGGTTCCCAGACCCTGGAGCACGGGCTCAATAGCTGCGGTACATGGGTTTAGTTGCTCTGAGGCATGTGGGATCTTCCTGGACCAGGGATCAAACCTGTGTTTCCTGCATCGGCAGGCAGATTCTTTACTATTGAGCCATCAGGGAGCCCTCAGCTGTATTTTTGTAATTATTTTCTCCAAGTCTGTGCATGCCTTTTCATTTTTGTAACAAATGCCATGGATGACTTTCATATACTTGGAGTCTGAGAACTTCTCCTTAATGACCAACGGTGCAAATTCAAACAGCAGCAAGCAATGCTGGCCCATCTGACTGACAAAGAGGGTCTTCGGGTGTCATTGGTGATGGGGAGTCAGGGGGACACTCCAGATGTTCTTAGATAGAGGGGAAATTGGGGCAAAATCCTAGGAGGATGATTTTGCTGATCGTTCACCAAAATCTTTAAAGGTGGATTCTTTTGACTCAGCAAGTTCTCTTCTAGGATTTTTTTTTTCCTGAGAAAGGAACAAGCAATAGCAGTAAGTTGTCTGTCCTGGGATCTTTGGTCCTGGGGTTGTGCTGACAGGAGTGAGTTGCAGACATGTCTGGCTGGCTGACCTGGGAGCTTGGTACTCTGCTGTGTGCTCAGAGCCCCAAGTGAAAGGCTCAGAGGGGCCGGGAGGTCAGTGAGGCTGATTTGACTGGCCCCCAGCAGGGAGGCTGGAGGAAAGTCCTATGCAGGTCTCACCCGACTGTGTCAGGAGTCTGGGTCCACCCTGAGCCTGGCCTGGCTGGGTTCTAACAAGCCACCACCAGTTTAGACCGGGAACAAGGGACACTTGGCTGACACAGCTACCTGGGACCTAAGAAAGGGCAACCCTTTGCTCCAAATACCAGTAGTTTCCCCGGGACACAGGGAGGTGGGGCCCTGGCCGAGGCCAGCCGGGACTGCTGGAGCCGGGCAGAAGAAGGGAGGTGGGAGCCTGAAGACCTGGGCAGTAGATCAGCCCCTGTCCTTCTGTCTCACCTGGCCCAAGCCTGTTCCCCTACTGAGGCCCCAGTCTCCTGAGCTGGGCAGTGAACGCGTGGAGCAGGAACTCAGTCCCCTTCTGGCCCCAGCAGAGAGGACTGAGAGCGTGGGTATTGGAATCTTCCAAGCTTGAGTTCCACCTCTGTCTCCATCACTTTCTTGACTTGGATGTTATTTAGCCTCTCTATACCTCAATTTCTTTTTTAAAATTTCTGTTGACATATAGTTGATTTACAGTGTTGTGTTTCAGGTGTATAGCAAAGTGATTCATATATATATATGTATATATATTATTATTATTATTATCCCATATAGGTCATTACAAGATACTGAGTAGAGTTCCCTGTGCTATATAGTAGGTCTTTGTTGGTTATATATTTTGTATATAGTAGTGTGTATATTTTAATTCCGAACTCTTAATTTATCCCTTTCCCCTCTTCTCCTTTGGTTCCATAAGTTGATTTTCTGCATCTGTGAGTCTCCTTCTATTTGGAAATGAGTTCATTTGTAACATTTCTTAAGGTTCCACATATAAGCGCTCTCCTATGGTGTTTGCCTTTGTCTGGCTTTCTTCACTTAGTACGATCATCTCTAGGTCCATTCTGTTTCCAAGGAGAACCCTGCAGCGGCTCCTCAGTTTGCTTTGGAAAAGGGCCCTCAGGATCTGCCGCTTCCCTCTTCTCCAGCTCCAGGTCCTGTCTCTCCCCCCTCGTCATCACGCTGCAGTTCCTGTAGCGCCTACTCTCTTACACCCCACCCCAGGGCCTTTACACACGCTCTTACCTGGTAAGTCTGTGCCTGTCTCCGCAGCTCAGTCCTACTCTTTCATCAGGGCTCAGATGCCATTTTTTCAGGGTCAGCCTGCCCTGATCCCAGACGCAATCACTCTTGCTACTGACCCCTGTCGTCACACAGCTGTGGTCATTAAACAATGTTATCTGTGATTATTTGTTTGATGTCTGTCTCCACTTGTTTGGTGTCTCTCCCTGAGAGCAAGGACAAGACAGTCTTGTTGGGCACTGTGTCTCCTGCCCTTTACACAGGCTTGGCAGAGAGTAGGCACCCCAGCAGCTTTGTTGAACAAGTAGTGTTAACACCCTATGCCATCCATCCTAAGACGTGTTTTCACTCCTCACATTTTAACATCTCTGAAGTCAGGACATATATTAAACTGCAGTGACTGATAGCAGCTGTGACATATTCTCCAGTACCTGCCGGTTTGCATGAAAACTCGCAGCTTGGAAGGACACCCCCGAGACAACAGTGGCGTTGTCGTCTAGTCACTGTGTGGCGTCCGGCTCTTTGCAACCTAATGGACTGCAGCCCGCCAGGCTCCTGTGACCATGGGATTCCCCAGGCAAGAATATTGGAGTGGGATGCCCTTTCCTTCTCCAGGAGGTCCGCCTGACCCAGGGACTGAACCCACGTCTTCTGCATTGGCGGGCGGATTCTTCACCACTGAGCCGGCAGAGAAGCCTCAAGAGTGGCATACTCTGAAGAAAAGCTACTTTACCCAAGCTCTTGACGATATAGGGCAATACTTCCTGGGACAGCACAGACTTCAGTGACTCCCAATGAAAAAGTGACATAGAAAAGTCAGATTCCAAGACTTTCCTAGGGATCCAGTGGTTAAAACTTTGCACTCCTGATACAGGGCACCTGGGTTCTATCCCTGGTCAGGGAACTAGATCCCACATACTGCAACTAAAGATCCCACGTGCTGCAACTAAGACCTAACAGAGCCAAATATATTAAACAAAACAAAACAAAACCAAGAATCAGAGTCTAAATCAACTGTACTCCTCCAGGGGATCTTCCTGACCCAGGGATTGAACCCGTGTCTCATGTGTCCTGCATCGGCAGGTGGATTCTCACTAGCGCCACCTGGGAAGCCCATACTTCAAAGAAAAAGAAATAAATAACATGAAGTCTTAAACAAACACCAAAAAAAAGATTCTGCATGTGCAAACGTTTCAAGAATATCTTCACGAAATTATTTTGATCATAGTTTCCTATGTGTGCACATAGTGGTATATGATTAAAATGTCTGTTTAAAAGAGTGCGTTCAATAGGCATAAAAATAATAAAATTTCTAAGTGTTAAGGAAGTGTGTGTCGTTTTACTTGATAGTGGAGACCCGCGTAGGGCGCAGAGCTCTAGGAGGCCACAGGGGGGCGCGCTGTCCACCTGCGTCTTCCCAGCCCGAGTTTCGGAAATCGGGGCTGGGAGGCTTGTGGCATGTCGTTCTCGGTGTGTCCTGTAGGTGGCGCTATAAAGCCACAGTCAGGCGTAGCCCTGGGAGTCCCAGGCTGGAGGGGTGAGGATGGTGAGATAGGATCGAGGCTTCAGGAGTGTCCTGTCCTGGAGGGGAGCAGTCTCTTCCACTACCCCAGGGAGAAGCCGTGGCCAGTTCTACCAACGTGGCTATCCCAGAGGCAGCGCGGAATGTGGACCGAGTTTAGGAACCAAAGTCGGCATCGCTGAGCCGGCTGTGTGATTTTGGCTCCCCTTGCTTTTCTGGCCCCAGTCTCCCTCCCGCTGCAGTGAGGGTGTGAGAGCCTCATCTGACCCCTGACAAAAGGCCCGAGGTGGCCAAAAGTCCGCCACCAGCTGCCCAGTGGGCCACTCACGGGCTCACCTGCAGAGCCCCAAGCCCCGTGACAGCCCTCTGCTTGTCTGACCTTGCCCTCTGTCCCTGAGGTCAAGATGTTGCCCTGACTTCCCCAGTTGGGAAACAGGGGCCCAAGGCTGCAGATCTGTGAGCAGTTGGAGCCAGGTGTTTGTGAAAAGGAACTCTGTTTGCCCCTTCCACCATACCTGTCTGACCTCTTGTGGCGGAAGGGGACGCAGAGCAGGGTGTGAGGGAATTTCCCACTGAAGAAAAGGAGCTAATCCATCCTTGGTAAGAAGATGGATTAGTCATCCATGCCTGCGACTTCCCTCGCAGTCTGGCGGTTAAGATTCTGCCTTCCAGTGCAGGGTGTGTGTGTTCTGTCTCTGGATGGGGAACTAAGATCCCACATGCCACACAGTGAAGAAGAAGAAGAAAAAAAAAGCCTAATTTATCTCCCTCCCAAAACTAAAGAAACTTTTTAAGCCATTGATTTTGTTTTGGAAAAGACACAAAAGGCACAAATTATATAAGAAAAACTTGATGAATTAGACTCAGATGTTTAAATCTTTGCCCTTCAAAAGTTGTTGCTAAGACAATCAAGAAGCAAGCCGCGATTAGGATAGAAATATTTGTAATACATACCCCTGAATAGGACTTGTATCCAGAATATACAAACAATGTCTACAACTCAATAATAAGACAATCAGCTCAACTTAAAAGTGGGCAAAATATTTGAAAAATTACTTCACTAAAGAAGATATGTGCATAGCCAACAAACATATAAAAAGATACTCAACATCATTATTGGTAAGGGAAAGTAAAAGTGAAGTAGCTCAGCCGTCTCCGACTCTTTGCGACCCCGTGGACTGTAGCCCTCCAGGTTCCTCTGTCCATGGGATTCTCCAGGCAAGAATACTAGAATGGGTTACCATTTCCTTCTCCAGGGGATCTTCCCAACCCAGGGATCAAACCCAGGTCTCCCGCATTGCGGGCAGATGCTTTAACCTCTGAGCCACCAGGGAAGCCCTATTTGTAAGGGAAGTACAAATTAAAACCACAATGAGATACCCCTGCCTGCCCACTGAAATGGCTAAATTTAAAAAAGGCCAATAATCCCAAGGGTTGGCGAGGGAATGACTGGAACTCTCCTATCCTGCTGGTAGATTGTAAAATGGAAAAGCCACTTTAGAAAACAATTTTTCAGCTCTTATAAAATTAAACCTATATTTACTGCTATATTTAAACTTGTATTTATAGCTGCTGCTGCTAAGTCGGTTCAGTCGTGTCCGACTCTGTGTGACCCCATAGACAGCAGAACCCACAAATCCACTCTTAGGTATTTACCCCAGAGGAATGAAAACTTCAGTTCAGTTCAGTCACTCAGTTGTGTCCAACTCTTTGCAACACTATGGACTGCAGCATGCCGGGCCTCCCTGTCTATCACCAACTCCCAGAATTTACTTAGCAGCAGCAGCAGCAGCAGCATGTCCATTGAGTCAGTGATGCCATCCAACCATCTCATCCTCTGTTATCCCCTTCTCCTCCTGCCCTCAATCTTTCCCAGAATCAAGGTCTTTTCCAGTGAGTCTGTTCTTCACATCGGTGGCCAAAGTATTGGAGCTTCAGCTTCAGTGATGTGGAATCTCAGTTCCTGACCAGGGATCGAACCCACACCCTCTGCACTGAATATTCCAATGAATATTCAGGACTGATTTCCTTTAGGATGGACTGGTTGGATTTCCTTGCAGTCCAAGGGACTCTCAAGAGTCTTCTCCAACTCCACAGTTCAAAAGAATCAAACTTATGTCCTCCTAAAGTCTTGGACTTCCCAGGTGACACTAGTGGTAAAGAACCTGCCTGCTGATGCAGAAGACGTAAGAGACCCGGGTTCAGTCCCTGGGTTGAGAAGATCCCCTGGAGAAGGAGATGGTAAGCCACTCCAGTATTCTTCCCTGGAGAATCTCATGGGCAGAGGAGCCTGGCAGGCTACAGACCATGGGGTCACAAAGAGTTGGACACGACTGAAGTGACTTGGCAAGCAAAGTCTTTTCCAGGATGTTTACAGCAGCTTTATTCACAATAGGCAAAAATGGCTAAAATGACCGTGTGATCACCCATACCACAATACTTGGCAATAAAAAGGAGTGAATCAGGGACTTCCCTGGTGGTCCAGGGGTTACGAATCTTCCTTCCAATGCAGGGGTCACAAGTTGGCTCCCTGGTCAGAGAACTAAGATCCCACGTGTCATGGGGCAACTGAACCCACGAATGAAGAGTCTGCTCAGCCAAAAAAACAAAAGTGACTCACTGACATTCATAGCAACAATATGGATGAGTCTCAAAATAAGGATGCTGAGTGACAGAAGCCAGACAAAAAGCGTTCACGCTGTATGAATCTGTTTAAGTCCCAGAAAATGCAAACTACAGTGACAGAAAAGGGATGGGGTGTCAGGGAGGGTGGGAAGAACAGGATTACCAAGGGATGTGAGGGACTCATGGAGGTAACAGATCTGGTCACTGTAGACTGTGGTGATGAAATCACTGGTGGTAACATACTGAAACGTGTACTTTTTATGCCTTTTGTGTATGTGTGTGTGGCCACAGGGCATGTGGAATCTCAGTTCCTGACCAGGGATCGAACCCACACCCTCTGCACGGAAATGTGGAGTGTTAGCCATTAGATCACCAGGGAAGTCTGGTATTTGTACCTTTAAAATATGTGCATTTTATTGCTCATCAATTATAGCTCAATAAAAAGTAATTATTAGCTTCAGGAAAACAGAAAAAAACAATGCTTAGCTATATAATATTTGCAGAAGAAAAATCACGTAAACACTGAGCAGTGATTTTTAAATTGAGATATTAAATATATTCAGTGAGCTGCACAAAAAAGTGTGTAAATCTTAAGTGTGACTAGTGATTTAACACCAAATTCGATGGTACTTCCGCAGTAGAAGATAGAGTACAGGAAATGGGGGTGGGGACGAGGCAGGAAAGCAAAATCCTTCCTTCTCACAACAGGTAGTGGGCAGAGGGCGTATGGAAGACAGGTAAACAGACCAGGGAGGAAAAATTGGCTAGAAGGTATGTATCAAAAGATAGATAGCAGTATGTGGTTATTGCTTAGAAGCATGAAATGCGTAAGTGCTAGAAAAAAAAAACCCAAAGACTCAAAAGTGGTTGCTTCTGGGGGAGGGGGGTGGCGTGGGGAGACGGGGAGGGACAGACAGGAAACCAATGCATGCTGTTATCTTCCTTTTCACGTTAAGCTGGTTTTGTTTCCCACACCTGGACTATATTGCATCAATTCTAAGACGCCCATTTATTCACATGCTTAAAAACTGAAGTATAGCTGATTTTCAATATTATGTTCATTTCAGGTGTACAGAACAGTGATTCATATGATGCTGGGAAAGACTGAGGACAGGAGGAGAAGGGGACAACAGAGGATGAGATGGTTGGATGACACCACCGACTTAATGGACATGAGTTTGAGCAAGCTCCAGGAAATAGTGAAGGGGAGGGAAATCTGGCGTGCTGCTGTCCAGGGGATTGCAACGAGTCGAACACGACTTAGTGGTTGAACAACTATATATATATATATATATCTATATATATATCTTGTATCGATCACTTCCTGGCTGGGTGACATTAAGGAAGTCACTTAGCCTCTCTGAGCCCGAATTCTTCATCTAACGAATTCGATAATACTCCAGAATTGTAATATTAAGTAAGCACATGAGCAGGAAGCCCAGCTCTTGATCTACAGTAGGAGTGCAATAAACAGCAGCTGTTCCAATTAGCTCTTTTTTAATTTAAAAAAATTGTTATTTTGTCAAAATGATGCCACACTTCAGCGAATCTAAGACATTACCAGCTATAACACGCACTATTACTTATGCACCATGGAGAAATAAGCACTGCCAATTATACCCGTCAGGTGCACCGCTGACTGTAAAAAAATGCATCTTGATTTTAAAGACGTTAAAATGTGAGTCAATGCCTAGAGACGATCATGCTGATTGAAGTAAGCCAGCCAGCCAGAGAAAGATGAATATGATATTGCTTATATGTGGAATCTGAAAAAAAAATAAAGAGATACAAGTGAACTTATTTCCAAAACAGAAAGAGACTCAAAGACATAGAAAACAAACTTACCAAAGGGGAAAGGTGTGTTTGTGGGGGATAAATTAGGAGTTTGGGATTAATACATACACGCTAAAATAGACAAAACAGCGAGGACCTATTGTATAGCACAGGGAATTATATTCAATATCTGTAATAACCTATAATGGAAAAGAATCTGAAAAAGTATATATATATGTATATTATAAAACTGAGTCACTTTACATCTGAAACTAACACAACGTTGTAAATCAACTATACATCAATTAAAAAAAAACTAGGGCATGACTGTCTCCTGAGTATTACCTCTGTTTTACGGTCCCTTCAGTTGTAAGGCCCAGAGAGAAACAGAGACTTGCTAAAATCACAGAGACTGACAAAGGTCAAGTTGGGCCTAGACCTGGGCCTTTAGCTGCCAGTTCAGTGTCCTTTTCCAGAAACTTGTCTCTCCCTTTACTGTTACCCGAAACTCAGAACACCACTGAGAGCCTGGACTGCAGTTCCCAAGTGCAGGCAACATTTCCGGGGCCCAGGCGGGGCCCTAGGAGGTGGACTCTGGGGGGGCAGGGCCAGGCTGGTCCCTGGAGGGGCTCACCAAACTTGTCACGGGAACACGGCAGGGAGTCCTGGGTCAGCAGCAGGGCGGCCTCAGGGCTGGGCAGCCCCACAGGGGGAGCCGGGGGCGCCAGTGTGGCGGGGCCCAGGGGCTTGTCTGGAAGCTGTTCTTGTGCAGTGAGCTCACAAAGGTCTTTGGGCAAAGGTGTCCGTGGACAGAGGAGCCCGGGGCTCTACAGTCCAGGGGTGGCAGAGTCGGAGGCGACTGAGGCGACTTAGCACACACGCCTGGGCTTGTTCAAGGTCCCTGGGGCACTGGGCTGCCAGTAGTTAGCACAATGGGGAGGGGGATAACAACGGCTAAGCAGTCCTTCAGCTTTGCTTCCTCTTTTGGCAAAAAATTGCTCCCACCTCCCAACACTGAAAAGAGCCCTTGTCACTATTTACTGAGGGCCTCGCCGGTCCTCCGAACAAAGGCCCAGAGAGGTCAAGCCAGGCGTCTGCAGTCACACCGCCAGCAAGGAGCCCGTCTGACCCTAGAGCCTGCACTCTAACCCTCAGCAGCACTGCTCGCGAACGGTGCTTCTGTGTATCTGAGGGTACATGGCATCTGGGGCACCTGCCCCCTAAAGGGAAGCCTACATCCTGCTTCCGGTTCCGCCTCAAAGATATGAATTGTCAATAGCAGTGACTCGGGAGCTAATCGCTCAGGTGAAGCCCTGCCTCCTCTTTCCTTCCTCTCTCCTCTGGCCCTCTGCAGAGCTCCCAGCAGCCTCCAGTCTGCACATGACCACGGCCTGCCTGTGGCCTTTGCAGCATTTTCACACCTTGTGTCTCAGAGCCACATTCTCCTCTTCTGCCAAATGCGAGGGAGGGTAAAACTGGCCTCCTGGGTCTCCTTCGGAGACTGCAGGAGTTAATGCATGTTCTGTGCGGTGCACTCCACCTGGCTGGGGATCTGGGAGGAGGGTCGAGGAGTCGGGGGACACGGGTGTGATCCTTAGGTCTACTGACCAGCTGTGCAGCCGGAGGCAAGTCTCTGCTCTCTGTTTCCTCATCTGTATGATGGGGGTCGCAGCCTTGTCCCACCTGTCACTTATCTACAGCAGGTCAAGGGATGAGACTGATGTTACTGTGGTTCTCGGTCATCTTCACTGCTCCGCTCCCTTGACGCTCTTTTCCCATCAAAAGAATCCATCTAGGGACTTCCCTGGTAGTCCAATGGCTATGACTCTTTACTCCCAATGCTGGGGGCCTGGCTTTGATCCACAGTCAGGGAACTAGATCCTATATGCCGCAACTAAGAGTTTGTATGCCTCAACAAAGATCAAACATCCCTAATGCCACAACTAAGATCCAGCACGGACAAAAAAAAAAAGCCCACCTAGGAACCTTGTCCCAAGACTCCTCTGTTCCCTAGGGTGCTAGGAACCGTCACAGGATTGAACCGAGGGACTGCCAGGATCATTGACTCCTTCATCTGTGAAGTGGGCACAAGGACTGTGTCTGCCTCACTGCAGTGTGGGGAGAACCACGTGAGCTGATGCACGTAAATTGTCCAGGGGATCTTCTCCGATGGAGGGAAACAAGCAAGGAGGCTCACGGCAGCAGGATTTGAGATGAAGAGAAGGGCAAATCTTCACAATCCATCTCCCACGTAGCCCCAGAGTGCCTGGATCCCTGGGATTCCTCCTTGGGAAGCCCCTCCCACATGTACGAGAGATGCTCTGCTTGGCAGAGATAGAGTGGCCCACCCTTGCCGTATGATAACCACTTCTTTATTGGTTTGAAGGTTTTTGTGTGTGTACCATTGTAAAGCATTTGTTGAATTTGTTACAATATTGCTTCCGTTTTATGTTTGTTTGGGGTTTTTTTCATCTTGAGGCCTGTGGGGTCTCAGCTCCCTGATCAGGGATCAGACTCTCACCCCTTACACTGGGAAGCAAAGTCTAAACTGCTAGACCACCAGTGAAGTCCCCATATAACCACTTCCGAGGTGAGGTTGTGAAAGACTGTGGCCTCCACCCTGGGCTGTCTCCGGGACAAGCAACTGTCACATCCTGGGACACTCACACGGCCTATGGGGAGGCCAAGGAAATGTCCGGTCAAAGCCAGCAAGGAACGGACGCCAGCAGCAATCACAGAAGTGGACCTGGAAGCCGATTCTCCAGCCGCAGCAGCCTGACTGCTGAGCGACCCAGAGCCAGAACAATCCAGCTGAGCCACTCCCAGATTCCTGACCCCCAGGACCTCTAAGATAGTCTGTGTTTGTCTTTTCTTTGGCCGCACGCAATGCATAGAAGATCCTAGTTCCCCTGCCCAGGGATGGAACTCGCACCTCCTGCAGTCAAAGTGCAGATTCTTAACCCCTGGACTGCCAAGGAAGTCGCTAAATGTTTATTTCTCTAAGCTGCTGAGTTTTGGGGTAGCTTGTTTTACAGCAGCACTTACTGTTATACAGCAGTAAATAACTGATACTATTAAATCCGTTTTCATGTACACTTGTCATGGAATGCTGCTGTTAGTCGTTAAGTCGTGTCTGATTCTTTTACGACCTGGTAGCCTGCAGCCCACCAGGCTGCTCTGTCCATGGGATTTACGGAGGGGGTTGCTATTTCCTTCTCCAGGGGATCTTCTGGACCCAGGGATCCAACCCGAGTCTCCTATTTCCAGGTGGATTCTTTGCTACTGAGCCACCAGGGAGGCCTATAGAACGCTATGAGCTCAGTCTCTCAGTAGTTTCTGACTCTTTGTGACCTCGTGGACTGTGGAGCCTGCCAGGTTCCTCTGTCCGAGGAATTTTCCAGGCAGGAATAGCAGAGAGGGTTGCCCTTTCTTACTCCAGGGGATCTTCCCGACCCGAGGATCGAATCAGTCCCCTGCATCTCCTGCACTGGCAGGCAGACTCTTTATCGCTGCGCCACTACGACACACTAGAAAGTGAAGTCACTCAGTCGTGTCCGACTCTTTGTGACGCCATGGACTGTAGCCTACCAGACTCCTCAGTCCGTGGAGTTTTCCAGGCAAGAGTATTGGAGTGGGTTTCCATTTCCTTCTCCAGGGGATCTTCCCAACCCAGGGATTGACCCAGGTCTCCTGCACTGCAGGCAGACGCTTACCATCTGAGTGACCAGGGAAGCCACCATGAAATACTAGACCGATGTTTAAAAAATGAAATGGATTCCTGTGTCCAAACATGGAAAGATATCCACGGTATGCTGCTAAGTGAAAAGAAATCTTGCAGAACAATGTGTATGGTGTGATACTTTTTGTCTAAAAATATGCTGTCATGGCCTGGCCAAAAAATCTAGGGGAATTTATCCAAACTATTAATAGTGGTTTTCTCTTTCATTGCAAAAGCAGGGTGGGTGCACAGAAGACCATCACTCATTATTTCTGTCCTGTTTGAACATTTTACTACATAACTGTCTTAGTTTGGTAAACTGGTGGGGGAAAAAAAAGGTAAACATTTTAAACAGATTTGCCTAAAATGAGCCTGGTAGAAAAACAAAGTACACAGGTTTCAATAGCCAATGACACTTGAAATCTCACTGTTGAACAGATTGAGAGTTAATTTCTTCGTCTTGTGAAGTTCAGTCCTCAGCAGGGAGGGGTGGGTCAGAAGGGCTTTGTTTCACAGAGCTCTCCTGGGATCCGGCTGCATGAGGGGGCTCTGCGTGTTCACACATGGCCCTGGGCACAGACACCCAGCTGGCAGATGGGGAAAGAGAGCGCAGAGGATGAAGTGTGAGATTTTTTCATGGGTCAGATTAGGAAATGATGCTAGGTCACTTCTGCCCACGTTCTTAGCCAGGACTCGGTCCTCCTCTGGCTATGGCTCCGAGTGCATGACCTCAGGACCATCTACCCCTTCAGCTCCCCAAGGTGACTGCCCACGTCCCTTGCAGTGTCCCATCCGAGCACCTCGGCCACAGGAATATCAGGGCTAGGCCCTCCTGCTGCCCCCGGATGCTATCGGCCACCCGGAGGAAGGAAGTGCTGATGCTGCACATTCTGGAACTTGAACTCTTCACTGAGGGAGGCCCAGCCTGTCCGGTGTGGTCTGGTCCTTCCATCAGGAACACAGTCTTCTGACCCAGTGCCCCTGCTGCCCCCACCGCCTCCTCCTTCCAGGGTCAGGGCCCATCTTCTAGGGTGGGGCTGTTCGAGGATGAACTCGGGGTCACAGAGCCCAAGGAATTGCCAGCAAACTGCCACGTGCATCCGTGTGTATCTGAACGGCAGCACCAGACTCACCAAGGTCAAGAAGCACGTGGAGGCTGCTCTCCATGCCCTCCCGCACACCAGGCCTACCCCTGTGTGCAAGACCCTCCCAGCAGCTCTCTGAGAGACTCAGGTGGGCAAACTGAGGCTCAGAGAGGGGATGTCACTCACCCAAGGTCACACAGCTCCTGAAGGGTAAGGCTGAGAAGAGAGTGCAAGCAGGTCTGCCGACTCCAAACCCAGAGTTCCTCATCCTTACTCCCCTTCATTCTTTCGTTCATTCACACACCCCTCTACTGTGTGCCACGCTCTGTGTGTGTGTATTTTTTTTTCTAATATTTATTCATCTATTTGGCTGCTCTGGGGCCTTTGTTGTGGCACTCAAACTCTTAATTGTGGCCTGTAAGATCTAGTTCCCTGACCAGGGACTGAACCCAGGCCCTCAGCAGTAACAGCACACCATCCTAATCACTGAACTGCCAGAGAATTCCCATTTTGTTAATACCCTTAAAATTTTTTGGAATAGGGACTTCCCTGGTGGTCCAGTGGCTAAGACTCCTAGCTCCCAATGCAGGGGGCCTGGGTTTGACCTGTGGTCCTAGGGAATTAGATCCCATACATGGCAACTAAAGATCCCATAAACTGTAAGACCTGAGACCTGGCACAGCTAAATAAATAAATAAATAATTTTTTGAAATAATATTAGATTTACAGAAAAATTGCCAAGATAATACAGAGAGTTTCTGTAAACCCCTGACCCGGATTCCCCTAATGTTAGCATCCTAGATTTACCATGTAGCGTTTGTCAAGAGGAAATAACGTTGGCGCATCGCTATGAAGGAAATTCCGGCCTTTACTCATGTTTCACTGCAGTTCACACTGATGTCCTGTTCCAGGAGCCCATCCGAACGCCACGTTGCCTTTTGGCGCATCTGCTTGACTTTTCCTGCTCCGCCTCTTGTGTCTTTCCTTGCTTTTCATGACCTGGAGTTTTGAGGAGATCTGGCCAAGTATTTCGTAGACTGTCTCTCAATTCGAGTCTGGTGTTTTCCCCTTTGATTATGTGGGGTTTTGGATTTGGGAGTAGGAAACTACAGAAGTGGTGCAGCACCCTCCTCATGACGTCATATTAGCGGGTGCGTGATACCCATGTGATATCACCTAGGAGATAAACCTCCACCTCTTGATTCTCGTGGTTAAGGCAGAGCCTGATAGATTTCTCCACTGTAAGGTTGCCATTTCCTCCTCTGTATTCTTCGGAAGCGAGTCACTAAAGGGAGCCTATACTCAAGGACTGGGGAATTAAACTTCATCTCCTGGAAGAGTATAGAAAATTAGCTGGAATTCTTCTGTAAAGATGAATTGTTCCTTCTCTCCCAGTTTAAAAAAAATCTTATTATTTTATTTTTTGTTCAAACCATGCAGCTTATGGGATATTAGTTCTCTGGCCAGAGAACAGACCCATGCCCCCCATACTGGGAATATGGAGTCTTAACACTGGACCACCAGGGAAGTCTCTCCTGTTTATTTATTTTTGGTTGTGATGAGTCTTCATTGCTCTGTGAGGGCGTTCTCTAGTTGCGGGGAGTGGGAGCTACTCCTTGTTATGGTGCAAAGGCCTCTCATCGCGGGGGCTTCCCTTGTCGCAGTGCCTGGGCTGTAGGGTACTGAGACTCAGTAGCTGCAGTACCCAGGCTCAGTAGTTGTGGTGCATGGGCTTTCGGGCTTAGCTGCTCTTCAGCGTGTGGAATCCTCCCGGATCAGGGCTCGCACCCCATGTTCCCTGCATTGGCAAGTGGATTCCTATCCACGGTACCACCACAGAAGTCCCCTCCCATTGTTTATTCATTTTCTCATATCAGTGTGGACTCGCATATTTATTTTATACTTTGAGTTGTAAAATCCAATACGACATTATCTATTTTGCTCTCAGATGGTGCCAGCTTGGCCGCTGGGCGCTCTTTCGGGTTGGCTCCTCTGTCCCTTTGACGTTCCCCTGTCCTCTTGGTTTTTAAGCCTATCTTAGCTTTCCTGTACTACAAGATGCTTCAGGCTTATTTTTATACTTGCCTTGTTTTGGCCTTGGACTCTGCTTTTTCTTGAAGGAGCCCTGATTAGTTTTGTTGGAGAATGGTATTTGGAAACCAAGATCTGGGCATTTGGTCTTAGTAGCTTGTTGCTGCAAGGATGTCACAGCTTCTAAGCCTTGTGAGCCATCCCATGACTTTCGCTATGTCTATTCACTAAAAGCCAACCTCTAGACCCAGCCTACTCTCAGGAGGCAAGGATTACACGTGGAGGCAGGCACACCAGTAGATGGGCGCCACTGGGGGTCATCCTAAAGACTGTTTGCCACCACGCCTTAAACCAGAACGGGGTCAGGACCAGCCCCAGTGCATGGTCAGAGGACAGGCAAGAACACGACACAGCTCTGAACAGGAATAAGGAAGCCCCATCTCTGCCAGGAATAAGGAAGCCCCATCTCTACCGATATACAACGATCTCTTAAGATCCTCTGTTAAGCGAAAGAGCATGGAACAGAGCTACAGATGTGGTGTAGGGCTTTCCTTCTGTTAATGAGAGAAAAAGAAACCAGAATATGTATTTGTGTTTGCAGAAACTATCTCTGAAAGACACCCGAGAGGCCCATAACTCTGCCTTCTCCTGGAGACGGGTGGATCCTGTATCTAGATCTATCTTTCTATGTACACGTAATTTAAAAAAATTATTTATTTATTTATTGTATTCTTGACTCTGCTCTGTCTTCATCACTGCGAGAGGTTTTTCTTTAGTTTCAGAGAGCGGGGGCTACTGTCTCGTTGCGATTCTCAGGCTTCTCTTTGCGGTTGCTTCTCTTGCTTCAGAGCACAGGCTCGTGGGCTCCTGGGCTTCAGTAGCTGTGGCTCCTGGGCTCTAGAGCACAGGCTCAGTAGTTGTGGTGCTCAGGCTTGTTGTTCTGAGGCATGTGGGATCTTCCCAGATCAGGGATCAAACCCATGTCTCCTGCACTGGCAGGCAGATTCTTCACCACTGAGCCATCAGGAAAGCCCTGTACACATAGTTTTTTTAAAAATTTTGGAACCATGTGAAAGCATTATCTATTCCAAATTAAATTAAAAGCAAAAGAAGTTGCTGTTATGCCAAGTGGAGGACAAAAAGCCGATGACTTCCCTGTGGTTTGGAAAGAGAAATATAGCAGGCAGGCCAGGGACCCTGGGGAACACACAGGCTGAACTCAACACGGTGGTGGGCCAACCTCACTTCTGCAAAACATCACGGTCTGTCACACTCGGTTTGTGCAGTAGCTTTAAATGCTGCTGTTCTTGCAGTTTTGTTTGTGCTTAATTTGTAGCTGTGTGGTATAGTGGCTAATAATACAGGACGCAGGACCCTGACTGTGTGTGTCCAAAGCCTGGAGTGCCCAGCTAGGTGATTATTGGCAAATGATGGAAGTCTCTGAGCCTCAGTTTCCTCTTCTGTATAATGGGAACAATACTGGTCCCTATCTTGCAGGTGATGACAAGGATTTGATGAGTTAATACACATCAGGGGCACAGAGCAGGCTGGAACAAATGTAAGCGCTTATGGTTATGAAGTTCATAGATACTTTAGGGAACAGAATAATCGAAATAATCTATATCACCTCTGGGACTTTTTAAGGTTTTCTCCTTTTATTTTTTTAATCAAAATTTTATTTAATTAATTAAATTATTTATTTTTAGGCCATGTGGCATGTGGGATCTTAGTTCCCTGACCAGGAAGCATGCATTGGAAGCATGTAGTCTTAACCACTGGACTGCCAGGGAAGTCCCAGGTTTTCCCTGTTTAAATGAATGCTTTTATTATTTGAGTTGGAGGAATGTGGGACTGCCACGTGTGCATGGCCCATGTACAGCCTAGCACTGTTTACCTTTGGACTGGCATGGTCTGTCTCTTTCTCAATTCCTTCCCAGCCTCCAACCCCAGGGCAGGAGGGTCTGTTCACCCCACATCTCCACTGTCTAGCCTGGTGGCTGGCACAGATTAGCATCCAGTTAACGTTGGTAGAATGCAAGCAGGAATGAATGAATGGAAAATCTGGCAGTGTGCATGTGACCTTGTTACTGAACTTCCTCTCAGGTGATTAGGGAAGGCTTCCAGGAGGAAGTGTGAAGCGGGTGTGTGGCAAAGGGGAGGGTGTTTAGGCAGAGGGGTCAGCCTGGAAAAAGGTTCAGAGATCAGGCAGCATTTTATTCTCTTGGAAACTGAAAGTAATCTGGGTGGAGGTCAGAGGGTGAGGGTGGGAGGTCGTGAAGGAGAAGGGGTCAAGCAGGTGAGCAGGGCCCGGATCACTCACTGTCAGGAGTGGGTAGACTTTACCCTGAGCAGGAGGGGAGACAGGGCCTGGGATGAGGCATCAGAGACTAGAGAGGGAACAAAGGACTCCCAGCTGAACTGATGCCCCCCTGCCCCCAGGCTGCATATTGCTGTGTTGACTTTGGGCAGGTTGCTTCCTCTTTCTGGGTCTCAGTTCTTCCATCTGTGAAATGGGTACTGGGTTCTCATGAGGGTGGATACCAGACTGTATCACAACACACACTCCCCTAGCCCACTGATGGGCTGGGAGAATCTGTCTGCTGGCTGACAGGACAATCTGGCATAATGTATTACATCCTTAACACTGTTCCTAACCTTCAACTCAGCAGTTCCTTTTCTCAAAACTTATCCTGAGATAATAATTTGGGACTTGTGAAAATATTTGGCTCAAAGGATGTTCATTAGAATGTTGCCTGCAATGGCAGAAGAATTAGAAACGGCCTAAATGTCCAGCATTAAGGAAGTGGGCATGACACTATCAAAAGTTGTGCTGAAAATTT
Organism: Aepyceros melampus; assembly: GCA_006408695.1. Classification (NCBI taxonomy): domain Eukaryota; kingdom Metazoa; phylum Chordata; class Mammalia; order Artiodactyla; family Bovidae; genus Aepyceros; species Aepyceros melampus. The sequence continues at coordinate 53,781 of SJXQ01000474.1, read as the reverse complement.
TCATCTAATGACATGCAAAGGTTTCCACTGTACATTACAAAAAATTTTTACTGCAAAATAGCACACCTCACTTTTAAAACATTCAGATCCTAAAGAAAATTATAAAGTAAAACCTGAAGATTCCCCTTCTACCCACCATTTCTACTCTTGAAAGTTAACCACTATTAATAGTTTTTTAAATTGTCTTCCAGACTTAGATCAACAGGTATACAAACATATAAACATATATACATACCTATGTGTGTTAAATATCACATATGTAAGATGGTATTTCTTTTTAAGAACATGCACAGTTTTTTTTTTTTTTTTTCTTTTCTGAGCCTAATACAAGATCTTAATTCCCCTACCAGGGATTGAACCCATGACCCTTTGCAGTGAAAGGACAGAATCCCAACCACTGGACCACCAGGAAAAGTCCTGAGAACATGCATATTTTCCTAATAAAATATTATCTAATTGCATATACTGTGTTGGATCATTATTGTAATGGCCCCCAAAGCATCTTGCCTCCCTCCACCTGTACCCTGGAGTGGGCCCTTCTCATGTTGAATTTGGACCTGATCATGTCACTTGCCTTGGACAAGGGGGCATTAACAAGCCAGATGCAAGGAAGGGCTTAATAAGAGCTTGCACACTGAGATGTGTTCTTTTGAAATACTCACTCTTGGGATCCAGCCACCACACTACAAGGAAGCTCAGGTTAGATTGCAGAGGGATTAGCAGCCACGTGGAGACAGGCCCTGGAGGATGAGAGGCCACCTTGGAAGTTCCTCCCCAGCTAAGCTCCCAGTTGAAGGCAACCACATGAGTGAGCCCTGCGTATGTCTATTTTGGAGTGGTTTGTTACTGAGCAATAGATGATAGAAACACGGATTATTCTGCAATGGTTTGAAAAATCTTAACAATACACACATATATTATGAATATCCTCCTAGGTCAGTTCATATAAATCAGCTCATTCTTTTTAATGACTGTATAGTTTTCCATGGGATCAATGAAGCATAATTTACTTACCTGCTTCATACTGATGGGCTTTAGGCGGCTTCTGATTCTTTGCCATGACAAACAACACTACCTGCTTGTGTGGACTATTGTTGTTGTTCAGTCGTTAGGTTGTGTCTGACTCTTTGTGACCCCATAGACGGCAGCATGCCAGGCTTCCTGTCCACCACTATCTCCCAGAGTTTGCCCAAATTCATGTCCATTGAGTCAGTAATGTTAACCAACCAGCTCATCCTCTGCCACCCCTTTCTCCTTTTGCCTTCAATCTTTCCCAGCATCAAGGTCTTTTCCAATGAGTTAGCTCTTTGCATCAGGTGGCCAAAGTATTAGAGCTTCAGCATCATTCCTTCCAATGAATATTCAGGGTTGGTTTCCTTCAGGATTGACTGGCTTGATCTTCTTGCAGTCCAAGGGACTCTCAAGAGCCTTTTCCAGCAGCACAATTTGAAAACATCAATTCTTCAGCACTCAGCCTTCTTCATGGTCCAACTCTCACATCCGTCCATGACTACTGGAAAAACCATAGCTTTGACTATACAGACTTTTGTTGGTAAAGTGATGTCTCTGCCTTTTAATATGCTGTCTAGGCTTTCCTTCCAAGGAGCAAGTGTCTTAATTTCCTGGCTGCAGTCACCATCTGCAGTGATTTTGGAGCCCAAGAAAATAAAATCTGTCACTGTTTCCACGTTTTCTCCTTTCTATTAATATTTGCCATGAAGTGATGGGACTGGATGCCATGATCTTAGTTTTTTGAATGCTGAGTTTTAAGTCAGATTTTTCACTCTCCTCTTTCACCTTGTGTGGATATCATTGCCAACTGACACTAGAGTGTCTTTAGGATAAATTCCCAGAAGCAGAATTGCTGAGTCAAATGGTATGCACTTGAAAACTTTTCGTGGATGTGGTCCAATTACTTCTCCAGAATGCTTGTGGCAATCGGTGTCCCTACCTGCAGTGGGTAAGCAGGCCAGGCCCCTAAGCCTTATCTAAGCTTGAAAAAACACTTAAACAGCAATAGGAGGCAGCGTGAGTGTGTGAAAGTGTTACAGAAGTGACTGTGGTGGGGTGAGGGCTGGGACCGTGGGGAAGACTGCTGCAGCTGCAGGGAGCAGGGTCTGGGGCCCCAGCTCGACCCTGCCTGGTTCCTTCCTCTTCTGCCAAAGCAGCTGTGCTCAGCACACCTCTTTCAGTGCAACCCTTGAAGGCGCTTCCCCAGCAGACCTGCCTCGAGGGGAGGCTCAAGTTCCTCCAGCCTCAACCCCTGCTCACAGTGACCCTCTAGCTCAGACAGGCCCTGGTCCCAGCCCCCACCTCCTGCAAAGACAGGCACTCTCCAGATTCACCTGTGACTCTAGATGAACCTCTTAACTTCTCAGAGCCCATGACTGGTTTGAAAAAAATGTTGGATGATAACCATATCAACCTTTGGGTGCTGTTGTGTATTTCTCCAATAAACATCTCTCTGTATCTATCTATCTATTGCTTCTGCAAGCTTCCTAAAGAAGCATCCTGGCCTCTTGGCTCCCATGGTCTGTCTAGGGGGAGGCAGAGATGGCAGGTAACTGTAGAAGTATCTACTTCTGTGTACTGACATGTGGGGGAAGTGTCATCTGAAATCAAGAGCAAGTCCACAGGAATCTGATTTAGCTGGAAGGTGGGCAACTGGACAGGCATCGAGCTGAAGTCATAGAATGAAGATGTTAAGAGGGTGAAAAGCAGAGTAACTGCATTCCTGGTGGGTGGAATGGCTTGTATAAAGGCCATGAGGTGGGGGGGCCATGTCACAATCATTTCTGATACTGAAAGAATCTGAGTACAGAGAGGGAAGGGGAGAGAGGACTGAGATAAACTGGAGGGCTTAACAGCATCACACTGGCCTTATCAACCAGGGTTGACCATTGAACTAAGAACCCGAAGGAGCCATTGATCTTGTGCATTTCTTTATCTGTAGTTGCTGCTAAGTCGCTTCAGTCGTGTCCGACTCTGTGCGACCCCATAGACGGCAGCCCACCAGGCTCCCCCATCCCTGGGATTTTCCAGGCAAGAATACTGTAGTGGGCTGCCATTTCCTTCTCCAATGCATGAAAGTGAAAAGTAAAAGTGAAGTCGCTCAGTCGTGTCTGACTCCTAGCAACCCCATGGACTGCAGCCTACCAGGCTCCTCCGTCCATGGGATTTTCCATGCAAGAGTACTGGAGTGGGGTCAGGGTTCAATAAATGTTGTTATTATTATTAGTTTTAAATTTCCTTACCCTCTGAGATATAAGGCCAGAGAATTCCCTTTGATCCCCAAAGGCCCTGACTAGTCTGGGCCAGCTGTGACCCTTGACTGGCAAGGACCCGAGAAATAGCCTTATTGTTTTGATAAATTAGAGTCCAAAGCCAGGGAGCTTCAGTAACTAGCCCCCAAGTTCACTCAGGGAGACAAGCTTGGGAACTCAGTTCTCTGACTCCAGGCCCTTGGTCTTGCCTGTTCTCATTGTCTCCCCACCCTGCTTGAAACCCCCAAGGGTTCCCCACTGTCTCCAGAATGCACAGTCTGGCACTTGATCCTCTGCTCGAGGCTGTCTCTCTCTGGCATGAGTCCACAGCAAAGTGAAGGGCACTGTTCAGTGTCGCCCAGAGGCTGCCAGACAGCCTGCTACCCTACATTCACAGGTGCTGTCCCCCAGCCAGGAAATCGGGGAATGCGGGCACTCCAGTCTCTTCCACGGTTATTCTTGCAGCTCATGGGGCCCAGCTGTCCTCCTATATTAATTTCCTATGACTGTTGTAATAAATGACCACTTAGTAGCTTAAAATAGGCCTCCCTAGTGGCTCAGCAGTAAAAAAATCTGCCTGCCAATGCAGGAAACACAGGTTCGATCCCTGGGTTGGGAAAATCCCCTGGAGAAGGAAGGGCGACCAGCTCCAGTATTCTTGCCTGGAGAATCCCGTGGACAGAGGAAGCTGGCAGGCTACAGCCCATGGGGTCCCAAAGAGCCGGACACAACTTGGCGGCTAAACAACAATAGAAAGCTTAAAACAACTCACACGTATTACCTTACAGTTATAGATCCTAGAAGTCCAAAATGGGCTAAAATGAAGGTGGCAGCCTCACTGAATCCCTTCTGGAGACTCTAGGAGAGAATGCCAGCTTCTAGATGCTCCCTGCATTTCTTGGTTCATAGCCTCTTCCATCCCTCTTCCAAGTCAGCCCTGTAGGGCTGAGTCCTTCTCACGCACCATCTCTCTGTTTTTCCTTCAGTCTCTCTCTTTCACATTGAAGGATACTGGTAATTACATTGGACATAGTCACACTCAGATAATCCAGAATAATCTGCCTATTTTAAGGTTAGCTGATTAGCAACTTCAATTCCGTCTGCAACCTGAACTCCACTTTGCCAGGTAGCCTAATGTACTCATACTAATCCCAGGATTAGAATGGGGACATCTTGGGAATTCCCTGGCAGTCCAGTGGTTAAGACTCAGCGCTTTCATTGCTGTGGCCCCAGCTTGATTCCTGGTTTGGAAAGGAAGAGCCCGTAAGCCACACAGTACAGTCAAATTTGAAAAAAAAAAAAAAAGATAAAGGCCTTCCCTGGTGGCTCAGTGGTAAAGAATCTACCTGCCAATATAGGAGACACAGGTTCAATCCCTGATCTGTGAAGATCCCACAAGCCACAGAGCGACTAAGCCTGAGCACCACAACTATTGAGCCTGGGTTCTAGAGTCTGGAAGCCACAGCTACCAAGCCCATGTGCCGCAACGGCTGAAGCCCACAGCCCCTAGAGCCCACGCTCCACAGAGAGAGAAGCCACTGCAGTGAGAAGGCCATGCACTGCAACTAGAGCGCAGCCCCGCTCGCCACAGCTGGAGCAAAGCCTGCGCAGCAAGGAAGACCCAGCACAGCCAATAAATAATAAATAAATATTTTTAAAATGATGTTGTCCACATCAAATCATCTGTTTAAAAAATAACTACAAAAAAAAGGAATATGAACATCTTTGGGGGGCACTATTCTGCCAGCTACCTCTCCTTTCCCAGGCTCCCGGTCCTGTCCTTGTTAACTGTCCTCACCAGGCAGTTGCCCCCAGGGAATAACCTGGGAGGGAGTGGGTGTTCTTTGTGGCGTGTATTTGAGTTTGTAATGAGCTTTCACATACTTGGGGGCTAGTAGTATTCACTCTGCTCCACATCTGAGAAGTTTGTGGTTGGAAAGTTTAAGTGGCTGGCCCAAGGTCACAGGTCAGAGATGAACATTGCTGGCTCACCCCCAGGCCTAACCCCAGCTCGCCCTTTCTCCACTAACCACCCCCCCGACAAATGGTCTCCCCCTCCCCAGACCATCTTAATGATTTTCCAAGGCCACTCCAAGGGAGTTCTGTGGCCAATTTGCCCTTATTTCTGGCTGCTGCCCAAAAGTCATGGGGTCATACTTGAAAGACTTCCTCAAACCTGGCTCTGGAGATTTCTGCCTGAATTGGAAGCAAGCCTATTTCCTATACCCTGCCAACCGGACTTTAACCAGGGCAGGTTTCCAGGGGAGCTGTCTGTCAATATGTTTCGAAAGCGTTAAAAATGTGCAATTTATATGATTTCCAGTGACTCTGCATCTTTGCCAATCTTTGGTAGGGTCAGTCTTTTTTAAAAAAAAAAAAACTGGCTTCTTTGGACATTATTTTTATAATTGTATTTATTTATTTATTTTTCACTGTGCTGGGTCTTTGTTGCTATGCATGGGCTTTCTCTAATTGGGCTAACCAGGGGCTACTCTCTGGTTGTAATGTGCAAGCTTCTTATTGTGATGGCTTCTCCTGTGGTGGAACACAGGCTCTAGAGTGAGCTGGCTTCAGTAGTTGTGGCTCCCGGACTCTAGAGCACAAGCTCATAGTTGTGGCGCACAAACTTGGTTGCTCCGTGGCATGTGGGATCCTCTCAGATGAGGGATCAAACCCATGTGTCCTGCATTGGCAGGCAGATTCTTTAGCACTGAGCCACCAGGGAAATGCATTGATATAGTCAATCTTTTTAATTTAAGCTATTCTAATAGGTGTGCCGGGAGAAATATCAATAACCTCAGATATGCAGATGACACCACCCTTATGGCAGAAACTGAAGAGGAACTAAAGAGCCTCTTGAAGAAAGTGAGAGAGGAGAGTGAAAAAGTTGGCTTAAAGCTCAACATTCAGAAAACGAAGATCATGGCATCTGGTCCCATCACTTCATGGGAAATAGATGGGGAAACAGTGGAAACAGTGTCAGACTTTATTTTTTTGGGCTCCAAAATCACTGCAGATGATGACTGCAGCCATGAAATTAAAAGATGCTTACTCCTTGGAAGAAAAGTTATGACCAACCTAGATAGCATATTCAAAAGCAGAGACATTACTTTGCCAACAAAAGTCCATCTAATCAAGGCTATGATTTTTCCAGTGGTCATGTATGGATATGAGAGTTGGACTGTGAAGAAAGCTGAGCGCTGAAGAATTGATGCTTTTGAACTATGGTGTTGGAGAAGACTCTTGAGAGTCCCTTGGACTGCAAGGAGATCCAACCAGTCCATTTTAAGGAGATCAGCCCTGGGTGTTCATTGGAAGGAATGATGCTAAAGCTGAAACTCCAGTACTTTGGTCGCCTCATATGAAGAGTTGACTCATTGAAAAAGACCCTGATGCTGGGAGGGATTGCGGGCAGGAGGAAAAGGGGACGGCAGAGGATGAGATGGCTGAATGGCATCACCGACTCAATGGATGTAAGTTTGAGTGAACTCTGGGAGATGGTGATGGACAGGGAGGCCTGGGGTCCTGTGATTCATGGGGTCGCAAAGAGTTGGACATGACTGAGCGACTGAACTGAACTGAACTGAACTGAATAGGTGTGCAGTAGTATCGTAGTATAGTGTGTAGTGGTATCTAATCATGGCTTTAATTTGTGTTTCCTTGCTGACTATGGAGTAGAGCATCTTTTCATGTGCTTATGTGAGGCCATCTTTGTCTGCCTATGTTGTCATCCTCCCCCTTTTACTATTAAACTTTATTACAATAAAGTTTAATGAAACAGAAAGGTCACCTGGCCTTGATTGTCATTTGAATCACCGTGTGATTAGTCACTGTCAATGGCACTCCACTCTAGTACTCTTGCCTGGAAAATCCCATGGACGGAGGAGCCTGCAGTCCATGGGGTCGCTAAGAGTCGGACACGACTGAGCGACCTCACTTTCACTTCTCACTTTCATGCACTGGAGAAGGAAATGGCAACCCACTCCAGTGTTCTTGCCTGGAGAATCCCAGGAACGGGGGAGCCTGGTGGGCGTGAGATCGCACAGAGTCAGACACGACTGAAGCAACTTAGCAGCAGCAAGGACTACAACACCGGATCCATCCTTTTGCTTCTTCTAGACCCTGTTGATGGACATCTAGGTTGGCTTTGATTGTTTGCTGTTCTCCCTAATACTGTGATGTATGTGCTTCTCTGCATATTCGTCCATTTCCTTCATGTGACATCAGTGAATGAAAGGGATGCACATTGTTTTGCTTTCCCATGCTGTGGAGCTTGTGGGATGTCAGTTACCCAACCAGAGATCAAATCCGTGCCCCCTGCAGTGGAAGTCTGAAGTCTTAACCACTGGGCCTCCAGTGAAGTCTCAATACAGTTTTAAATAAGCACAAGGAATATAACATACAACATGATAAACATAATTAATTCTGCTGTATGTTGTATATGAAAGTTGTTAAGAAAGGAAATCCTAAGAGAAAAAAAAATTTTTTTTAATTTTGTAACTATATGAGATGCTGGATGTTCACTAAATTTATTGTGATAATTCTTTCATGATGTATGTAAGTCATATCATTATGCTGTACATAAATTTATACAGTTCTGTATGTCAAGTGGAAGGGGAAAAAAAAGGTGCGTTCTTCTTTTTTGAAAATTATTTTTGGTTGCGCTGGGTCTTGGCTGCTCCCAGCCGGCTTTCTCTAGTTGCGATGAGCGGGGCCTACTCTTTGCTGCAGGTGCCCAGGCTTCTCAGGCAGCGGCTTCTTCTGTTGCAGAACACAGGCTCTAGGCACATGGGCTCAGTAGTTGTGGCCCACCAGCTCTAGTTGGCTGGGCCACAGGATCAACCCAGGGATCAAACCCGTGACCCCTGCATTGGCAGGCAGATTCCTATCCACAGCACCACCAGGGAAGTCCAAAAGGTGTGTTCTTGATACATTGCTTGTTGTTTTTTTTTTAAGGCTAGTTCCAAACATATACATGGTCTGATGTTCTTTCTGAGGGGAAAAAAGGTGTTCGCGTGTATGTATATTTCCTGGGTGATAGGATCGGAGGTGAAGTACTTTTTTCTCTAAACTTTTCTGCATGTGCAGTAACGCTTTTTAACAACTACACGTTTGCCTTTTTATTTTACAACAAATAAAGCAACTTGAATTTTGCAAAAGGAAAAACCAAGCAGGGTCTAGCCCCTCCCACCCATCGGAGGCTCCACCCCCGGCTCGTCCGGTCCAGCTAGGGGTGGGAGGTGACCCAGTCTCAAAGGCTTCCTGAGAACTAGTTCCTGTGCGCAGCGGCCCTCGGGGCAGTGACGAGAGCCGCCTTGCAGATGCTTCCCGGAAAGCCCGAGAGTCAGCTGGACTAGACCAGTAAATCACCCCAGGAAGGGGCCTGAGCATTTCCTCTGCAGAGGGAGGGCCAGCGAGGCGGGGAAATGCGTGCAAATTTTGGATGAGCAAAGAGCCCTCACTTATGCTAGGGTGAGGGATTAAAAGAGGAGGCAGTGCAGCCAAGCTCCCACGGAACCAAAACAGGGCCCTGCAAAACCAGCAGGACCTTCCTGAATTCTCAGTGCCAGGGGCTCCCCACTTTAGTCTCTGCCTCCCTGAGCACGTGGCTACCCCTGGTGGGTAGTTCAGCTGCCAGCCAAGACTAGTTGAGAGCCAGTTTCCCAAGATAGAATCTGATTGGCCTACCTTGGTCACGTGGTGCCTATTGATCCGGCCAATGGGGAGGAGCCCAGAACACCAAGATGCCTGCTAAGGGGATCTGAGGGAAGGGGCAGTCTTGGGCTGGATCGCTCCCCACAGGCTGCCCTCTAGGGCTCCACAAACAGAGAAAAATCTGACGGGGTAGTTAGCCTCCGGCCAGCATGGTGCCTCCCTGTGCGACAGCTGTCCTGAGGGGCCCAAGTATTAGAAAGACAGCCGGGGCCAAGCCCCCTCCCATGGAATGGATCCCCACCCAGGTCTGTGCCATAGCACGACCCTGGTGACAACTGCTAAGTCGCCTGCTAAGCAGTGGCAGAGTCCTCTGAGGAATCTGAACGGGGCCTGCAGGGAAAGGTCAGCTGTGTCGCTAGGAACAGGGATGAAGAGACAGGCACGGAGCAGGCAGAGGAGTGATGGTGACGACTTTTGACCAGAGCAGCAGTACCACAACCACCACAACAAGCCACGGGAAATCATATTTCTGACAGGCGTAGCAGTTCGCATGCAGGAGAACCCTGAACAGGAAGACACACAGACGCTCAGAGGCCCTTGTTTAACCACTGGCGGGGTTTTCTGTTTTCAGTCGTTGTTTTTTTTTTTAATAAGGCTGTGCTTGGTCTTAGTTGTGGCATGCGTGTGTGCTAAGTCGTTCAGTCGTGTCTGACTCTTTGTGACTTCATGGACTGTAGCCCTCCAGGCTCCTCTGTCCATAGAGTTTGCCAGGCAAGAATACTGGAGAGGATTGTCTTTTCCTTCTCGAGAGGATCTTCCCCACCCAGGGGTTGTACCCATGTCTCCTGTGTCTCCTGCATTGGCAGGCATATCCTTTACCAGTAGTGCCACTTGGGAAGTCCTTCGGTTTCAGCACTCGGGATCTTTGATCTTCATTGCAGCATTCAGGCTCTTCAGCTGTGACATGTGGGATCTAGTTCTCTGATCTAGACCACCAGGGAAGTCACCAGCACTAGTGTTGAATGCTAACATTCGCACTGATCCAGCACCTTCTACAGCAGAGGCACAGTTTCTAAGCACCTCACATACAGCCCTTCATGCAACCCTCCTAACAACTCAAAGAGGTAGGTACTGTTACCCCTATTTTACAGATGGGAAAACTAAGGCACAAAGAGGTTCAGTAACTTGAGGTGGTTCACAGGAGTAGGATTCCAACCGGAGAACCTGGCTTTGGTGCCATGCTGGTAGCCACTGCCTCTTCCTCAGTCACTGGCAGGTGCCTGACACTAAGATGGAGACTAAGACACACGTCCTACTTGTGGGCCTGGGGAAGAAGACCCAGATATTAACAGTGACCCACATCAGGAGCTGTCACTATTGTTTTAAGAGCTATAAGCGTGGTGGTGGTTGTTGTTTAGTCACTAAGTCATGTCCAACTTTTTTGTGACTCCCATGGACTGTAGCCCACCAGGCTCCTCTGTCCCTGGGATTTCCCAAGCCAGGATACTGGAGTGGGTTGCCATGTCCCCCTCCAGGAGATCGTTCCAACTCAGGGATCAAACCTGCATCTCCTGCATTGAGAGGCACTCTTTACCACTGAGCTACCAGGGAAGCCCGAAAGTTTGGTACCCCAAGAGAATCTAAAAAGGGACCAACGTGGCCTAGAGGAGTCAGGGAGGGCTGCCCTGCAGCACTGATGCTGAGGACTACCAAGTTACAAGGAGCAGGCAGGCACGGCAGGGGGGACAGAGCCTATGGTAGGAAGAGTCCAGGCGAGAGGGAACTGCCTGCAGCACACCCTAGATCAGGCGAGTGCTGCAGGTCACCCCGGACAAAGGTGAGAAAGACCCCGCCCTGGACTCCAGGGGGCTGGCCTGCTCCTCTGTGACCCTGCACCACTTCCCCACTGGCAGTCACAGTCATGCTGAAATGCCTGTAGCTGTCTGAGGTGACAGCAGGACCAATCCGTGGACATGTTCGATCACTGTTTGCTACCAAATGGCCCGGAAGGACGCTAATCACTTTAGTGCCCCTTTTGTGGGAGTCATGATGATTCAGGGAAAAAGCCACTCGCTGGCTTCTGGAAGGGAATTCAGCCAATCCAGCTATCCAAGCAGAGAGATGCTATTCAGAGGCCAGCCTGGGCACCAGTCACCTCAAGAGCGGGGCCCTGGCAGTCTATGGAGCAGCCCTTGGCCTTTTTCCAAGGGCTTGCTGTAGGCACTGCTAGCTTTGCTGTTCAGTTCAAGAGCAAGCGATGGGGTTTTTGAGAAGTGCTTCAGCCTGAGCATCTGATGATATTCTCAAAGAGAATGGTCAGTTTCTAGACCCTGACAGCAACAGAGGGAATGTCACCATGAGAGGCTGGGTCACTCTTGAGGGTCAGGCACTGCTCAGCAGGGCGAGACAATGGTTTGGGCTCATACTGACCAGCTGGGCAGAGGTGGCAGCAAAGAGGTGAGGGCAGAGAACTCACCATCTCCTGGCCTCCAGGCAGAGCTGGTTTTGCCTTCCCGAAGGGAATGTTTAAAATGCTCTTGAGGGACTTCCCTCATGGTCCAGTGGCTAAGCCTCTGAGCTCCCAGTGCAGGGGGCTGGGTTTGAGCTCTGGTTAGGGAACTAGATCCCATATGCCACAACAACAGCAACAACAAAAAGATCATGGATGCCACAACTAAGACCCAACACAGCTAAGTAAATAAATATAGAATAAAATGCTTTTGACCTTTGGCCCAGAGAGTCCACTTCTGGAAATTATCCCCCTGAGATCTTCTACCAGCACACAAGGAGCATTTACAAGGGTGCTCACTGCAGTGGCTTGAAGTTAAAAACTGCAAGCACTGCAGGCATGTCCTCCTGCGGGCTTCCCTGGTGACTCAGACAGTAAAGAATCCACCTGCAAGGCAGGAGATGTGGGTTCAACTCCTGGGTCCAGAAGATCCCCTGGAGAAGGAAATGATACCCATTCTAGTGGTAAGCTGCAGTCCATGGGGTCGCTAAGAGTCGGACACGACTGAGCAACTTCACGTTTACTCTTCACTTTCATGCACTGGAGAAGGAAATGGCAACTCACTCCAGTGTTCTTGCCTGGAGAATCCCAGGGACGGAGGAGCCTGGTGGGCTGCCGTCTATGGGGTCGCACAGAGTCGGACACGACTGAAGCGACTTAGCAGCAGCAGCAGCTAGTGTTCTTGCCTGGAGAATCCCATGGACGGAGAAGCCTGGATGGAACTGCCTAAACCCAGTGTGGATGTCCTCACTGGGACAGCTGTAGCCCCTGAAGAGAATATTCCAGCAAGAGGCAGCCTCTAAGAGTCACTTTTAGGTAAAACAAAACAAAACAACTTGGAAATGACAAAACAATGTGTATTGAATTATTCCCCCCCCTTTTTTTTTAAGATGCCCATATGACAAACTACAATAAAGTTCCCTGAACAGAGTCAGGGAGTGTCTGAACAGAGGTCACCTCTGGGAAGGGGGACTGTCATTCTTTAAACTTTCGCTTTCTAGAACATAAAATTATGCAATGCTTGAATTTTTCAAAGATGAGTGTGCTACTTTTGTTTTGAGATCTTTTCCATGGTTTTGTCCACGTGGTCTGCGGGATCCTAGTTCCCCAATCAGGGATCGAACCTGGGCCCCTGCTGTAAAAACACCAAGTCCTAACCACTGGAACTCCCTGAGATCTTTCTTTCTTTTTAATTTATTCATTTATGTATTTACTTTTGGCTATGTTGGGTCTTCGTTGCTGCGCACGGACTTTCTCTGCTTATGGTGCGAAGGCTACTCATTGCGGTCGCTTCTCTTGTGCAGAGCAGTCTCTAGGGTACACAGGCTTTAGTAGTTGTGGAAGCCTGTAGTGTGTGGAAACTTTCTGGACCAGGGACAGAACCCATGCTCTCTGCACTAGTAGGTGGATTCCTAACCCCCTGGACTGCCAGGGAAGTCCTAGATCTTTCTTTTTTAATGTAAGAATTGACTACTGTAACATTCTCTCTTAGTACTGTTTTGGTTGCATGCCGTCCCATAAATTTTGGTATGTTGTTTTTGTTTTCATTTGTTCTCAAAATATTTTCTCATTTCCCTTGAGATTTCTTCTTTGACTCATTGAGTGCTTAAGAGTGTGTTGTTTAATTTCCACGTACTTGTGAATTTTCTAGTTTTCTTTCTGCCATTGATTTCTAGTTTCAATCTGTTGCAGAGCATGTGCTACATTTGAAATCAGCAGAATAGTGATTAAAAGAGAAAGAGAAAGTCTGGATAGCACAGTGGTGAAGAGCTGAGCCCAGGGTCCAGGCTGCCTGGATTTGAAGTCAGCTCCATCATTGATTATCCACGTCACCCTGGGCATAATGTTACCTATCTGTGTCAGTTTCTTCACCTGTGAAATGGGACATACCTCATGAGATTCTGAAGATTGAGAGAGTTCATATGCCGAAGATCTTAGATCAGTGCTTGGGGCATGTACTAAGGTTTGGGGAAGTTTCAGCTGTGATGATGTGGAGGAGGACGGGCCAGTGTCAGAGGCACCATCTAGAGGGTGTTCCTGCTGAGCCCTGTGTGGTGACCACAAGCACATATAATGGAGTTCCCTGCAAAAGGGCCCCTGAGCCCTGTTGTGATGCTTGCCCCTGAAAGGATTACTGTCAGTAGTGGCCTTTTTTTAATGTCTATTTTTATTTATTTACTTCTCTGACTGCACCAGGTCTTGGTTGCAGCACGTGTGATCTTTAGTTGCAGTGCTCGAATTCTTAGCTGCAGCATGTGGGATCTAGTTCCCTGACCAGGGACGGAACCCAGGCCCCCTGTGTTGGGAGTGCAGAGTCTTAGCCATTGGACCACCAGGAAAGGCCCTTTCTTTCCTTTGACACTCATTCACTGGCCTCCCATTATGTGCTTGGCCCAGGAGGGAGAATGGACAGAAACTCTTTCCTGAAATGGGAATAATGACTGTTTGTTCTTATTGTTCTAACAAAATATCACAGACTGGGTGTTTTACAAGCAACAGAAATGTATTTCTCACAGTTCTGAAGGCAGGAAATTCCAAGATCAAGGTATTGGCCGATTCTGTGTCTGTTGAGGGCCTGTCTTCTCGTTGTGTCCTTTCATAGTGTGGATGGGGTAGGGGAGCTCTCTAGGGTCTCTTGCATAAGGGCACTAATCCTTTTTATGGGGACTCCACCGTTATGACCCAATTACTTCCAAAAGCCCCACTGTCAGATACCATCATGCTGGGGGTTAGGGTTTCAACACATTAATTTAGGTGCGGGGATAGTTCAGTTCAATTCAGTTTAGTCGCGCAGTCTGTCCGACTATTTGCGACCCCATGAATCGCAGTACGCCAGGTCTCACTGTCCATCACCAACTCCCGGAGTTCACTCAGACTCAGGTCCATTGAGTCCATGATGCCATCCAGCCAAAGAATGCTCAAACTACCGCACAATTATGACACAGAAGAACTGTACAAAAAAGATCTTCATGACCCAGATAAGCATGATGATGTGATGACTAATCTAGAGCCAGACATCTTGGAATGTGAAGTCAAGTGGGCCTCAGAAAGCATCACTACGAACAAAGCTAGTGGAGGTGATGGAATTCCAGTTGAGCTGTTTCAAATCCTGAAAGATGATGCTGTGAAAGTGCTGCACTCAATTTGCCAGCAAATTTGGAAAACTCAGCAGTGGCCACAGGACTGGAAAAGGTCAGTTTTCATTCCAATTCCAAAGAAAGGCAATGCCAAAGAATGCTCAAACTACCGCACAATTGCACTCATCTCACATGCTAGTAAAGTAATGCTCAAAATTCTCCAAGCCAGACTTCAGCAATATGTGAACCGTGAACTCCTTGATGTTCAAGCTGGTTTTAGAAAAGGCAGAGGTGCGGGGATAGGAGCACCTAAATTAGGTGCTCCTAAATTGGCTTTGGAGCACAGGGCTTAGCCACAGGCATGTTCCCCCAGGGTGAGGTCAATACCTAGAAGCTGTTATTTAGACAAAGAGAAATGACAGCATCAGAGTATCAGAGCCTCCTTGAAAGCCAGCCCCCTTGCCAGAGAAGGGTCAACACTGCCCTGCCTTGGGGCTGTGTCACTGGGGATACATCACCACGTTGATTTCAGTCCTCCCTGGCAGCAAAACCGCACTGAGATCATGACTCTTGTCTGATTGTTCGCACTTGTGCTTATGTCAGTGAATGGCACAGAAGGACACTCGGTTTTTGATCTAGTTGAATAGGCATTATTCTAAGCACTTTACAAAAATCTACTCATTCATTACTAATAACATCCCTGATAAATAAATAGGTAATTTATTTCCATTTTAGAGGTCAGAAACAGACGCATACAGAGGTTACATAACTTGTCTAAGGTTACATAGCCAACTAGCGACAGAGTTGGAATTTGAACCCTGGGAGGTATTTATTGAAGGAAGGAAGGAAGGGAAAGGTGAGGGGTGGGGCTTGGGGGCTGTAGTTCTGAAACGCAGAATCAGAGAACAGGGTCTACCCCACTCCCCTGTTGCTCTACAAGTGGGAAGTGGGGTCCAAGGTCTGGGAGGGTGGGGCTCTACATCCAACCAGGAGAAAAAATTCAGGATTCCTAGTTCTCAGTTAGAAGTTTGGGTTGCATCAGAAAATTCTAAACATTGAATTCCTCACTGTCCCTGGAAAGACTTTCACAGTAAGTTGAGTAGAAGGGACAGGTTACAAAATGGTGTGATGTTACTATTCGGTGATATTTCATAACATCTTATGAAAAACTCAAGAACTTTTTGGCCAGTCCAATGGCTAATATTTGACTAGTGCGTCCCTTCTGCCAGGTAATTTGTGTACATTACTATCTTGTAGAATCCTCAAAAGAATTTCCTGAGGTAAGTATGGTCACTGAACCCATTTTACAGCTGTAAAAGCTGAGGTTCAGAGTTTTCAAGCAGCTGGCTCCAGGTCACAGAGCTATCAACTGAAGGAGTCTGGAACTCACACCAAGGTCCCTACTGCAGCCCCTGTCCCTCTCCGATCCCCCAGTGCCTCATCATTAAATGATATGACTGATGATCTTCACATTTAAAAGTAATAGATAGCTAGTGGGAACCTGCTGTATAGCACAGGGAGCTCAGTTTGGTGCTTTGCCATGACCTAGATGGGTGGGACAGAGGTGGGGTGGAAGGGAGGTCCAAGAGGGAGGGGATATATATATACATATAGCTAATTTACTTTGCTGTACAGCAGAAACTAACAGGACATTATAAAGACATTATACTCCAATTAAAAAAATAATAGCTATCATTATGTATTGAATGGATAAATAACAAAGTCCCACTGTTTAGCACAGGGAACTATATTCAGTTTCCTATATAAACCATAATGGAGAAGAATATATATAAAAGAATCAGTTCAGTTCAATCGCTCAGTCATGTCCGATTCTTTGCAACCCCATGGACTGCAGCATGGCAGGCCTCCCTGTCCATCAACAACTCCCGGAGCTTGCTCAAACTCATGTTCGTCGAGTTGGTGATGCCATCCAACCATCTCACCCTCTGTCATCCCTTTCTCCTTCTGCCTTCAATCTTTCCCAGCATCAGGGTCTTTTCTAAGGAGTCAAATCTTTGCATCTGGTGGCCAAAGTTTTAGAGTTTGAGCTTCAGCATCAGTCCTTCCAATGAATATTCAGGACTGATTTCCTTGAGGGTTGACTAGTTGGAATGTCTTGCAGTCCAAGGGACTCTCAAGAGTTTTCTCTAACAAACACCACAGTTCAAAAGCATCAATTCTTTGGCACTCAGCTTTCTTTATAGTCCAACTCTCACATCCATACCATAGCTTTGACTAGATGGAAATTTGTTGGCAAAATAATGTCTCAGCTTTTTAATATGTTGTCTAGGTTTGTCATAGCTTTTCTTCCAAGGAGCAAACATTTTTAAATTTCATGGCTGGAGTCACCATCTGCAGTGATTTTGGAGCCCAAAGAAATAAAGTCTGTCACTCTTTCCATTGTTTTCCCATCTATTTGCCATGAAGTGATGGGATTGGATGCCATGATCATAGTTTTTTGAATGTTGAGCTTTAAGCCAACTTTTTCACTCTCTTCTTTCACTTTCACCAAGAGGCTCTTTAGTTCTTCTTCACTTTCTTGCCATAAGGGTAGTGTCACCTGAGTATCTGAGGTTATTGATATTTCCCCTGGCAATCTAGATTCCAGCTTGTGCTTCATCCAGCCTGGCATTTCACATGATGTACTCTCTATGCCAAAGCCTTTGACTGTGTGGATCACAATAAACTGTGGAAAATTCTGAAAGAGATGGGAATACCAGACCACCTGACCTGCCTCTTGAGAAATCTGTATGCAGGTCAGGAAGCAACAGTTAGAACTGGACATGGNAGAGAATGGGAAAGACTAGAAATCTCTTCAAGAAAATACCAAGATACCAAGGGAGCATTTCATGCAAAGATGGGATCGATAAAGGACAGAAATGGTATGGACCTAACAGAAGCATAAGATATTAAGAAGAGGTGGCAAGAAAACTGTATGCAGGCCAGGAAGCAACAGTTAGAATTGGACATGGAGCAACAGACTCGTTCCAAATAGGAAAAGGAGTATGTCAAGCTATATATTGTCACCCTGCTTATTTAAATTCTATGCAGAGTACATCATGAGAAATGCTGGACTGGAAGAAACACAAACTGGAATCAAGATTGCCGGGAGAAATATCAATAACCTCAGATATGCAGATGACACCACCCTTATGGCAGAAAGTGAAGAGGAACTAAAAAGCCTCTTGATGAAAGTGAAAGAGAGTGAAAAAGTTGGCTTAAAGCTCAACATTCAAAAAACGAAGATCATGGCATCTGGTCCCATCATTTCATGGGAAATAGATGGGGAAACAGTGGAAACAGTGTCAGACTTTATTTTGGGGGGCTCCAAAATCACTGCACATGGTGATTGCAGCCATGAAATTAAAAGATGCTTACTCCTTGGAAGAAAAGTTATGACCAACCTAGATAGTGTATTCAAAAGCAGAGACATTACTTTGCCGACTAAGGTCCATCTAGTCAAGGCTATGGTTTTTCCTGTGGTCATGTATGGATGTGAGAGTTAGACTGTGAAGAAGGCTGAGCACTGAAGAATTGATGTGTTTGAACTGTGGTGTTGGAGAAAACTCTTGAAAGTCCCTTGGACTGCAAGGAGATCCAACCAGTCCATTCTGAAGGAGATCAGCCCTGAGATTTCTTTGGAAGGAATGATGCTAAAGCTGAAACTCCAGTACTTTGGCTACCTCATGCGAAGAGTTGACTCACTGGAAAAGACTCTGATGCTGGGAGGGACTGGGGGCAGGAGGAGAAGGGGATGACCAAGGATGAGATGGCTGGATGGCATCACTGACTCCATGGGCGTAGGTCTGGGTGAACTCTGGGAGTTGGTGATGGACAGGGAGGCCTAGCGTGGTGTGATTCATGGGGTTGCAAAGAGTCGAACACGACGGAGTGACTAAACTGAACTGAACTTGCTTAGCAACAAAACCATGTAACAGACGCACAAGACATTCCCCAGAGCAATGAAACAATGGTGGTGGCATGAGGCCTCCATCCTGCCCAGAGAGTGAGTTAATGAAACCCCAAACACGTTCTTTATTTCTTTTTCTTGAGGATGGTCTTGATCACTGCCTCCTGTATAATGTCATGAACCTCTGTCCATAGTTCTCCAGGCATTCTGTCATCAATACTTTGGCCACCTGATGCAAAGAACTGACTCGTTGGGAAAGACCTTGATGCCTGGAAAGATTGAAGGCAGGAGGAGAAGGGGATGACAGAGGATGAGATGGTCAGATGGCATCACTGACTCAATGGACATGAGTTTGAGCAAGCTTCCGGAGTTGGTGAAGGACAGGGAAGCCTGGTGTGCAACAGTCCATGGGGTCGCAAAGAGTCAGACATGACTGAGCGACTGAACTGAACTGAACTGAAACATGTTCTTTGGCTCCTAAGACATACTTCTTAATCTTCATTAGATTTTGAGACTTTATGTCAAATAAAAATGGCTGCTATCTGCATTGAAATTTTTTCCTCTATTACATGAAGCCTTAGCCATATCTGCTTAGCTTCGTATGTGTTCTCATTATCCACTACTCCCATATTATTTTAAACCTTTTAAAAATGGATAATGCACTCTTCTTTTTTTCTTGTATTCTGTATTTGTGTTACTGAACACTGGTTGATGAATGTGCATGAATAGTTAATCATCATGTGCAGTGAGTTTTATGTACATATTTTCAGAATTATAACCATGAGAATATTGGAGCCAGAGTAATGAGATGCAAAATTGGTTAGTCATAATCCACATTGTTTTGAATTATTTATTTAAAATTTATATTAGCTTAGAATTACTCCAGTCAAAAAGAGAAAAGAGAATACAATCTGCATATTATTTTTGTTTCTTAGAATATATATTAAAAATAGAAAAATGAATATCTGATGAAAAGAACTGAAAAGACTCTGATGCTGGGAAAGACTGAAGGCAGGAGGAGAAGGGGATGACAGAGGATGAGATAGTTGGATGGTATCACCAACTCTACAGACATGAGTTTGGGTAAACTCCAGGAGTTGGTGATGGACAGGGAGGTCAGGCCTGCTGCAGTCCATGGGGTTGCAAAGAGTCTGACATGACTGAGTGACTGAACTGAACTGAAGAAGATAAAATAGTTTCATAGAGTGTTTCCTTGAGATGTTGGGAGCCCTGTACATTCTCTTGGAATTCAAAACATTCTTATATAACAACATTTTGATGACCTTAAGAGTAAATGTAAATAATAAAAAGCATAAGGATTAAATTTTCTTTGACACATATGTGAAAGTTTTGAGAAAAACATGTTTAGCACACAGGCTCTGGATTCAACAAAACAGGGATTATGATAAAAATTTCCCCATGTAGCTCACAAAACTCATAGAATTCATAAGAAAACAGTTTTCTAATAAAAAGGCAGATAATTAATATTATTAAAGTAATATTAAACCCATCATGCCCAAAACTTGCAACCCCATAAACTGTAGCCCACCAGGCTCCTCTGCCTATGGAATTTTTCGGGGAAGAATACTGAAGTGGGTTGTCATTTCCTCTTCAGGTGATCTTCCTGACCCAGGGATCAAACTCGTGTATCCTATGTCTCTTTCATTGCATGTGGATTATTTCCCAGCTGAGCCATCAGGGAAGCCCATTAATATTAACTCTATATAACCTAGTTGTTTGCTTGGGAATAGAGCATATTACAAATTGAATCTCATTGTTAGGCTTATATTTATTTAGTATTATTAAACAGAGATACATATTTTGCTTCTAAAGATTGTGAACACTCATCTAAAATTAGATAATAGGTAACAATGTTAGTAAACATTTCTACACACCTGCACACACAAAAGGAGAGTCAGAGTCTTCCCATTGCTCAAAATTATTCCTTGGTAAAGTCCTACCCATGTGTATATATGTTTGTAACAAGTTTATTTTCCTGGTAGAACGGTCACACAAACTATAACATATTGTTTACAGACCCAGATTCTCTAGAGACAATGTCAGTACTATGATTGCTCAAAATTTGAAAAGACACAAAAGATTTAATACCAAACATGTACTTCATTGTAATTAAATGGATGGACTTAATTTAAAGTCAAAGTGTATTTCAATTCCCTTATTTCCTAATAAAAATAGAAGAAACAGATGGATACCATCACGTAAGAACAATTTTCAACCACAATAGTTTTAACTGGAAGGTTCAGTTCAATTTAGTTCAGTCACTCAGTCATATCTGACTCTTTGTGACCTCATGAATCATAGCACACCAGGCCTCCCTGTCCATCACCAACTCCCAGAGTTCACCCAGACCCGTTCCATTGAGTCGGTGATGAAATCCAACCACCTCATCCTCTGTCATCCCCTTCTCGTCCTGCCCTCAATCTTACCCAGAATCAGGGTCTTTTCAAAAGAGTCAGCGCCTCGTATCAGGTGGCCAAAGTACTGGAATTTCAGCTTCAGCATCAGTCCTCCAATGAACACCCAGGACTGATCTCCTTTAGGACGGACAGGTAGGATCTCCTGGCAGTCCAAGGGACACTCAACAGTCTTCTCCAACACCATAGTTCAAAAGGATCAACTCTTCTGCACTCAGCTTTCTTTATAGTCCAATTCTCACATCCATAAATGACCACTGGAAAAACCATAGCCTTGATTAGACTGACCTTTGTGGACAAAGTAATGTTTCTGCCTTTTAATATGTTGTCTAGGTTGGTCACAATTTTCCTTCCAAGGAATAAGCATCTTTTAATTTCATGGCTGCAGTCACCATCTGCAGTGATTTTGGAGCTCCCCAAATAAAGTCAGCCACTGTTTCCACTGTTTCCCCATCTATTTCCCATGAAGTGATGGGGCCAGATGCCATGATCTTAGTTTTCTGAATGTTTAGCTTTAAGCCAGCTTTTTCACTCTCATATTTCACTTTCATCAAGAGGCTCTTTAGTTCTTCTTCACTTTCTGCCATAAAGGTGGTGTCATCTGCATATCTGAGGTTATTGATATTTCTCCCGGCAATCTTGACTCCAGCTTGTATTTCTTCCAGTTCAGCGTTTCTCATGATGTACTCTGCATAGAAGTTAAATAAGCAGGGTGACAATATACAGCCTTGACGTACTCTTTTTCCTCTTTGGAACCAGTCTGTTGTTCCATGTCCAGTTCTAACTGTTGCTTCCTGACCTGCATATAGGTTTCTCAAGAGGCAGGTCAAGTGATCTGGTATTCCCATCTCTTTCAGAATTTTCCACAGTTTATTGTGATCCACACAGTCAAAGGCTTTGGCATAGACAATAAACAGAAATAGATGTTTTTCTGGAACTCTTGGTTTTTTGATGATCCAGCGGATGTTGTCAATTTGATCTCTGATTCCTCTGACTTTTCTAAAAGCAGCTGAACATCTGGAAGTTCACAGTTCATGCATTGTTGAAGCCTGGCTTGGAGAATTTTGAGCATTACTTTACTAGTGTTTGAGATGAGTGCAATTGTGCAGCAGTTTGACATTTTTTAGCATTGCCTTTCTTTGGGATTGGAATGAAAACTGACCTTTTCCAGTCCTGTGGCCACTGGTGAGTTTTCCAAATTTTATTAGATATTTTATAAAAAAAAAAAACTCAGAAATAGAAGCAAATCACTGTCTCTGAGCCATTTGTGGCTGGCTCTAGCAATAATTATAATCATGACACTTTACATAAAAGGAAGATGTGTCTACACCTATTGACTTTGTAATTTTTCTTTTATTCATTCATTCAAAACTGTTCATTTTTTTGCTGACTTTGTGATAGGCATTTGAAACTGAACAAATGGCTCTTGGAATAAGATTAGAGGTCAACTTTACAGTTCAAGCTCCTTGATAAAACAATCAGGTTCAGTACTTGGAGTTTCTGCCTCATCCATGAGTGTCTGACACACAGTTATGGCTCTTCTAATACTTAGTGATTGAATAGGCAATTTCAGGCAGACTTTTCACGGCATGGTGTTGCTGCTTTTTTTTTTTTTTTTTTAACCATTCACTCCACATAATTCTATACATACCACTGTCTTCATCAATACTCACAACAAGTGGCATGTCACTTTCCCTTCTGAATGAGTCAATTCAATGAAATGTCACTTTGAAAAATATCCTTGAAGATAGATTAGAAAGCTCTTTTTCAATGTGGATATCATGGGAGGAAAGAGTCTGAGGAGCCACTATTGTGAAATACCTGCCCACCTTGCTTTCCCTAAGGGGAGGTGAGTGGCTCATCACCAGATGCAGTTCTGCTCTCAGCTGTTGCTCTGTTTTTTTGACATGTGCATAGAACACATGTGTACCAAATAAAACAAACACAAATGTGCTCTTTACAGTAAAGACACCTGGCTTTGTGGGAAGTTGGAATGACACATCATGTCCCAGAAAATGCGTAAAATGAAATGTAACTCAGCTTTAAACTCAATACTAAAATCCCTTGATCTTGAAGTCTAAATTAAGTTACCATTTTGATTAGCATGCAAGTAATATTCATATGCCTAAGCTTTCCCAAACCCATAATACTGGAAGGAAGCAGTCCCATGACCCACAAGTATCTGAGTTAGCATTTCTGCTTCACAGAAGAGAAAGCAAAAAGGGGGAAAGTGCTAACATGTCCTGAGCACTTAGCATATTCCAGGCATCATGCTAAGGTTATATTTAGGTCATCTGCTTCCCTCTCTTCATGAAGGGAGAAATGACAATCATATAGACTTCAACAGAAAATAGTGTGTTCATAACTATTACCTCCTATACATATTTTCCATCTACCAATGTAGGAGAAAATTTAGCAAAAATGAAATAATTTAAAAAGGTTTTTCTTTAGCTTGCTACTTGAAGTTGTATCATTGAAACTGTCAACCCATTGAGAAGCTCTCTCTCTAGTTATAATGGTTAAGTTTCTTGGATGATCAAACTGTCATCCTCTGTGTCCCTCTGAAATGGATTGAATCCAGACACATGCTCTTATTTTCTGCTGTGTTTTCTGAATTGGATCAGGAAGAACACTCTCTTGTTCTCTCACTTTCATGTGTGAAAACCAGAGGACACAAACGTGATGAGTCGCACACACAAACTGGTTCAACTCCATTCAGCACCCGTGCCAAACACATACCTTATATAATTTTAGTCTATTAGAATGTGATGATCGACCTTGGGGAAGTGATTTAACAGTTCCAAGTCGAACCCTTATCTGCTGTTATAGATGCGGTTACTTCCTGTAACATATACTTCACAGGTGGGTTGGAACTATTAAATTACATAATGCGTGTTAACTATTTAGTACATAGTAACAGCTAATGAAAACATGCCACTTTCTCCAGCTTTCCCCCAAATGGTGAGATCTGGGAAAGAGATTTAATGATGGTCACAGCTTCCCAGGATTTCCCTGGTGGCTCAGACGGTAAAGCGTCTGTCTATAATGCGGGAGATCTGGGTTCGATCCCTGGGTCAGGAAGATCCCCTGGAGAAAGGAATGGTAATCCACTCCAGTTTCTTGCCTGGAGAATCCCATGGACAGAGGAGCCTGGTAGGCTCAGTCCATGCGGTCGCAAAGAGTTGGACACAACTGAGCGACTTCACTTTCACAGCTTCCCCAAATCTTTCTTTTTCCCACTTTCATCAAGCACCTATTCTACACTTAGTGAGAGATGTCTGAATTGTTGAAAGTACAGAATTTAGGCCTGAGGTATATCCCTCATTTTGTACATAATTGCATTCATAGACAACCATACAATACTTTTGAAAATATATTGTTGAAATATCTTTAATTTGGGGGTTATATTTTTCCCACCAAGATATGATAGTAAATGTTTGTTTTTTAAATGTTTTAATTATATAATTAAAAAATTATATGAAAATAAAATAAAGTCATTTTAAAAGTTTAATTCTTCATCCCACTGATTATACTTCCATCACTTTGGGGGAAGTAAATATATAGAAGATACTGTTTGGGGGGATTCCTGATTCTCGAGATAGGAAAGAACTCTTAAAATTTTTGTTTTCTTTAGGAAACTAAATATCTTACTTTAATAAACTCTTGCCAAAAATAACTTAGCAGCTGCGAATCAAGGAAGATACATCAGTCTTATCTTGCATGTCAGTAGTGGTCTATATAATGAATGTCAGCCCGTTAAAGTGTCATATAGTCAGGGGTGCATCTGCAGCCAACACAGGACAAGGACAGAGGCTTCAAAGTTGTATTTTTTATTATTCTGGCTTTTTCCCCCCTTTTAGTACATTCTCTGCATGGTAGGGAAGTCCCTGGTGGCTCAGCAATAAAGAATCTGTCTGCCAACGCAGGAGATGCTGGTTTGATCCCTGGGTCAGGAAGATTCCTTGAAGAAGGAAACAGCAACCCACTTCAGTATTCTTGTCTCGAAAATCCCATGGATGGAGGAGCCTGGCTGGCTATAGTCCATGGGGTCACAAAGAGTTGGACACAGCTTAGCAGCTAAACAACAACTGAACACAATTTTAGGTAAAATAAAAGTGATGCTTCTCATTTTAAACAGATAAGAAAAATGTTTAAATAAAATGTAGGGGAAATATTCTTTGCCAATATCAAATAGAGTTATGTTTTAAAACAAAGGCATATTTGATGTCATATATATAAATTATGCTATGATCAATTAAATAATCTATTTCAGGTTCTTTTCATTGCATACCAACTATTGTCAATCATCTTTTTAAAATTGATTTGGAGAAAATGCACCTGAGGCATAGGAATCTATGAGGGAAAAAAAAAACAGGGTGGAAAGCCCTAATCTTATCTTCTAACAAAATCGTCCTTCAAAAGTGATTTTCTTCCTTCTCTTGGCAATGCCATTTCAGTCTCTAAGAATTTCCTATTCGCTACTTGACCTTTCAAATAAGGTCATCACCAAAGGAAATGTCTTATTTCAAGTGTCACTGCTGACTTTAGAGATTTTAGGGAGTTTCAGAGCATAGACCTTGTTAGATCCTGTTCAGAAGGGGAAAAGTAAGTAAGAGCTATTTGCCAATTGAATCACTTGCCAAGTGAATTTCAGAGCTCTTCTGTGTTTCAGGAAAGTACAGAGGCATGCTCTATAGACCTGAACTTCCTATAAGTCTATCATTTCAAAGTATTTCTTAATTGCTTATATCTTAATACTTTGGTGACTGAGGGTTGTTGCCTATAATAGAAAGTTACATCTATTTTAGAAATCTAGTTTTAAAAGCAAAATAAAAGTTAAGTTTTAAAAAAAAGTTCTGTCAAATAAAATATGTCCACACTATTCACTACATGGTTTCATCAAATTCAAGTAAGACACTAATTTTATGTAAATCTATTTGTGTGTACAAAATACTTTATTTGTGACTTATAGAAAAATACATATGCATCTTAAGATAATTTACAATGATTATACAGAAGTAGCTATAGTGCTCAAATTTCCATCCAGTTGTTTGCTCTTCCAATGATTTATGGTGTCCAAGGCTCAGTTAACACAAGAAATTAGTGAACTGTATTTTCCTCATAAAGTATAGCAAATCAACTAGATATATAAATAAATGGTGAAAGATAAGATACTCTCGTTAGGAGAAAAGTAGTTGCAGAGATTTGAACCAAGAAATGGAGTTGAGGACATAATTATTTTTTAATTGTATCAGTTTTCTTTGTCCTGACAGATTGAGTCTACTATAGACATTGTTGTCACATGATTGATTAATATTTAAAAATAGAAGGTGCTGAATGTGCTTGTCAGCATTTCTGAGGCCATCTTAGGTCAAGGTCTTTGAGAAGCAGACTCTGAGCCGAGGATTTGAGAACCAGTGATTTAATAAGCAAGTTCTCCCAAGAGAAACCAGTAAGGAAGTGAAGGAAGCAGGAGAGGAAGAAACAAGGACTTTGTTTTTGGTTTCTATTTAAGAAATATTAAGGGTTATCTTAGTAAAATCACCAAAAAACATTTTTTCTTAAATGTTTTAATGATAGCCTTTTGCAAAAACATTTTGTATTTTGTAGTAATTTAAATTAACTTGCAAATATGTATATGCCATTTTTCCCTCCCTGTGTCTTAACAGACAATTTTAGTTGAATATCCAGAAGGTGTTCCAAGCCAGATCAATCAACATGTTTGTGAAAGCAAGACGCAGAAAAGCAAATACATACAATTTATAATTTGGTAAAGTCTGCGTAGTTCTTCTTTTTCTCAGATTGTTACCATTACACAGGGTGTATTTAGTCATATTCTATAGTACTTCATTTAAGAATGTCATTTTCTTTAAAATAAGATTGAGGATAGTTTATTAATAGTTTGGTTTAACTCAACTGAGTAATTAAATGGAAATCATTCAAGTGTCATTATTGCTAAATTCCATCAAATAAACTTTTCAATATAATACCTTTGTCTGCTATTATGTTTCCATATTCTTCTTTATTAATATCCACAGTTTTAAGAATAGATTCATAGTTGAAATAGGAGATGGTCGGGGAAGAACTTCATGTGTAGACAACTTATCATCTCTTTGTACCTCTTATATGCTGCCTGATACTGGTGATAAACAAACGCAGAGTGTGCAGTGTCACCAAAGGTCAAGGAAATGTAGAATAGTTAGGTTAACTATTACATTTGAGATTTTCCCTAATCTTTAGCCCTATGATCTTGATAAAATGAATTAATTCTTCTGATGTTCAAAGCCAATATCTGTATATTTGGTTGATAACTGATATTTATCTCCTTAATTTTACAGAGTTTATAGTATAGAGTGATTGCCTTCAATAGTGACTCTCTTGTGGCACCCACTTTTAATAAATATCTGTTCCTGTTTCCTTTTTTTTTTTTTCCTTGCTTTTGTGGTTCAGAAACTGCATTAGGTGAAAATGTTAAGTTCCCTAAAGAAGACTATTTCTTCTTAAATGCTTGAACCTCACTTATATAGGAGTTAAATTTTTAATTTACACTGAGATATAAAACCTTGTATTGATGTATTTTATTATACAAATGTATTTGAGCTTTTAAAGAGAAATTGTGAATATAAATGTTAATCCAAGATATTCAAGAGCTTCTTAGGAATATTCCAAGAAAAGGAACGTTCCTAAAGTAATGATTTTGCAGAGCACTCTGTAGACAACAGTGTGAAATGGGATGAAGTGTGGTGAAAGTGACGGACATTCAGATCTAACTGATACATAAAGTGTGAACAGGAATGCAGCCAGGCGAGAGAAGATTAGAGGTGCAAAGCCAAAACTTGAGAAATCTTGTACAAAGTCAGTAATAATAATGGTTGGCATACATGAATTGCTCTACTTTTGAAATAACACAAACAAGGTGCCCTTTCCTGGAGTATCAATTTTTGTTTAGGTTGCGGAAGCAGGGGTGTGGGAGTAGGGAATGTATCACATTCCTATGAAGATAAACAGTAGGGAGTAGATGAAAAATTAACTTGGAAAGTTAATTAGATTAGATATTTGTAACAGGCTGCTAAGCTTTTCACCTCCTAGTTTCTGGGAATAAACTACTCTTTTGTGTTCTTTATATTGGGATGGAAAATCAAAGAAACATTGGCCTAGTTCGAGTTTCCAGAGTCCATTAGAATCTGATCAAATACCATAATAATTATTAAAGGTAACTAAATCATCATTTCTATTCCACAAGTGAGGAACCAAGGCTTTGTTATTCAATCATTAAGTTGTATCTGACCCAAGGACTGTAGCATGCCAGGTTCCTCTGTCCTTCACTAACTAAGGCTTACTGGGTCAAAGTTAATTTTCCAGGTTTGTGTAACCAAAAAGTTAGAGTGGAGACATTACCAAACTAAACTTTACTTTTCCAGAAAACCTCTGTCATGTCAAGTAGATACATTTTTACACATATATGACAAATAAATTTTACAGAAATTTAAAAAAAAGTCATGTGAGCACTTAAAATAGAGACGGATCACACACACACGTTACATGGCAGGAGGAGGAGGCATTTGAGCATTTGACATTGTACTGGTGAGAAATGGTAAGGACTGAACTAGTGTAGGCTTAGATCCCTTACTATAAGAGGTAAGTTAATCTTAGAAATTTTACTTTCTTTGGTAATAAAGTTACTACTTCAGTTATTATGAGGAGTTTATGAGATATATGTGAATAAGTCACAGGGTTACTTCCAAAGATAGATAACTCATGACAGTGAAAAGATGTGAAGAGACAAATAAGCCAACATTTTTAAGCTTTAATACATTTTTAAGTGTACAGAGCATCCAATTTATTTTGATATAATCAGTGGTGAAAGTAATGCCATCAAGCATTAGTGGTTGGCTTCTAACAAAAATCATGTGCTGTGTAAAGCTGTTGGACAGAGTTTAAAGGATCAGAATGTTGGAGGATATAAAAAAAAAAGGCAAATGCCCTGTTGCTTTTGTAAGCGATTTTAAATTAAAGCAGTAAACTCTTTAAAACATCACACAATGGGTAGAAAAAAAAAATGAAAGCTAATTAACCTCAATTCCTTTTAGTTGTAGAGCTTTGTAATAATCTTCCACGCAGTTCATGACCAGAGGATTACTAGACCTCTATAATTTTTGGAGAAGAGGTCGAGATAGGAGCCAAAGCAGCGTGTGAAACTCCACGGGCCTGCTTGGGCATGTCTGAACCAGAGGCATGCTTCTGATCCAGGTTTAGAAGCAGGTAAAAAGAGTTCTGTGTATATGTCAACGTTGTTAAAGGATACGTCTGTATGAATATATACATATATAGTATGCTATAAGAATATGAAGTAGTAGGTATTTATCATAGTGGAGAATGATTTGATAGCACATCTCAAAAGTCTGAAAATAGTCACACCATTATCTAGCTTTTCATTTCTACCAATTTATATTAAAGACATTATTGGAAAGGAATGTAAACATTTTTGGATATACTGTGTATTGCAGTTCATTTATAATGGCAAAATATTACTGTAAAAATGTTTCTTTTTCAAAATTAAGATACCGTTAACATATTATGGGTAACCTAGTAATTCAATATTTGCATCTATTGCAAAATGATCACCAGGCTGTCTAGTTAGCGTCTGTCCCCACACTCAGCTACCATTTCTTTTCTTGTATGAGAGCTTTTCAGGTTTACTGTCTCGGCAACTTTCATGTGCACAGTACAGTGTTAACTATAGTCACCGTGTTATATATTACATCTCCAGGACTTATTTAATTTTATAGCTGGAATTTCATCATTTTGAACCCCTTCATGCATTTGCATGCAACCCCCAAAGCCATCTCTGGCAGCCACAAGTCTGTTCTCTATCTATAAATTAATTTATTTCCAATAATTTTAATTTTCAATACTAGAGACATGGTGAAACAAATCATGGAATATTTATAAAATAGGATGTATAGAGACATGAAAATTCATGCATTAGAAGAATATTTAAAGACACAGGTGAAGAATAATAGTGGAGTATTTTAAAATAATCACATGTAGCAATTGATAATTATATTTACTTAATTTGTATACATATTCAGTTCAGTTCAGTCGCTTAGTCCTGTCCGACTCTTTGCGACCCCATGAATCTCAGCACGCCAGGCCTCCCTGTCCATCACCAACTCCCGGAGTTCACTCAGACTCACATCCATCGAGTCCGTGATGCCATCCAGCCATCTCATCCTCAGTCGTCCCCTTCTCCTCCTGCCCCAAATCCCTCCCAGCATCAGAGTCTTTTCCATGAGTCAACTCTTCACATGAGGTGGCCAAAGGACTGGAGTTTCAGCTTTAGCATCATTCCTTCCAAAGAAATCCCAGGGCTGATCTCCTTCAGAATGGACTGGTTGGATCTCCTTGCACATGTATTTATAGAAATACTTTAAAATATTTATACTATATCATCTAAGTGCTGGAGTTGTATGTACATTTGTTTTGTTTTTGCTGCCAAAATCTTGCCATTTCTTATAAAATGAAATTATTTTTCAATTATACTAAAATACCATTTCTAAATATTAACACTTGGGGGAAAGCAGAGTCATGTAAAAAAACAGGCCAAAGTTTCACAAACATAGGAAGTAAATTTTTAATACAGCCTAAAACTAAGCTTTTAAAGTTCATTAACTGAGGGGCATCAGCAAGCTTATTACATTTCCTTAAGCTGTGAAGCATAAGCCCAAGTCTCTACTCCTACTGTGCTTTTATTAAAATATTCTCTTTGATCTTATTTAATATATCAATTTTCTTTTAATAAATCTGTGTACCCACCAACACATTTTTTTACATGTGTGTGCTGAGTCACTCAGTCGTGTCCAACTCTTCGCGACCCCATGGACTGTAACCTGCCAGACTCTTCTGTCCATGGGGATTCTCCAGGCAAGAATACTGGAGTGGGTTGTCATGCCCTCCTCCAGGGGCTCTTCCTGACCCAGGAATTGAACCCCAGTCTCCCCCACATTGCAGGTGATTTCTTTACCATCTGAACCACCAGGGGAGCCCTTTCTTACATAGGCATGTGGTATTTCTAACTCTAAAGCTAAAATGAACCCAGAGACCTAGACCTAAGTAAGCAAGTAATTTGAGTCTCACATGGTGCCTCCAATTTCCATTCCTAAGGATCTTTTGGAAGGGCTCTTCCATCAGCAGAGTATGACTATGCATATCTTACTATAACCTCATCAATATTGGCAGAAATTGTCTGGCAGGATTTTTTAATTTATAAAATATACTTACTAAAATAATTTTGAAAAATACAAATGTATTCTTAAAGGGAAATATCCAACTGTCAAGAATCAAATCTTTTATTTTGTGGGAGGAAAGCATAATAGGAAAAGAAATACTTTGGATTGATAGCTTTTGATTTAAGAGTGTGTGAGGGAGAAAGGAAGAGAGAGAGAGAGAGACAGAGAGAATGAAAGGAATTAGCAGAAATGGAGAAAGAATAAGGAGCAAGTGAGAGAAAGAAAAGGTCATAAAGACTTCAGAGACTTCTTGGACTGGTTGATAACTTGCAAAGCAACCTATCCTAGGGGGACAACAGATGCTCAGTTGGACCCATAGCAGTTACAAAATCCAATGGAACAAAATATCCAACACACTTTGATCCTTTTTCCCTGTTTTCCTGTCTGATTATCCTATTAACTTTTACAGAAAGATCAAGGGAAGGGGAGTGAAGACAGTGGGGCAGATGCCAACGTCAAACCCAATCTTGCTTTGTTTTCTTTGTGCCAAGCATTTGTGTGACAGCCAGCTGCCCTGGAATGATAGTGTCTTTTTTTAGGAATGGCAATGTTGCTCTTCTTCCTTCAAAATTTCTGATTGTAGCAAGTGGCTTCCTTTGTCTTAATCTTAAATCATATATGTTTAAATATATAAAATATGCAACTTCTTAATGGGCTTCCCTGGTGGCTCAGAGAGTAAAGAATCTGTTTGTACAGGTGACTTGCGTTCGATCCCTGGTTCTGAAAGAAAACCCGGAGAAGGATATTGAAACCCACTCCAATATTGCAGCCCACTCCAGTATTTCTGCCAGGAGAGTTTCATGGATTGAGGAGCCTGGTAGGCTACAGTCCATGGGGTTGCAAAGAGGCAGACACGGCTGAGTGACTAACACTTTCATTTTCTTTCATGCATAGGAAGTAAAAGTCAAGATGTTCTTTCAGTTAGAATATATGACATATATATTGGTTGGAGTAGAAATAAATGTCAGTGGGAAGGCCATTGAAGAGGCTGTCATGTTGCTACAGGTAAGAGAATTTATTGCTTATACTAGGATGCTGGCAATAGAGAAAGATTTAAGTGGGATTGATAAGTAAAACTGTCATAGTTTATTGATCAATGCATATGAGAGTATTGTATGAACACCTAGATTTCCAACCTCAACAGTTACATGGGCTATTGTGTTTTATAGCAAGAGCAGAAATGCTGAGGGAGATTCAAGAGAATCAGATGGAACAGTGAAGATCATGATTATGGTTTAGATAGACTGAGTCAACACAGCCTTTGGGGCATCAAAGTGTATGTAAGATAGTAACTACCTGTGTTAGTCTGAAGTTGAGACAAGATATTCTGACATTATATTTGCTAATGGGAAAGTGATTTTTAATAGGATGCTCTAAAGGTTTCTCCTTCCTCTAGGGTTAAAATCAAAGCCATCTGCAAGGTGGAGGGTGAAGGCAAAGGGTCTGAGGTGGAAAGTCAGAGTGGGATGGATAAGTTTGGGAATAGTTAGTGTGTAGTATGAGAAAGCACATTATCTAGGGTAACAGTGTGCTAGGTGAAGCTTGCAACTTTCAACCTCCATTCAGAGGAAGGCTATAAACCAAAATATTTTAATGGAGGGTGGCATCCATTCCTGGGGAACATAGAGAGCTCACATTATTGACTAGTGTTGCATTTTTGAGATTTTAGGAGCTCTCCATGGTTAAACAGTTACAATAAAGAAAGATTGCCTCATTATTAGCTCAAGCTTGTTCATTGAAAACATAAGTTCATGTCTGAATACTTTCAATATGACATTATACCTGAATTACATTCCCCGGTCAGGAAGCAACAGTTAGAACTGGACATGGAACAACAGACTGGTTCCAAATAGGAAAAGGAGTACATCAAGGCTGTATATTGCCCCCTGCTTATTTAACTTCTATGCAGAGTACATCATGAGAAACGCTGGACTGGAAGAAATACAAGCTGGAGTCAGGATTGCCGGGAGAAATATCAGTAACCTCAGATATGCAGCTGATACCACCCTTATGGCAGAAAGTGAAGAAGAACTAAAAAGCCTCTTGATGAAAGTAAAAAAAAAGAGAGTAAAAAGTTGGCTTAAAGCTCAACATTCAGAAACTGAATCATGGCATCTGGTCCCATCACTTCATGGGAAATAGATGGGGAAACAGTGGAAACAGTCTTAGACTTTATTTTTGGGGGCTCCAAAATCACTGCAGATGGTGATTGCAGCCATGAAATTAAAAGACGCTTACTCCTTGGAAGAAAAGTTATGACCAACCTAGATAGCATATTCAAAAGCAGAGATACTACTTTGCCGACTAAGGTCCTGCTAGTCAAGGCTATGGTTTTTCCAGTGAGCATGTATGGATGTGAGAGTTGGATTGTGAAGAAGGCTGAGCGCAGAAGAATTGATGCTTTTGAACTGTGGTGTTGGAGAAGACTCTTGAGAGTCCCTTGGACTGCAAGGAAATCCAACCAGCCCATTCTGAAGGAGATCCCCTGGGTGTTCTTTGGAAGGAAGGATGCTAAAGCTGAAACTCCAGTACTTTGGCCACCTCATGCGAAGAGCTGACTCATTGGAAAAGACCCTTATGCTGGGAGGGATTGGAGGCAGGAGGAGAAGGGGATGACCGAGGATGAGATGGCTGGATGGCATCACTGACTTGATGGACATGAGTCTGAGTGAACTCCGGGAGTTGGTGATGGACAGGGAGGCCTGGCGTGCTGAGATTCATGGGGTTGCAAAGAGTCGGACATGACTGAGTGACTGAACAGAACTGAACTCCCTAAAATATAATAAACTTTGTGAGTGAGAGTGAAGTGTAATTTCCTGGAATTAAAATAAATGAAAAGTATGGTAGCATCTGGGAAATTGAAACTATTTTAAGGTGACTTATATGCATGGGAAGTGACAGGAGTTGGAAGTAAAAGAGTGGGTATCAGCTGTGAGGGTAAAGAGGTTTGTAATTATAGCAGTTAGAGGAAAGATTATAAAGGAGCTTTGGATTTCCATTCCTATCTCTTGAAATAGCTTTGGAAAGATAATTGCCATCTCACATTACGGGAATCTCTCCAAGATGGCAAGCTCTCCAGTGTTACTGAGCAAATTTAGGAATGCATAGGAAATTAATGTTGTAAGGAGCTGATATATACTACACTAAACTGAATTCCTTCCCTTCCGTGATTTTTTCTCTCAGTCCTCTCACTCTTATCCCCTCAAGGATGCTGCTGTTCAGTTGTTAAGTCCTATATGACTCTTCGTGACCCTGTGAACTACAGTACACCAAAATCTTCTGTCCTCCACTATCTCTTGGAGTTTGCTCAAATTCATGTCCATTGAGTCAGTGATGCTATCTAACCATCTCATTCTCTGCCACTCCCTTCTCCTTTTGCTTTCAATCTTCCCCAACATCAGTGACTTTCCAATGAGTCAGCTCTTCGCATCAAGTGGCCAAAGTATTGGAGATTCCACTTTAGCAACAGTCCTTCCAAAGAATATACAGGGTTGACTTCCTTTAGGAGTTACTGACTTGATCTTCTTGCAATCCAAGGGATTCTCAAGAGTCTTATCTAGCACCATAATTGGAAAGCATCAATTCTTCAGCCCTCAGCCTTCCTTATGGTCCAACTATCACATCAGTACATGACTACTGGAAAAAAAAAAGTACTGTCATATTAGTCACTCAGTTGTGTCCGACTCTGAAACCCCATCAGCTGTAGCACACCAACTCCTCTGTCCATGAGATTCTCCAGGCAAGAATACTGGAGTAGGTTGCCATTCCCTTCTCCAGGGGTTCTTACCAACCCAGGAATCAAACTCAGGTTTTCAGCTTTGTGGATGGATTCTTTACCATCTGAGCTACCGAGAAGCCCTGATATGGGGGGGAAAAAAAGCTTTGATTATACTGACCTTTGTTGGCAAAGTGTTGTCTCTACTTTTTAATATGATGTCTAGGTTTGCTGTAGCTTTTCTTCCAAGGAGCAAGCATCTTTTTATGTCACCATCCACAGTGATTTTGGAACCCAAGAAAATAAAGTCTGTCACAGCTTCCACTTTTTCCCTCCATCTATTTGCCATGAAGTGATGGGACCAGATGCCATGATCTTAGTTTTATGAATGTGGAGTTCAAGCCAGCATTTTCACCCACCTCTTTCACCTTCATCAAGAGGCTCTTTAGTTCCTCTTTTCTTTCTGCCATCAGACATGCAGATATCACCTGCATATCTGAGGTTATTGATATTTCTCCCAGCAATCTTGATTCCAGCTTGTGATTCATCCAGTCCAGCATTTCACATTATATACTCTGCATAGAATTTAAATAAACAGGGTGACAACATAGATCTTTGACGTATTCCTTTCCCAATTTGGAGTCAGTTCACGTCTGGTTCTAACTGTAGCTTCTTGACCTCCATACAGGTTTCTCAGGTTTCTCTTATATAATGTATAAGAAGATTCCTATACCTTTAAGAATTTTCCACAGTTTGTTGTGATCCACACAGTCAAAGGCTTTAGTGTAGTCGATGAAGATGAAAC
The DNA here is from genome assembly GCA_006408695.1 of Aepyceros melampus. Classification (NCBI taxonomy): domain Eukaryota; kingdom Metazoa; phylum Chordata; class Mammalia; order Artiodactyla; family Bovidae; genus Aepyceros; species Aepyceros melampus. Next base: position 18,123 of record SJXQ01000474.1, on the reverse strand, counting down.
AGAAGTAGATGTTTCTCTGGAACTCCGTGGCTTTTTCCATGGTTCAACAAATGACCTCTAGTTCCTCTACCTTTTCTAGATCCACCCTGTATCTGGAAATTAATGGTTCATGTACTACTGAAGTCTAACCTTAAGGATACTGAGCATTAACTTGCTAGCATGTGAAATGAAAACAATTGTATGGTAGTTTGAATATTCATTGGCATTGCCCTTCTTTGGGATTAGAATGAAAACTGACCTTTTCCAGTCCTGTGGCCACTGCTGAGTTTTCCAAATTTTCTGACATACTGAGTCCAGCACTTAAAAAACAGACAACAAACAAACAAACAAGGCAGGAGGATTTCTCATCTCAGGGCAGTCTCAGGAAACTGATTGAACTTAAATCTCTATGTGGGAAGTATTCTCTGGAGCACCAGCTAGGAAAGAGCAAGGGAAACAGAGCTAAGCTGAGAAAGAAAAATGAACTGCTTTGCAACTGCTACAGCAGTCAGTCACAAGGAATCCTAGAGTTGAAGTACCCCTGCAGAGATGTCTCTTAATATCATCAGGTATTTAGGCTTTTGAACACTTCAGTGATCAGTTCCTGGATATCAGTCACTAGGGACCATTAGTGAGTAGGCAGCTCCCTTAGGATGACAGCAATTTTAGAGAGAGATGCAGGAAAAACTGCCAGTAGCTGAGGTGGAACATGAGTAGCATCTCATTAATAACTACTATAGTTCCTTCAAGACACTCCTTTCAAAGAAATTCAAGGTAAGAATTTGGCCAGAATATACACTTGGTGGTAAAGGCATATACTCCCTATGCTTAAGGATGCTACAAATTAGGGCCAGGCTTTCAATCTTCCCCAATACACATTAACAGTTGGACCATAAAGAAGGTGTAGCATCAAATAATTGATGCTTTTCAACTGTGGTGTTGGAGAAAACTCTTGAGAGTCCCTTGGACTGCAAGGAGGTCCAACCAGTCCATCCTAAAGGAAATCAGTCCTGGTTGTTCATTGGAAGGACTGATGTTGAAGCTGAAACTCCAAAACTTTGCCCACCTGATGTGAAGAGCTGACTCATTTGAAAAGACTCTGATGCTGGAAAAGATTGAGAGCAGGAGGAGAAGGGGATGGCAGAGGATGAGATGATTGGATGGCATCACTGACTCAATGGACATGAGTTTGAATAACTCCTGGATTTGGTGATGGACAGGGAAGCCTGGTGTGCAATAGTCTATGGGGTCGCAAAGAGTTGGACATGACTGAGCGACTGAACTGAACTGAAGCCAATCCCCACATGAAATAGAAGTTGAAGGGGAAATTAACTAGAATGACAGTTGGCAGAATCTTTCCTTAAAGTAGCAGGTGGTAAATATTTTAGACCTTGTAGGCCATACAATTTCTGTCCCAATTACTCAGTCCTTTTCCTCCTTTTTCAAATGTGATCTGTCATATCCGACTCCTTGCAGCCCCATGAACTGCAGCCTGCCAGGCTCCTCTATCCGTGGGATTTCACAGGGAAGAATACTGGAGTGGGTTGCCATTTCCTCCTCCAGGGGATCTTCCTGACACATGGATAGAACTGATGAATCTCCTGCATTAGCAGGCAGATTCTTACCACTAGCACCATCTGGGAACTCTACTCAACTCTCTGTGTGTGAAATCAGACACAGACAGTGCATGAACGGATAGGTGTTGGTGTATTCCAATAGCACTTTTCTTTTATAGATACAAGTGGTGATCCAGTTTTGGACTTTGAACTGTAATTTTTCAACTCCTGATTAGTGAAAGAAAGCATACAAAACTGTACACCATACATCTAGAGCAGAATTTTGGAACCAAGTGGTCCAAAATTTTTCTGTAAGATGTAAACTATTCTCAAAAGATAATGAAAAATGTCAGCAATAATGAATCAAGAACAAGGACTTACATAAAATAAAAGATGACATATTAGATCTGAGTTAAATAAGTGTTTATTTACACTTACCAGATGGAATAAGTAACCGGATGTATACAGATTAGAACAAACTAGTACACTGGAATATCATGTAATGGAACTCTTCCTGAAAGATAGCACATACAGTAAAACAAACTATACCGAGAAAAACTAACCCAATATTGCAGACAGCAGTAGATACGCCAATATCTGGGCAATAGAGTACTAGAAAGATGAAGGAAATATCGTTGGAAAGAAGAAAATGTTTTACCAAATAATACCACATTTCCTGGAATTAATAGAAAAAGAAAGACTTCAGATTGAAAGACATCATAGATGTCTAAGCCCATACTGAGACATATAAAGAAATTTAAGAACATAAATTAAAAGAGAAAATATATAGCTTCCTGAAATAACAAATCACCAATAAAGGTAGAAGAATCAGGTAGACAACAGAAGTTTTATAAGAAACCAGAATATACACAGTCAAGAAAGCAATATTTTTCACATGTTGTAGGAAAAGAATATTGAATACAAATCTTGTGTGTAGCCAAATTTTCACTTGAAAGTCAGTGTAGTAAGAATGAACTAAATGTTCAAATTTAATAAAAAAATAATAATAGCAGCAAAGACAGAAAGATAAACCGAAGTATTTAAAGAATGTAATAAAATAGATTCTGGCAAACTGATTGTGAAAAAAACAGGAGGATATACAAAGAAAAATATAGAAGGCTTCCTGGTGGCCCAGTGGTAAAGAATCTGCCTGCAAGTTAAGAAACACAGGTCAATCCCTGGTGGTCCGGGAAGATCCCACAGGCCTCAGAGCAACGAAGTCTGTGTACCACAATTACTGAGCCCACACTAGAGCCTGTGCTCTGCCGCAAGGGAAGCCACCGAAATGAGAAGCCACAGCTAGAGAGTAGCCTCCGCCTGCCACAATTAGAGAAAAGCCCACGAAGCAACAAAGACCCAGCACAGCCGATAAAAATAAATAAATCAACAAAATTTTAAAAATATAGAATAGGAGAAGTATCTTACTAAACCACAGAAATTTTTAAATATGATAAAAGGCATGGTGCTGAACAGTTTACTAATATGCTTGTAAGCCTAGAAGAAATAAAGACATTGCTTGATTGTAACATGAGAAAGTGGCACTTGAAACTGGAAAGCTTGAGTGAGCAAATAGAATTAAGGAATTTTAAATGATAATTAAAAACCAGATTAATTCCCCCTTCCTTGGTGCCCTAGGATTATACAGCTTGACTCCTGAGTTCTACAACAGCTCAAACAATAATCTATTCCTATAGAGTTCAGATCATAAATTCTGTCCAGCTTTTTATTTCGAAACAATGATGTGACTGTTTCAAAAACTGGGGAAAAAATATGAAATATAAAATTTGTTGAAAAGTATAAATACAAAATCTCAAATGGAATACTACATAAATAAATATCATGGAATTTTTTTAAAAAATCAAGCTAAGGTAAAATCTATCCCAATAATACAAAAATTAATCAACACTATACAATTTTACCCATGTAATATACCAATCGGTAGACCTGCAACAAACATATAATAGAAAACATTCAATAATATAAAAAGCAAGCAAACAACATTCCTCAATCACTTGTCATACGTTAACATAAAAATAGAATATGGTCAGTGGAAATAGGAAGTAAAGGGAGAAAAACAGAAGTTCAAGACTTGTAAAGGTCCATCTAGTTTATGTCTAAAGCTATGGTTTTTCCAGTAGTCATGTATGATGTGAGAGTTGGACTGTGAAGAAAGCTGAGCACTGAAGAATTAATGCTTTGGAACTGTGGTGTTGGAGGAGACTCTTGAGAGTTCCTTGGACTGCAAAGAGATCCAACCAGTCCATCCTAAATAAGGATCAGTTCTGAGTGTTCATTGGAAGGACTGATGTTGAAGCTGAAACTCCAATATTTTGGCCATTTGATGAGAAGAACTGACTCATTTGAAAAGACCCTGATCCTGGGAAAGATTGAAGGTGGGAGAAGAAGGGGATGACAGAGGAAGAGATGGTTGGATGCCATCACCGACTCAATGGACATGGGTTTGGGTGGACTCTGGGAGTTGGTGATCGACAGGGAGGCCTGGCATCGTGCTGAGGTGCATGGGGTTGCAAAGAGTCAGACATGACTGAGCGACTAAACTGAACTGAACTGAAGGCTTGTAAAAATTGTCAAATTGGCCAAAGATATTTTAGTCTACACAAAAAGCCCAAAGAATCTAGACAGACCATTTAAAACAAATAAGAGAATTCAACAAAGTGGTTTCATTCAAGATAAAGTTACAAAAATAAAACTATCATTTTTGCACTAAGAACATCTGCAAAATATCAAACATGACTGAATTTTATTATTGGTATTCACATCAAGCATTTTGGAGAAGGTAATGTTGCCTGGGTTCCATGGTTTTCAAATTAGCAAGTTTTCCTGATTAAAAGGTCAATGTGTTTTTGCTATTTACAAAGAATTAGATTACAACTTATGGGAATGCATATTGTTTTAACGTTCACTCAAATTGCCATTTTCAATTTTTTTTTTAATTAAGAGGAAATGCACCAGCTTAAAAGTCAAAGGAATTACTGTTATGTTTTTTTCATTACTTTTGTTGTCACTAAGTCATTAGCGACTGTTTGCGACCCCATGGACTGTAGCAAGCCAGACTCCTCTGCCCTCCAATATCTCTAGGAGTTTGCTCAAATTCATGTCTGTTCAGTCGGTGAGGCTATTTAACCACCTCATTTTCTGCCACTCCCTTCCTTTTGCCCTCAATCTTTCCCTGCATCAGGGACTTTTCCAATGAGTCGTTTCTTCACATCAGATTGCTAAAATATTGGAGCTTCAGCATCATTCCTTCCAATGAGTATTCAGGATTGATTGCCTTTAGGGTTGAGTAGTTTAATCTCCTTGCAGTCCACGGGACTCTCAAGAATCTTCTCTAGAACCACAATTAGAAAGCATCAGTTCTTCAGCACTCAGCCTTCTCATTATTTTTACTGAAGTATAAATGATGAAGTTTCTGCAAAAGTAAGAATAATGTCAACCCAGGCAAACACAAACTGAAGAGATATCTAATACATTACCACTCTCCACAGTTTATTCGGTGCTTTCTTGTTTGTAACAAAAGTACTTTGTGCTTCCAGGGAAAAGTAGTATCTCTAAAAGTAGCAGAATCTCTGCAATTTAACCCTAATTGGGCTATGTACCTCTTTTGGGTTTTTATCCTCGTCACTCAGTGTAAAATGACAAGCCCAGAACTTTATTTATTACAATTTTACTGCTCTCCTCTACCAGAGAATGTGAAGAATCTTCTGAAGAAACTTAAATGTTGTAGGCAAAATCTGCAGTTGGTGTATTTAAACTTACAGATTGGCACATTGATTTCCTCTGAAGGAAATCTAAGAGATAGGGAAATATGAGATTTTTAAAAAATTGAATTATACCAAAAGTGCATTCTCCTTTGCTATTGTAGGTAAATACTGATATAACGGCTTTAAGGAGTTGACTGGCAGTGGGTAGGAAGAATAGAAAGAACTGTTATTCAGCTTCGAGTTTTCTTTTTTTTTTTTTCTTTATAGACAATCGTAACTGTACTCACTGCTCCCCCCTCCTCCAAAGGATTTCCCATTTTAAGACCCAATATTCCACAAAGAAAGCACACAGATGTAAAGTTAAAAATAAGAAATAAAGAATCTGGTACAGCTGGGGATAATTAGTGTAAAACAAAAAAAGTGTTTGCCATTAAAAAAAAAGGAAGTTGGGTAGACAGATTTTTCTTTGCCAGGCTTTGGGAGATCCTTGGAAAGTAAACATATTTACAGCCCTGGCCCTTCTCTTTCATCCCATAGTATCTAGCAGAAGGAGCTCCTTTGTGAAGAAAAATATATTTAAATCACCAAATAGTGACATTCATAATTTAGTTGAGATTATCTTACTGAAACAGGGTTGATTGATCAGAATCATATTTGAGAAATCAATCATTTCTAGGACTGTATCTCTGTTTTTAAGCCAATTCTGAAGCTTAAACACACCATTTAAAATTCCAGCACAGTCTTTCCAAATGGCTATTTCCTTTCTAGCCTTTCATTTTCTGTACCTGCGTGTGTCTTATAGCATAAGATTCTACAAATACAGCTACTTCAGTTAATTTTTGTAAAGGTAAATGTTCCCTCAGGTTATGACTTAATGAGATGATGCTTTTGTAAAACTGAACTTATAAAGATTTCATCCAATTCAATAAATAGTGATCAGTATATGCTCTGAGTCAGAGAGATGGATACAGATCTTGCTAAGACTAAGTTTCTAGCTTCAAATCTCTTGCAGTTTAATTAATAAGACACAGGCTGTACTCTTTCTTACTGATTAAAATAGTCCATGACTTGGGAATGTTGTGCATTAGATGTTGTCTGGACTTTCTGTCTATCATCTAAGGAGATATTTTACCAATTGGTGGACTGAAAATATTTCTGACTATATATAAGATTTAAATGAGCCAAAATAAGTTACTCTGAGCCTTTCCACAAACCAGAAGAAACTGAATTTGGACCCATAAAGGCTTGAATGTATTTTTCTTTTAATACATTTCTTATTCACTAAGTTGTTATTGTATATTAACCCAAAAGGTTGAAATTACTTTATGATATTGGGTGCAGATATTTATGATATTTATGATATTTGCTTTTTCATTAAAGCTGTGACCATACCTTAGATAGTCAAACTGTGAAATTCACTAAAGGACGTTCTCACAGGTTCACTAGAAGTAAATGAATAGCTAATAAATCTGCACTTAAGTGTGGGGTAAACAAACCAAAAAAAAGTAAGTTGTTTGTAATGTTTCCATTTTGAATTTTACTCTTTCCTTCCTGACATCCTTCTCTTCCTGTATACCCTTATCACTCTTACTTCCTCTACTTTTTGGATATATTCTTCCTGCTAATTTTCAGTGTTGACATTAAGCCTAGGCTTGAGGCACATTCTTTGCTTAATCTTCAAGAATCAGGGAAAGAATACACAAAGATTTATATGAGGTTTATTTAGTGAACTGATTAAATATGACCTCAGGGTAGTTCAACACGGTACCTATTTCAATAATTTAACACAGGAGCTGAAACAGTTCTCTAATTCTATATTTACTATGTTTCTGATTATTTGAAGAACATATTTTAATATCCAGTCTACATTTTACAATTTTCTAAAGCATGTTTTTATTGAACAACTCTAATTTTAGTTTCAATAGAAATAAAAGCAAAACCATTATCCCTTTCTCACAGAGTGATCCTAGAAACAGACTTCATTAAAAAGAATGTATAAATCTCATTAATATTTTTTGATAGAATTATAGAGGTCTTCAACTTTATAAAACGATTAGTTTAGAATAATCATGTCTAACTTCAATAAATATTTGAAAATTGTCTACTCTGTGTGAATAAACCTGAACCTCCCTAAACCAAGATGCTAAAGTCTAAATATGTCTTGTTTTGGTTTGGGTAAATTAAAATTGTGATTTAAGAACAAAAATCAAGAGTCTCTCATTCTAATTTCCAACAGGATCACAACTAAGAGTTGACTTTTTTTTTTCTATTTAAAGGCTGCTGGTAGAACATTTCAACACTGAATACTGCTTACTGTTGGGAAAATTTGTTCCTTTCTAGTGCAGCAAGCTTTCAGCCCTGACACATGAATGGCAAAGACATCCAGGTTGCACAACAATCCAAACTCCTGCCAATTCCTTGGCTCAGGACTGCTGAAAACTTTACGTGCTCCTTGGAACTTGGTCCCTGCCATGCTCTTTAAAACCACATGGTCCTGACTAACTGCATTCCACACTAAAGAGCATCCCTCACTCTAGGTAACCACTCAGCACCCAGTCCTTCTCTTATCACCACTATTTGCCAATTACAGGGATACTGTACCCTTTTGTTCCTCCTTCTATCAGGGAGGCTATCAGATTAACACCATTTAACCCTCCAGCTTCTTGCATCTTTAACTTCGTCACATATTTCTCCTCACATCTTGGATACCTATCTCTATGAGTCATCTTAAAGTGACTAAGAGAATGTGTACATTTCTTGCCATGTAAATAAATGGTCATTTGGGGCTACCCTGGTGGCTCAGAGATAAAGAATGCGCCTGCACTGCAAGAGACTCCTGTTCAGTCCCTGGCTCAGAAGATTCCATGGAGAAGGAAATGACAATCCACTTCAGTACTCTTGCCTAAGAAATTCCGTGGACAGAGGAGCCTGGTGGGCTACAGTCCATGGAGTCATCAAAGAGTCGGATACTGCTTAGCAACTAAACAACAACAAAATGACGACAAATGATTATTTTCCTATAGCAAGTACTGATAATAGTTAAGTTTCCTCATATTCTCTCACTTTTCAAGGGAAGGAATTGGTTGTTGTTTATAAAGAACTCTCACTATGCCCTTAGTAAAGCCAGCCAGGTAAATTTCTTGTTCATAGCTTATAATATATAAATTATCTAATACATTGTAATTGTGTTATAATAATCTTATCTTTCAAAGTTGGCACTAGTAAACCATCCCCTTTTACAAAGAGTTAAAAAATATAAATTTCCAGTGATTCACCTTAGTGAAAGGTGGTTGTTGTTCAGTTGCTCAGTCATGTCTGACTCTTTGCAACCCCATGACTGTGGCGCACCAAGCTTCCCTGTTCTTCACCATCTCTCAGGGCTTGCTCAAACTTATGTCCCTTGAGTTGGTGATGCCATCCATTCATCTCCTCTTCTGTTTTCTCTTGACCTCCTGCCTTCAATCTTTCCCAGCATCAGTGTCTTTTCTAATGAGTCAGCTCTTTGCATTAGGTAGCCAAAGTTTTGGAGCTTCATTTCAGCATCAGTCCTTCTGATGAATATTCAGAGTTGACTTCCTTTAGGATTGACTGGTTTGTTCTCCTTGCAGTCTAAGAGACTCTCAAGAGTCCTCCCCAACACCACAGTTCAAAAGCATCAAATTTTCAGTATTCAGCCTTCTTTATGGTCTAACACTCACATCCATACATGACTACTGGAAGAACCAAAGCTTTGACTAGCAAAGTAATGTCTCTGCTTTTTAACATGCTATCTAGTTTTGTCATAGCTTTTCTTCCAAGGAGCATCTTTTAATTTAATGGCTGTAGTCACCATACAAGGTGATTTTGGAGGCCAAGGAAATAAAGCCTGTCACTGTTTCCTTGCTTCCCCTATCTATTTGTCATGAAGTGATGGGACTGGATGCCATGATCTCAGTTTTTTAATGCTGAATTTTAAGCCAACTTTTCACTTTCTTCTTTCACTTTCATCAAAAGACTCCTTAGTTCCTCTTCACTTTCTGCCATAAGGGAGGTATCATCTGTATATCTGAGGTTATTGATATTTCTCCCAACAGTCTTGATTCCAGCTTGTGCTTCGTCCAGCCCAGTGTTTCATATGATGTACTAAATGGCAACCCATTTCAGTATTCTTGACTGGTGAATCCCATGGACAGAGGAGCCTGGCTCCAGTTCATGGGGTCACAGAGTCAGACATGACTGAGCAAACAGGCACACTCTGCATATAGGTTAAGTAAGCAGGGTGACAATATACAGCCTTGACACACTCCTTTCCCAATTTTGGAACAGTTCATTGTTCCATGTCCAGTTCTAACTGTTGCTTCTTGACCTGCATATAGATTTCTCAGGAGGCAGGTAAGGTGGTCTCTTAAAGAGGTCTCTAAGAATTTTTCCACAGTTTTTTGTGATCCACACAGTCAAAGGCTTTAGCATAGTCAGTGAAGCAGAAGCAAATGTTTTTCCATGAAAGGTTGACCAGAAGTATTTGTCTACCCTTTATCTTAAGGGGTGGAGTATAATTCTCCTTTTGAATGTGGGCTGCTTTAATGATCTGTTTGGCCAGTAGAAGGCAGCAGAAATGATTGCCTTAGACCTCTTAACCTAGGTCAGAAGACACCTCAAATCTTCTACTAGATTACTTTGAACAACGTTTCTCACAATTTTGGGATGCCCTGTAAGAAGCTGGGCTGACATTTGCTGCTGAAGAAACCATGTGAAAAATCCTGAGATGACCTGAAGAGAAAGAGAGATTGAGAGAGAAAATATCCAAACAGCCTTAGTTATTCCAGCTCTTAGGAATGTGAGTCAGGTTAGCTGAGGATGAGATATGAATTGTCTTTACTTAATCATCTTTCACAAGTTGTAGATTCATAAGCAAAGTCAATGACTGTTGTTATTTCAGGAAATTAAGGTTTTATTTCTAAGTGAGGGAATGTCACAAAGTAACAGATAATCAGGATACTTCCTGTTACTGACTGTTGATTCTGTGATTTTTGGTTTGTTTTTTTTGTTTGTTTGTTTGTTTTTTGCTTTTTTTAAAAATTAATTTTTATTTTTAAGTTTGTTTTGCTTTACAATACTCTATTTGTTTAGCTATACATTGACATGAATCAGCCACGAGTGTACATGAACTCCCAATCCCGACCCCCTCCCCTCCCGCCCCACACCCTCTCTCTGGATTATCCTCATGCATCAGTCCCAAGCATCCTGCATCCTGCATCAGATTCTGTGATTTTTGAAATCGCAAAAGTTGTTAGACAGTTTCTTTATCCCATTTTCCTTAAATGGAGACATCATAAAGCCAAATTGTGAAGTAGGTAAACTTGACTTTTATGTGTCAAATACCCATGTATATATTCTCCACCTGGGACATTTCCTACCTACTCTGCAGTTTCACAGGACCTAGTGCTCCACATAGACTGCTTCTCCTTGATTTTTTCAAATAAATCTTGCACTCAGGGAATGTATTCTTAAATTTTGTCTTTAAAAAAAAAAACATTTATAGGTGCAACTTGTAATTCTTACTTGGTTATTTCTTTTAAGATGAATTCCTCCATTCCACAATATTTTCTTTCCATCTCTATATCAGTTCTGAATTAAATTACTTCCAAATTACTTTGTTTTACCCTATTCTTACCCATGCCATTCTCTCCACTATATCCAAGAATCTTTCTGAAATATAAGCTGTGTTTTTTACCCCTTTGGTGTACCTCCAAGGCATGTGGGATCTTAGTTCCCAGACAAGGAATGAAACCTATGCCCCCTGAAGTTGAAGTGCAGAGTCAACTCTGGACCACCAAGGAATTCCCTGAAATATAAATCCTATCAATAACGTGCCTCCTTCCCAATTTCTTCTTCATACATCATTGACTACTACCCCCATACACACACACAAACACACACACACAGTGTGCTTAAAAAAGTAATAATAACCTAGATTATTTAAAATCTTCTACGTAGTACTTAAAGAATTCATCTGGGATTTTTTTTTCCAGTCTTATGTTCTCACTGTTATCCTAAACATAGCTGGGGTCCTAATTCTGAGAAATGTCAATAGCTCCTCAAACTTAATGTCTGCACTGTCTTTTCTAGATTTTTGCAAAGGTTTCTTTCATGAGTTTCTCTTCTCTATTGAGCCCACTCTGTAGAATCTCTTTACTTTTCCTTATACTGTTTCACCTTCCAACTTCTCTCTTTTTCTCTGTAGAAACAAATATTGCAACAAAAACTTGACTCTAATTTTTCTATTTAATTCCATAGAAACTACAGAAACTCTACAAATATCCCCAATGCTACTCTTTAAATTTTGGTGCATCCTAAAGATCTAATTCCTAGTAGAGTAATTTTCCACCATCCTTAGGGGCCCCAGAACCTCCTCAACAGGAGTTGGGGGAAGGCAAGGGCACCCCACTCCAGTACTGTTTTGCTTGGAAGATCCCATGGATGGAGGAGCTGGTAGGCTTCAGTCCATGAGGTCGCTAGGAGTTGGACACAACTGAGCAACTTCACTTTCACTTTTCATTTTCATGCATTGGAGAAGGAAATGGCAACCCACTTCCGTGTTCTTGTCTGGAGAATCCCAGGATGGAGGAGTCTGGTGGGCTGCCATCTATGAGGTTGCACAGAAATGGACACGACTGAAGCGACTTAGCAGCAGCAGAATGGACAAGAAAAAGTCTGCTTAACAGATAAATATGTGAGTGAATTATTATTTTCATGCCTTTATGTTAACATATGGATTTCTTTTGTGAAATACAATACAAATTTAATATTAAGATAATGTTGATTTTATATTAATAATAATATTATTATAGCTAGTTTTTTTGTTTTGTTTTCTTTTTAAATATAAATTTATTTATTTTAATTGGAGGTTAATTACTTTACAATATTGTATTGGTTTTGCCATATATCAACATGAACCCACCGCAAGTTTTTATCTTAAGTTGAAACATCTTAAAATGTATTTTTGTGTGATTATATAAGCTTCCAAGTTCTGTTCTTCTGCATAAAGCATGCAAAATTTTTCCAGCTTTATAATGAATTCACATGTTTTTTAAAAATTTTTTTCCATAAATTATTTTTTCTAACTAGACTACATGTTTACATAGTGGTATAGTGGTTTCCTTTCAAGGAAAGTATAAGAATTATATATAGCTGTTAACAAATTAATAAGATTTTTGGTGTTAACAGGGTGTTTGCAGAGCCCTCAGTGAATCATTGCCTAGTTTTTTCGAACAGTGTCCAAAAGTATACCTGAGTCAAGAGATCCTTGTCAGAGGCAGTAAAGTAAATCATTTTTTATGATTGTTACCAAATACTTTCCATTTCACTTAGTGACTTTAGCATCAGAAGCCACTTGTCAAAACACAGAATTACCTGCTGACACAACACTTTATCTTTAGATATGTGAGTTGTATAAACAGGTACAATTATTTTACAATTTTAGATTACTATAAATAGAGATTAGTTCATGCCTAAAAGAAATAGTATGTATCATTTCTTAATAATGTGTATTATTTCTAAAAGAACTTAGTATGCTTCATGTTTAAAATACTAGTTTTCTGAAAAAAATATCAAGCTTAGTGGAACTGTGGCTTAGAGGGAGAAGACAGTAAACATGGAGAAGTAGGTGAGAGTACTAACTTGAATCAAACAAAGCTGCAAATAACCTAAGAATTGAAAGTATTCCTCAGAGAATCTTGATGGTACATTCAAGGACTTGTAAGTAAAAGAGGAAAGCATTTAAAGCCAAAAGTTTCTGGCATGACTGTTGTAAAGACTTGAGCAGATTTATTCCCAAACCCAATGTTACTGGCCTTCATTTTTGACCAAAAAAATAAACATAGTGTAGACATAAGTTTAGAAAACAGGTTCCACAACGAAGCCACGTTTCACCAAAGTTGATGAGTCCATTTAAATGTGGCTATTGAATATACTCTTGACAAATGAAAGAGAATATTCAGTACATAAAAAAAAAGGGGGTCTGAATGGATGCAGCATTTTCCTAAGAGTTGGCTTATACCTACAGAAAAGACTAATAGTCAAATCTTTCAGAAACGGAAATCTCCCTAAAACAAAGAAGTGAGTCTTAAATGACTCTTGAGCTACATACTGGAGTGAAATGATCAAGTACCAGGCAGGCAAAATTAGGAAAAGAGAAATAAAAAGTGAGAGACTGTATGTAACATCATCTCTCAATATAGTTAAATTTTGATTAAACTATAATATGAAAACAGTACTGTATTCATTTCGAGTTCCTTTCCATTCTCTTCGATCTTTAGTAGGAATTTATTTTGAAAAAGTTTTTTTACAACTTATTCATAGGTTCTAGGGAGTCACTGTGGCCAGAAGTTATAGGGGCCAAATAAATTCTCATTCTTGATGCCAGATAAACCTGTAAACTGAAAGGATAGGTATAAATGCAGTAAGTGAGAAATAGATACAGAAGTGGCACATCATCACGTCTTACATGTTGTTCATTTGTCAATCAGATAGGATAATATACGTCATCAAAGCCTGGTAAACCTCAAGCTACAATCAACAGTACTGTGAATATATTTTTGATTGTTCCTATCAATTTCTTTAAATACTTTTTTGTTGCTCTTGAGACACATCTGTGCCAACTATGTGTTGGTCACATAGTAAGTCTTCAACAAATATTGTGGAATGAATAAATGAGTGGTACAAATGAGTAGTGATTTTGTGTCAATTACACATCAGTCAACAGCATACTCACTTTCACTGGAACTGGTAGCCTAATAATAGGTGTTTCAAATTCCACATGTCCAAAATGAATTCTAATTTTTTAACCATAATATGATCCTTTTGTAGCCCTTCCCATCTCAGTCATCAACAACTTTATCCTTCTAGTTCCTCTACCTTCAGAAATATATTTCTGGATTCAATCCTTTTCACCACCTCCACTGTTACCACCTTAGGCCAAGTCTCCATCATCTCTCACTCAAATGTTTGCCGTGGCTTCCTAGTTGGCTTTTGCTTCCAGTCTATGCCATCTACACTTGGCATAGCCCTCAAGAGTGGTCTTCAAAAACCCCAAGTCAGATCATGACTTTTCTCTCTTCTAAGCCATCATTGGCTGCCTCACAATGGCCTTCTATTCCCTAAATGACTTACTCCTGGGCTAGAAGACTAAATGGCATTATCAAATTTCCACTGAGGGAAGTTAAGATGAGAGAAACGCAAAAAGGCAGGGTGCTCTGTAACTTGACTGCTCTTGATATAGCTATATATTGGTTGAAGTAGAAAATTGTGCTTTGTTAACTTGGGTTTCTTTTCTCTTTCTGCTCAGTCTGCTTCCTACTACTCTCACGCTGCTTACTCCTTTAAAGACACACTGGCTTGTGCGTCATGCCTTATCCATGCCAGTTTATTTCCAACCCAAGCCTTTAAGTTTTCTGTTTCCTTTCTTCTGCAAACATCCTCCCCACGAATATCCACATGGCTCCTTCTCTCATTTCTTCCGGAACTTGACTCAAATGCTACATTTTTAGCATTAACTATTAACTATTTAAGCTTTTCTCTTAACTATTTAAGCTTTGCTCATTTCTAGTATTCCTTAACCTACTTTATTACTACTTTTATTTTTTTTTCTATTTTAGTTGTCACCATCTGTCATAATGTCATTATATAATGTATATGTAAATATGTGAAAGTGAAAGTCACTCAGTCATGTCTGATTCTTTGCATCCCCATCCACTATACAGTCCACGGAATTCTCCAAGCCAGAATACTTGAGTGGTAGTCAAGGCTACCCACTCCAGTATCCTTGTCTGGAGGATTTCAAGGACAGAGGAACCTGGCAGGCTACAGTTCATGGGTCACAGAGTCAGACACAACTGAGCAACTAACAAACACACACATATATAACTTAAGTATTTCAATATGTGTCCCTCTATCCCTTCCCCATAAAAATAAATTACATATGGCCAAGGATGTTTGTTGATTTTGTTAATTACTATAGCCCCAGAACCTAGAACAATGCCTATCACATACAGGTGCTCAGACTCATAAATACTGGTCAGATGAATGAATGAACATCAAGAAAGCGTTATCACTCATTCCATTGCTACATATAAGGCAATGACAATCCCTTTGGTTCACTTCAGCAAGGCTGCTACCTCTTCCCAAGGAAGAACTTAAGAATTCCAGTTCAGTTCAGTTCAGTCACTCAGTTGTGTCCGACTCTTGGCGACCCCATGAATTGCAGCACGCCAGGCCTCCCTGTCCATCACCAACTCCCGGAGTTCACTCAGACTCATGTCCATCGAGTCAGTGATGCCATCCAGCCACCTCATCCTCGGTTGTCCCCTTCTCCTCCTGCCCCCAATCCCTCCAGACTGACTCACAAATCCTTTTCTTTAGCATTTCCTTCTGTCTCCTTACTCTATTTTTCCCTCCTCCTTCTTAGATGAATGAATGAACATCAAGAAAGCGTTATCACTCATTCCATTGCTACATATAAGGCAATGACAATCCCTTTGGTTCACTTCAGCAAGGCTGCTACCTCTTCCCAAGGAAGAACTTAAGAATTCCAGTTCAGTTCAGTTCAGTCACTCAGTTGTGTCCGACTCTTGGCGACCCCATGAATTGCAGCACGCCAGGCCTCCCTGTCCATCACCAACTCCCGGAGTTCACTCAGACTCATGTCCATCGAGTCAGTGATGCCATCCAGCCACCTCATCCTCGGTTGTCCCCTTCTCCTCCTGCCCCCAATCCCTCCAGACTGACTCACAAATCCTTTTCTTTAGCATTTCCTTCTGTCTCCTTACTCTATTTTTCCCTCCTCCTTCTTCTCTTTCTCCTAATAAAATGACTTGTTTAAATTACATCCAATGTAATCTCTTCCTTGTAGCCATGTGGGAACCTGTATATTCCAATTTCCTTTATTATCAACAGCTTAAAATGCAAATATACACACTCACATGCTTTCTTAAATTTAGTGAAGAGGAAAAAAAGATAAGAATGGATTGCAGTTCAGACTTTTACAGTTTTCTCATGACCTTAAATAATTTGTGAACTCAAATTCCACCAATACTTGGTTATACTTCAGTAATTATTATTTGACAAAAATGTATAATAACATTTAACTGCGAATATTTGAGAATAATCAAATTAGGCCAAAGACCATGGTGAGCTGTAGGCTCAGCTTCTGTTAAACTGTAGGTGAGATAGCTTGCCCTGGATATTAGACACTATGCTGTGTTTGAATTGAAGTCCTGGAACCACTTATCTTACAGTTGGGTCATTTAGCAAATCAGTAATTTTCTCAATGAGAACTTCTCTTATATTCTCCTTAGTAATCAACTGCTATGCTAAGGATAAAGTATACGATAAGAGCATTTTTAATGAACATATTCCCCCAATGAAAGCAAACAACAATTTATGCTAATATCACTGTGGTTTTATATTTATGAATTATATCATGAAGGAATGAATATTTAGACTTCCTGTTACACATTTCCCTTTTTCCATCAGAATTATAAAGGAGTTGTAAGGCAATTAAGAGTGTTGCATGGAGGTACAGCACTGGAATTTTAAAACAGTTTAAAGGCATTTTTGAATAGTAATACACTGTAATATGCCTTTTAATTCCTACATGTACTTTACAATCTTTCATGGAAAATTGCCAAGTTAACATGATAAGGTAAAGCCCTGCTTTCCTTAGGGAATAATTTTAGGAAAATAAACTTAGCTTGATTTTCATGGAAAAAATCTAAATAGTAGTATGGCTGTTTAAATTTTGTCACATTTCTTTTTGTGGGTGTCTTGAAGTAAATGAACAGGTTTATGTAAACATTATGATTTGGCTTCTCTTCAACATTAGAAAGAAGCAGTGTGCAACTAGTGACGTACATGGGCTTTACGTCAAGAGATTTTTGCCATTTTTCAAGCCAGATATAGCTTTTGTATCAACAAATGAAACACAGGTCTTCAGTGTTAGCCTTGGGGAGAAAAATCCTATAATACTTCAATGAACTCTTTGCATTTTTAGGTTTGTTGACCAGAAAATTGTATATATCTAATGCTACCAATTATTAATTTTATCATGTATCCAAGTTAATAAATTAATTGTTATCTATAGTATTCATAGAGGGCAAACTTGTTCCTATTAGGGACCTGCTGATATAGATGTTTATAAGTGAGAATTCATGTAAATATGTGAGCAGCTCATTGTGCCTTCCTGTGAAGTAACAGTTATGCTGCATGTATATGTTGAGTAAACCAAAGTCTAAGAATAATTTACATTTAGAATGTTGAATACTGTCACAACCAGACAGCAACTAAAAGTTGAAAAATATTTAATAGAGATTCTTATGTTGCAGTTAGAAATCATTCTTTCATCAAAGATGTGATTTTAATTATCTGATAGGCTTCTGCCTCAATGTGCTAATCTTGTCTCAACATTATAATTCCTTGGTCTTTCAGTGCTTTATCTTGCACTATGTGAGTCTTTTACTTCTCTTTACTAAGACACTTTCAGTTACCTCTGAGGCACTCCAGGAGCCTTTCTGTAGACTCTTGAATTGCTTCCTCTGTCAATTATCTCAAGTTTTTCATGCAAGAAAGGACCACTGTCAATTGAACAGCTTGTTTCTAGGTGAGCTGCTAACATGAGTGCATTTAAGAGTTTGTTTTTGTGCATTCATACCCAAACTCTTAAGCAATGATGTCAGCATTACCCTAAAGATATGAAAAGAAAAAGCCAGGTGAAAAATCTGGATAGAGTTTATTCAAGAGATATTTAGACATTCCTTAAAAAAAAAGAAAAGAAAAGTAGTTTTTAGAAGCCAACAAAGTGGAATGCCAAAATCAATCTCAAAGCAGTAGAA
>SJXQ01000473.1:71707-109288 GCA_006408695.1 Aepyceros melampus | reverse complement strand
CCATTTTGCCTTCTTCCATTTCTTTTCCATGGGGATGGTCTTGATCCCTGTCTCCTGTACAATGTCACGAACCTCATTCCATAGTTCATCAGGCACTCTATCTATCAGATCTAGACCCTTAAATCTATTTCTCACTTCCACTGTATAATCATAAGGGATTTGATTTTATATCACCCCAGTTATAGGCAATTGCAAATAGCCATTATTATGCATATATAGCAAACGGTGCTATATAAACTCAGACGACTTTACCAAAAAAGTCTATTGATATTAAGTCGTAAATCATAAGAAAAATAAACACAGACTCCCTTGCATCATCAGAGGCTGTCCCAGGGCGTCCCCAGTGGCTCAGTGGTAAAGAATTCAGCTGCTAATGCTGGAGACACGGGCTTGATCCCTGGTCGGGGAATCCCACATGCTGCAGAGCAGCTAAGCTCGTGTGCCACAACTACTGATCCTGGGCTCCAGAGCCGGGAGCCACAACCACTGATGCCCACCACCCAGAGCCCAAGCTCTGCACCAAGGGGAGCTGCCGCAGGCAGGAGCCCAGGCCCTGCGCTTAGAGAGGGGCCCAGCTCACCACTGTAGAGAAAAGCCCCGCTGCCACGAGGATGACGCACAGCCAAAAACAAAAAGAAAAAAACAGCGAGAGCCGTGAGCAAGCCCAGGAGATGCACTGCCACGACCTCCCTCTCATATCTCAGGCCACTGTCGTGAAGGCGCGCGTCGGAACTGGCGGCGAGGCGGCTGACGGAACCTGACAGGACGTCTCAGCGGAACCCCAGCTCAGGGCAGGCGCTTAACAAACTCATGAGGGTCCACTGCCATGAGAAAGTAAAACCTTTAAGCCTCAGTGATGTGAAATCATCCAGAAATAAGATGTATTCAACATTGAGCAGGGCAAAGGAAAGATGAGGTCCTAGGTCCAGCTCCAGCCAGCCGCGAGAGTCAGCAGTTCGCCAGAAGATGCCTCTTACTTCCACGCTCAGCAGTGTGAGGCCACTCTTTGTGCTGAGAGTGGGGCTGGTTTTGTCCCAAGAGCACACTGCCACCAGAAAACGAAGTGAAAGACTATTTTTTTTCCCCCAGCTGGAAATGTTTTAGGACCATGAAGAGCCAGAACTTGAATCAGAAAAAACATGAGCGTCCCTTCAAAGCTATCATAATTAACTATTTCATTAGTGGCTTTCAGAAAAGAAACAGTTCAGTCATATTTCTCTGTCTTGCTGATTGAATGTTTGAAAAACTCAAATCACGGGACTCTATACTCCTTGATTGTGGTGTGTGTGTGTGTGAATTCATTCAGTCGTGTCTGACTCTTTGTGACCCCATGGACTGTAGCCTGCTAGGCTCCTCTGTCCTTGCGAGTCTCCAGGCGAGAACACTGGAGTGGGTTGTCATGTCCCCCTCCAGGGGATCTTCCCGACCCAGGGATGGAACCCACAACTCTTACGTCTCCTGCATTGTCAGGCAGGTTCTTGATCCTGGCAGTATTGCAATTTTTCCAAATATAATGACACCTTCATCCACTAGATTTGATGTCAAATATTTTGAATCGCTTCTACAGTCTGTGAAGGATCTGTGTACCTTCCATCAGCCAAGTCCTTTCTCTAAAGCCATGTTCATCCAATGACATGTCAAAGAGCCCGTGTGTTCCTTCATCACAGAGAGAAGCAGGAGGGCGGATATGCAGACAGGGAAGAGGGGAAAGGATGAAGATCTTTACAGAGAGGAGAAATAAGGAAATAAAATCTGCGGGTTTCCCCAGCCTTTGCTTAATCAGATTGAAGAGGGCACATGTGATAAACAGAACCATGTCAGCTAATAACTCAAGTAACCCTCTCAAGAGAATATTTGCCTATGTGCGTCTTGACTGCGTGGCCTGGGCAGCTGTGCTTGAGTTCAGTCTTCTTTTTCACACACTTCCGGTCATTCCCTTGCGTTAGAAGACGCTGTCACCTCTGTTGCAGTAACCTGCCTAGGAGGCTTCCCCTCATCTTCTAATTTCAAAATCAGAAGGAAGAGCCTGGGTGGTAGATCACATTACTGTTCCTAATTATTTACTGCTCTTGTGTAAAGGATCATATGCTTCCACCCGTGGCAGAGGAAGGCGGAGGACAGCGTCCTTGGGGAGAGAATGTACGTCCCTCCTCCACAGGCTTCACGTGCCCTGCTGGCCCCAGTGAACTTGAAGTGGAAGTGAGAAATGCCTCATCCAAGCAGAAGCACTGAACCCGCCAGAAACCTCGGGATGGACACGCGACTCGACCCTGCACCAGGACGCCAGCAGGATGTAGGGGCACACACTCTGCCCTCAGCCCCTGTCCCTCTGCCCGGGACGCAGACTCAGGCCTGCTGATGGGGCAGCCGGGACGGGAACAGCGTCAGGAGGCACATCGATACCCAGAATGACTGAGCAGAGAGAGCGAGCCATGAGGTGCTCACAGCCGGCTAAGGCGCTGAACAGAGAGGAACAGACGCACCGAGCCCTGCGGCCTGGCTCCGCCCCGAGGAGGGCGGGCTCTGACCAGGCCAGCTCCTTCCACCAGACTATAAAATGAAAGTGCCACGGGGCAGAGGAGCACTTGGCCAACAGTCAGCACCCTGAAATAGGCATAAGAAATGCACAAACCGCTGAGGCTTTCTGTTCTCATCACAAGCTTGCAGAAGCTGGCTAAGCCAGGCGTGTTGCAATCGTATGCAGAACAAGAGGAGGGTGGGTTAGGGCTTGAGACCCTCTTGGAAGAGACTTCTAACACAGTTCCTTCCGGGCACCCCTCCCCCTGACATACACACGGACTCTCCAGGTGGGGAACCTTCAGCAGAGGAACCAGCTGTTACCACTATGAATCGTGACTTCCATCCCCTTCATCTGAAGTCCCCTCAGCCCTTAACTTATAACCCTTCAGATACACAACAGCATGTCTGTTTTTCAGAGGGTTAAAAGCTGTTGAGGGGGGAAAAAAAGGTAATAGAACTTTTCTATTATACAGCTGGCACCTTGTATACAGAGAAAAAACCAATACCTTTTGCCAGATCGCATAAAGGTCACTCTGCAATCCGAATTCAAATTTTAAGAAAACACTGTGCTTACACTATGAAGTAAATAAGTCTCTCCAGTTTTTGAAAACTAGAAGACAAAACTTATCTGGTTCTCTTTTCTGTCAACTCCTTACCTTCTGTGGACTCTTTTATATGAAGGCGTTTGTTGAGTTCATCCAATTTGTTCTTCATGTGTGAAAACAAACAAACAAACAAACAAACAAAGAAAAAGGAAAAGAAAGCAGATCAGAAATGGTCTTTCTTTCCAGCACCCTTGTCTCTATTCAGTACCCAGCTAAATTCAAAGTAGCATCCTAAGCTTCATCAATATCACACGCTCTATAACTATAAAGTGTTACTACTTTATCTCAAATCGACACTGAGGCTCTACTTCTTAGCGATCTATGGTGTTGAAAATGCTATTTAATCTCTCCATGACTTTGCTTCCTTTTCTTAAAACCATGGATAATCATGGGACCAGCCTCCCATGTCGATGAGGATTAGGGCACACATATATAAATTAATTCTAACATTGCCTCAAAAGTTTGGATTAATCTCTAGGTACACTAAAGTGATTCTCAAACAAATTTATAAAATTGCTTTTTCTAAAGTAGAAATGGAATGACCCAGCAATCCTGAAACGGTTGTGACTCAGCAATTCCATTTCCCACTGTAGATCCTGGAGATATTCTAGCATGTGTACAAAGACATTTGCAGTAATGTCTATAGCCGCATTGTTTGGAGGCACTAACAGTTGGAAATTACCAAACATCCTCAAGTAGCAAAATGAATAAAATCATGATGTGCTAGTTGTACAATTACGCATTATAATAATTATTGATATTAGCAATAAAAATGAATGAGATAAAACTTCATGTATTAATTTATAAAAAATCTTAAAAATACAGTGATCAACAAATAAATGCAGGATACATATGGTATACAGCATTTACATAAAAAGTATAAAACATCCAGGGACTTCCCTGGTGGTCCAGTGGGTAAGACTCCACACTTCCAGTGTAGGGGCCATCAGTTCAATCCCTGGTGTGGGAATTGGATCTAAAATGCTTCGAGGAGCAGCCGAAAAAACATCTTTTTAATAAAAAATAAAATATTCGAAACTATACTATGGGTTATTTTAGGGAACTATATTAAAGGTATCTTGATACATTATTTGAGATACCTACGTATGGAGTGAAAGCACACAGGCCTCCATGGCAATTACAGGCTTTCCTCGGTGGTGAAGAATCCACCTACCAGTGCAGGGGACTCCAGTTGGATCCCTGGGTCAGGAAGATCCCCTGGAGGAGGAAATGACAACCTACTCCAGTATCCTTGCCTGGAAATCCCTCGGAGAGAGGAGTCTGTCGGGTTACAGTCCATAAGGTCTCAAACAGTTGGACACAACTGAGCACAGCACAGCATGGCAATTATATATACTATATTCAGAATACTGGGCTTCCCTGGGGGCTCAGACAGTAAAGAATCCGCCTGCAGTGCAGGAGACCTGGGTTCAGTCCCTGGGCTGGGGAGATCCCCTGGAGGAGGGCATGGCAACTCACTCCAGTACTCTTGCCTAGAGAATCCCATGGACGGAGGAGCCTGGCAGGCTGTAGCCCATGGGGTTGCAGAGTCAGACATGACTGAGCGACTAAGCATAGCACAGGATATTAGCTAGCTTTGAGGTAGGAAGGAAGTGGGATTGGGGTCGAGGTGTCACGTGGAGCTTCCGTTTCATCTTTAACATTTTCTTTCTCACGATGTCTGTATTGAAGTATTCATTTTATTAATCTTTATACCTTTTTTGTATGTCTGTATTTTTTTTTTAAAGAAAAGTAGTCTTTCAGAGAAAACCACTGAGAAAATAAAGATGATCTAGAATCCCTCCAAAACAGGTTAAGATAAGAGAACCAAAATACTTCTTGTTTCCCACAGGAAAGGTAATTCAGAAAACAAGATCTAATAATGCCTCTAAAAATATAACTGGGTTCACTTCAAAGACCACTTCCTGTTGACTTGGGCAACTCAACTGCTCCAGCTGAAGCCTTAGAACTGCCTACTTTAATTAGCGCTGTTACTTCTCATCAGGAGCTGAATTAGGAGGCATTCCAGGGGATGGAGAACACGCCTGGCAGCACAGTGGCTAAGACTTCGCCTTCTAATGCAGGGGCTGAGGGTTCAACTCCCGGTCAGGGAGTTAGCATCCTATGCGCCTTGAGGCCAAAACACCAAAACGTAAATCAGAAGCAATATTGAAACAAAGTCAACAAAGACTTTAAAATGGTCCACATTTTTTAAAAAAAGAAAACTTAAAAAGATACTGAACTCATATATAAAAAAAAATAAGGCATAGGTGGAGGGAAAGGAAGCGAACTCTCCCCTGTGGCGAGCTCCCAGGCCCCAAGGAGCCCTAGAAGGCAGACAGTGGTGGAGGTGGGGGAAAGACCAATGAGAAAACTGCTTTCCATTCTTCTGAGGTCTAATGGGAAGGTCACACATTTGCCTGCAGTAAAACCACACACGCAAAAGCCGCAGATTGCTTTGCTTTGTGTTGGAACCCCATCAACTCAGTGTGGTAACACTGGTTGTGTCTTGCTGTCAGGAGTACTGATTGGCAACTTTAAAGGTCATTGATCAATATAAAATTCAATAAGCTAATCATTATCGGCTACACTCCAGTACAAAAGAAAAAGCTGAAAAATACCCACTGGGATTTTGAATGAGATTGCTTTGAATCTATAGATTAATTTAGGAAGAACTGCCATGAATATTGAGTCCTTCAATGAATGATGAGTATCGGTTCGTTTGCTTCAGTTCAGTTCAGTTGCTCAGTTGTGTCTGGCTCTTTTCGACCCCATGGACTGCAGCACGCCAGGCCTCCCTGCCCATCACTAACTCCCGGAGTTTACTCAAACTCATATCCATTGAGTCAGTGATGCCATGCAGCCATCTCATCCTCTGTCATCCCCTTCTCATTCATTTAGTTCTCTTTAATTCCTCTCAGTACTGTGTTATAGTCTTCAGCATGCCTAGACATTTTCTATTTCTAACGCTACTGTCAATGTTCTAAAATGCCATTATCCAATTGTCTTGTGCTATCTTTAGAAATAAAATTGATTTTTACACATGAGAGAAAAACCATTACTGGACCTGCGCTTGTTTCAACACCTGTCGGAACTTGCTGTGCGGGCAGCGCCTATTTGCACGCCCACCTGCGCCCTGCTGCCCGCTTCCCCATCCTGCCCTGTGCCTGGGAGGCTGCTGTCTAGGGACGCATCCAAGAGCAAGCTTGCCCTTTGGCTGGGCGCGAACAGCGAGAGGCACCAGCCAGGTGGTGGGGGCGCGCACACCCCCAGCTTCCTCTCTCCAGGCTGCAGAGTGCTCACTGCATCATCACCCACATGTCAGTCCCCGCCTACAGGGCTCTTTTTCCACGTGCTGGTGACTGTTCCTCCCCTTTCTTGTTGAGATCCAGATTGGTGCCCTGGGAGCCCCAGGCGCCTCTACCATCCCTCCTCGATTTCCCTCTACCCTGCCAGCGTTGTAAATAGTCTTCTCATTAAATGTGATTGAAACAACTCCTTTAAGCCTTCTTGAAAAACTTCTTCTGCATGGGCCATCTGTTTCCTATTGGGACCATGACTGCTAGACATGTGATCCAGGTTGAAAAAAAGAAAAACGTTTGGTTAGGAATTGCGACTCCACAGAATCAGTTCAGTTCAGTTCAGTTGCTCAGTTGTGTCCGACTCTTTGCGACCCCATGAATCGCAGCACGCCAGGCCTCCCTGTCCATCACCAACTCCTGGAGTTCACCCAAACTCACGTCCATCAAGTCAGTGATGCCATCCAGCCATCTCATCCTCGGTCATCCCCTTCTCCTCCTGCCCCCAATCCCTCCCAGCATCAGTGTCTTTTCCAGTGGGTCAACTCTTCGCATGAGGTGGCCAAAGTACTGGAGTTTCAGCTTTAGCATCATTCCCTCCAATGAACACCCAGGGCTGATCTCCTTCAGAATGGACTGGTTGGATCTCCTTGCAGTCCAGGGGACTCTCAAGAGTCTTCTCCAACACCACAGTTCAAAAGCATCAATTCTTCGGCACTCAGCCTTCTTCACAGTCCAACTCTCACATCCATACATGACCACAGGAAAAACCATAGCCTTGACCATACACAGAATAGTGTGAATTTTATTTTTTGCTCTTCATTATCTATGTCTGTGCTGTCCAATATGGTGGCCACAAGCCACTAAATAAAATTAAAAATTTGGTTCCAAGTGCTCGAAAGCTAGGTAGCTAGTGACTGCTATTTTGGACGACGCAGATGGACCATGCACATGCACAGAGAAAGTGCTATCGCACAGCACCGCTCCACACCCACCAGGCTCTGAGAAAGTGCTCTCGCACAGCACTGCTCCACACCCACCAGGCTCTTCCATGATCAACAAAAAAGATTACTCTACCTTCGGCTCTGCCTTATCATCACAGGTACAGCCCAGGTCAAAATCGGACTGAAGGTACATAGCCCCTGGGTAGTTGGGTCTGGTGACTTCCTCTGGCATAGTCGGTCTAAAGATGTTGGTACGCAGGAGATGGTTCAGACTCCCGTGGGTCCCATTATTCGGAGCTGGCTTCAATCCCAGGAGATCTGATGAGAAGAAAGAAAAGGGCCAGGTACTCTGTAAATATTTTTGATGAGATAGGAGGAGAATCAAAGCCATTCAGCTTCCAAGGGCGGGAAAACTTGGAACACAAATCAGAACGGGATAACCAAATTCAGATGGCAGGCTCCCTTCTGAGCTCCCAAGTCATCCTTGCCTGATGAGGTCTCGGCAGCAACTTTCTAAAATAGCATCTTCACGGCCTGCTATCAAGAGAGACAGTCCCACAAAGAAAGAGTGAAGGCAAATAGGGCCTCGCTTCGCCACCTTTATGTCTGTGATAGCTGCAACCCAAGGACCACAGCGTCAGGATCGTTGCCTTTCTGCTTCTCTGTGAGACTTTTTATCCCGAGTTTTGAAGTGGGGCTTATGATCAATAAATAACCTCGAGCCTGCCCTCTCATGCACTCCACAGAAGTACGGGGACAAGAGGAGGCTCTGGCTGTGTGCCCTGAAGGGCCGCTGTGAAATGAACAGGCTGATTTCAGAGAGAGTGAGAAGGCTGCCAAGCAGGCACCCAGGGACTGGCCTGAGCCAAGAGGCAGGGCCGGGGAGCGCCGCAGCCCAGAGGGGAAGGGAACCCAGGAGGCCCGACGTGCAGACTCCCCCTCTGACCGCCAGACTGGCGCTCCCTTGCTAAATAGGAAAAGCTGTCCTCATCCAGCAACTAGAGACTCCAGGAAGAAAAATAATTAGGAGCACATAAATAGATGGCCAGCCATGCGCCGGTGTGCGCTGGGAGAGATGGAGGCAGGGGCGGGGTGGGGGGCGCTGTGCCCAGCGCTCGCTTCACCCGGCCCGCGACCCGTGGTGTCAGACTTAATGCTGTGTTAGATCAGCTGGAGGCTGCCAACAGCAACACCATGAAAACTCCCCATTAGTCAACTGTTGAAGCAAGACAAAGAAGCCTTAGAAGGGGGATGATATTCTGTCCCTTGAACCAATGGGCAAATCACAGCATTTTTTTTAATGAAAAGATGAGGTGATCCCAGAAAACAGACACTTCATTTCTTTCTCCAACATCGAAAGGAGTTCATATGTTAACTCCGGATTGTTTTCTTGGTTTTGATGAAGTAAGTGACTTACCGCACATAACGTTGTAAAGTTCAATGTTTTCAAATGGAGGTACTTTGGTCTTGTACTTAAATGTTGGGCCATAACCTACAAAAACAGTCTTCCAAAAGAAAAGAAAACAAACAAAAACAATTAGGCATTGCTAATATCCAGGAGCAACCCTCCCTCCAGTTATGAATGCTCTGCAAGCTTCACTCACACCACCATTCCCATCCTTTTTTAGAACCTCTAAAATATACTTCAATTCATAGTCCTGGGAGCATACCTGCATACTGCTGACCTTGTTATCAAATCCATGGTCTCCCTGGAAAAAACATTTTCCTGATGGTTTCTTATAAACCTCCAAAGGTTTCCTAGAGCGAAACAATTGTACAATCAATCAGGACTTCTCATAAAATTACTCTGATAAAAAAAAGTCCAATGCACAAAAAAATCTGTAAGAAGTGGATTTTCCTAATACAAGCGTATTCCTCCCACTTTGACTGTGTCATTCCCAGGGTGATGGAAGATGATGCTGTTTTTGCCCCAGTGCTTTGGCCTTGATGATCAGCCTAGGAGAGATTGGGACCTGAGGTCTGGCGCCCGCCTCCTATCTCACGGTCGCATTGAGCCGAGCACTGGCCACAGGCCCAGACACACCCTGCAGGTGCTGCTCGCTGCTCCAGACCACCCCAGTTAAGAGACTATCACGCTGAAGGAGTCACACGAAGCTGCTGGTTTCCCAGTGCATTTAAAAGTTATATTTACACTATACCGTAGTGGTCATCAGTTTGCCTAACACGTGAAAGGTCCCCGGTTCGAAACCAGGCGGAAACATTAGCTTTGGGACTTCCCTGGTGGCTCAGACGGTTGAGCGTCTGTCTACAGTGTAGGAGACCAGGGTTCAATCCCTGGGTCAGGAAGGTCCCTGGAGAAGGAAATGGCAATCCACTCCAGTACTATTGCCTGGAAAATCCCATGGACAGAGGAGCCTGGTAGGCTACAGTCCACGGGGTCGCAAAGAGTCGGACACGACTGAGCGATCTTCTTCTTCAATTAGGTATGCAGCAGAGTTATGTCTAAGAAAACAACACACGTACCCTACTTTAAGAAGAGTGCTGTTGGAAAAAGGGCACCAATAGACTTTCTCGAAGCAGATTTGCCACAAACCTTCAACCATCTGCTCATGTGCCCCGCTGGCTCCAGGACTGAAAGATTCTCTGCCCTGGGACCGGGTCTGTCTGCTCACTTCTATACGCCTGTCACTAGGCTCTGTGCTAAGCACACACCCAGCTGGTGCTTTTAAAATGTGTGATGTTTGATCAATGAATGGAGATCTGTATTCCATAGAAATATTTGCATACAGATTTCCCTGTCAACAAATTTATCTGGTGACACCACTGGAAAGTATAACCGAGTGGTAAGCTTAACACATGTAACAGTGGCACAGCTTAACAAGAGCCAAGCCTTACCGAGGCAGTAGCTCTGTTTAGAAAGAGAAAACGGAAACCGTGCTCTCAAGACATCAAAAGCATTTGAGCTTCCTTGTTGTGACAGGAAGATGCCTTTTGCTTGGAGTTATGTAGCAGTTTTCCAAAACACTTACATGTTAATTAAGACAAATATTTCCTAAGTACGTACAGGTACACAGCACTGAAGTAAAGCACTTGGGGAAAAACAAAGAAATTAAATGTTTGAGTCCTTGATCTTGGGTAAACGACTTTCAGCTTGGGATAATTAGATATGTGCGTATAATAACTCAACAATTCAAGTTCAATTGAGAAGATGTGCTGCTAATTAAAATGGCTGGCTTGGTCTATGCTAATCTGCTCAACTGTCTTCATATTTTAATAACTTCTACTGAACTCCCAAGTTTTCTTCATCAACACATACGTGCCCCCTGCAATGGAAGCGTGGCTTTCTAACCACTGGGTCACCGGGGAAGTCAGGACATTTCTTTTTATAATGGCTAATGACCTCACGGTGCTGCAGCTGCCTATAGAACTACATACAGTGGAGGGTTAGTCGCTCAATCATGTGCGACTCTGCGACCCCCAGGACTGCAGCCCTCCAGGCTTCTCTGTCTGTGGGATTCTCCAGGCAAGCATACCAGAGTGGGTTGCCATTCCCTTCTCCAGGGGATCTTCCGACCCAGGGATCGAACCCAGGTCTCCTGCATTGCAGGCGGATTCTTTACTGTCTGAGCCTCCAGGGAAGCCCTCCAGGCCGAGGGGATGGTTATGACAGTGAGAAGCAGGGGCCACCTGTCCCCGAGGTACCTGGCGACGTGCCATCTGCGCTCCACAAGTAAATGGACGTCTTCAATCCTTCTGTTGTTGGCGTAATGCAAACGTTTGGGAAGGTGCTGTTTCATGTAAGGCTTAAAATGCTGGTCTGGTTTTTTACACTGAAATATAAATGGACATTGAATTTTGCAATGGACAGTCTTCTAGAAAAGCCCAAGACATCTCTCCAGAAAGCTGAAGGAGGTTTTAAGTCAAAGGAAAGGCTAATTCGTGAGTAAATGGAATTTGTGACACCTCCCTCACCCTTCAAATAATAAAAGCGGGAAACAGATTCAAAGGGGATTAGGTAACGTTGAAGAAAACATAGAATGGTATCACAGAGGGGAGTTAGAAGTTCTTAAGATACATCCCTGACTCGTGGGGCTGTCACCCAGAGCAGCTCAAACTTCAAGGCTTTTCTCAAACACTCTTAAATCCAGAGGTGAGGCGGTGGGGGTGGGTGCAGAGAGAAGGGAGAGTGGTGAGGTTCACAAGATCACGTCCTCAGGCGCTTTTAAGCTGTCTGATCTGGGTGGGGAAACAACGGAGGGGGCCGTGTTCAGAAAGTGCAAGGGTCTATTTAACCAAAGACGAAGGTTTTTCAGCCTTAATGGCGTGATCAAATGTTCCCATTCTGGATCATTGCCAAGACCATTAGGGAGCCCGCTGCTGTCAGTGGGCCAGGATTTTTGAAAGCTCTTAGGGAAATAAACACGCTGGATGGCAAGGCGGTGAGGAAAACGCTCCTCACCCTACAGAGGCGAGCAGGGATGGTGAGCATGTGGAAGTTGCTCCAAGGGCAGAGGCCTGGGACACACAACACTTACCGTGAGATTAGCAATGATGACTCTCGGGTCATCTGTTCAAAGAGAGAAGGACAGGGGTCAGAAGAGCTGACAAGAGCCACCGAGAGAAGCCATTTCTACAGCAAGAGACTCAATTCTTTTCTTTTTTTTCTGGAAGAGTTATTTAGATTTTGTTTCAAGTACATGCAAAACTCTGTGTTCAGTATTTAAGATGAAATATTTCAGTAAGTGAAATATATCAAAATAAGTAGAAATTCCGATGGTAAATGTCCCTGCTAGGTCTGGGTCAACTTTTCTGAAAGGGAATTCCTCCTTTCAGAGCACCATGATGTTGCTGGGTAAATGGCTTTTTAAAATTCTCCCAGCTGCCTCACAGACTTAGAGAACAAACTTATGATTGCTGGGGGGAGGTTGCAGGGAAGGGATAGTTAGGAGGTTTGCAATGGACATATACACACAGCTATATTTAAAGTGGACGACCAACAGGGGCCTACAGTAGAGTACAGGGAACTCTGCTCAATGCTACGTGGCAGCCTGGATGGGAGGGGAGGGGAGTTTGGGGGAGAATGGATACATGGATATGTGTGGCTGAATCTCTTTGCTGTTCACTTGAAACTATCACAACATTGTTAATCAGCTATACCCCAATATAAAATAAAAAGTTTAAAAAAAGTCCTCCTAAAGAGTCCCTCTGGAGCCTGGATTGAGTTTACGTTAAATTAAACAACAGGAACCATATTGAGGCATTTGGGGCTTTGAATGTGCTCCCTATGTAGCCGTAGATCTTTGAAGCAAGTGACTGCTCACCTTTAAGATGAATCTTCTAATCCATTGAGTTATTTTTTTCTAAAGGGAGTTTGGTTTCCTCAGGAATATCCCAGGTCTAATGGCACGAGTGGCCGCCCCTTGTCTGTCACACACACACACACACACATGCACACACATGCGCACACACACTCACACACATGCGCACACACGCACACACTCACACACGTAGGGACCTCCTTTTCACTACCAGCAAATAAAGGATATTTTAGCCAATATCCTGAACTAGCTAAAAGCAAAACTATGCAAATAATAGCTGTGTGTAAACTGTGGACAGGATTGTATTATCTGAAGGTCCCCTTTTGGGCGTGAGGAAGAAGGGAGAAAGAGGAGATTGTAGGTTGGTTGGATTTTGTTTTGTTTTCCAAAAATTTGCTTCAGCATGTCATTACAGAAGCAGCAGAAAAGGAAAGCAGCGTTTGGAAGAGATATGAACAGGCAGGAGGGAGCCATCCCCCGAATGTAAACACCCACGGAGCAGGTCACGCCTGTCATTTCCTGCTGCGTCCCCTGGGCCCGGGGCATCGTCAGTGTGCAAAAAACACGCTAGTAAACAGAAGCAAAGACTGGTGGACGCTGGTGCAAATACACAAGCCTGCCTGGCCGCATAAACATGCGCTCTGCAAAGACAACGCTCAGACTCTTAGTTCTAAAGCTATGAAATTTAAGGATAAATGTGGATTCCCTTCTACTTAAATTGGGCTGAAAGTTTAGTTGTGTCTTTCAGTGGCAAGGAGATAAGCAACAATGGCAGCCACAGTCCTGAACCCAGATTGCGTCCATGCCACGTGCAGTCTCTCTGTAAGAGCGCTGTAGGCACTCTCTGCTCACTCATGACAGCTGTGCTGGGGGCCCTCCCTGAGCCAGTGGGCATTTAGCAGATGGGGGGAATGTGTCAACCGGGACCCTGTTGGCAAGCCATGCTTTCAACCTCTACACTCAGGGACCTCATAAACCACAGCCTCAAAGGGACCAGAGTTCGTTCATATTCTTCGATAATGAAGAAAATTTATCATTATCTCAGACAAATCCCAGAGAACTTCTAGGAACAACAAAAGCTTGAGCCCACGTGTGGGACACCAAGCCTTCATTCTTGACATACTCAGCTCTCATGCTACCGGCTCCCCAAGAATGAAAGACGCCCCAGGACAGGGTAGTAGTTAAGGGTTAGTGAAGCACCTGGGTTTCAATCCCAGCTCCGCCACTCCTTAACTGCCGCCCTCTTAGCCGATTACTTCATCTCTCTCTGAGCCTTGATTGTTACTGTTTTTAAGAGGAGATGATAGTACCTGTCACACAGGGCCATTGGAAGGATTCAGTAAGATGTGTATATATCTGGCTGAAAACATCATTTTAACTACCATTTATTTTGCTTTGACTATGTGCCCAGCACTAATCTAAGTGATAAGTAGAGAAGCTAAGTAGAGAATCTCCCATTTACCCTTCCCAATAATCATGTTACAGGTGAGAGATGAAGGCTCAGTGTTTAGGAAGCTTGCCCAAGGTCACGAGTGAGGCAGCCGGCAGAGGCTCGAACCCAGACAGCCCACCACCGTTGTCTGTGCTCTCACCCAGCTTTCTCTGTGGTCTCTCACAACATGGATGGACGTGTTTTTTAAGATACAAGACGTTTAACTGTTGGTAGTTACCATTTCACTGGCCCCAGGACAGTTTTTCTTCCCCTCCCCCCATAATAACCTTCGTATTACTTTTAGAGATGTCTTGAATATCTTTAGAGAAAATGTCTCTTGCATAAGCCCTAGAAAGCAAATACTAAATCAGGAGTGACCGCGGGTCACTCTGGCGAGGGCCAGCCTATCTCAAATGAGCAGAGAAGAGAGGACACAGAGGACCGAGAAGGCACGGAGAAGAGAGGGCAGAGACACCCACGCTGTGTTTATTTCTCAACGTTGCCTGGAGCTGACCTTGGAACACTTCCCGTTTGTGTTGACTCAGGAACATCGTTTGGGAAAAACTTTAATTTCCAAAGCTTTCTGCTTGGTGCCAATGGTTTCTGATTCCCAAGACTAAAAATGCTAAAGGATTTTTTTTTTCTTTCCAAAATGCAGCATGTCTCTAATAAAGCTACAGAATTCTCCAAAGCTAGGTGGTTGGGCAACATCTAAACCTCTTAGCCCATGAGTCAAAGCTCTCCTCAGTGACTTATCACAACCCCAATGTGCAAAACAGAAGCGATGAGACTATTCCTGTTTATTTTATTCCTAGTCTTTCAGAGCAACTGCTGCTTTTCAAGGACTTCATAGCTTCCCCTGCTGGATTCTGTCAATCACTTTCCATAAGGTGAGGAGATCCCTTCATCCAGGCTCCCAGGAAGCTCCAGGCTCTGAGGACGGTTCCAACTCTGTAGCTTCAGCTAAAGAGGAAGCCTGAGCCTTTGGTTGGAAAGTTCTTCTCTTGTAAACAGAAGTTTATGGTTATACACATGCCTCAAATTAAGTGTATTTTCCACATGATAAAAACAAGAGCAAATAATTATATAATGCTCCCAGAGGCCAAGAACTATTCTAAGCGATGCTCATAGATTTATTTTCAAAACAACCCTATGAGCTAGTTGTTTGTTATCACCACTTCCCCTTCCCCGGCCCCCGCCACATTAAAAAAAAAAAAAACAAAAACCTGAGGTTTGGAGTTTCAGTGACTTATTCAAGTTCACTCGGCTAAGAAATAGCAAAGCCAGGCTTTCCCTGAAGTAGTCCAGCTTCAGAGAACAAGCCCCTTCTCACTCCACTATGTTACCATTCTAACAACTTAGTGTCTTAAGAGTCAACTTACATTTAGCATGATTGTTGAATTTGGGTCGAATTCTTCCTAGAGTTCCTGGCACTAAAATAATATCATCCACATTAGTCAGGTAATTGCTCAAGAATTCTGTTCTATCACATGTGACATCTTCCATTCCTACGGGAAAGGGGGGGAAAGTATTTTCAGGCAATTATAAAATTAAAATCTCAGCACAGACACTAAGATAATATTCAGGCACAAAGTCCCTCTCTTGAGATTTCTCAGCTTGACTCTGGATTTTTTAGCGCTTCTTTATATAATCTTTTCACCAGACTTTCATTGAGTCGTATCATCGCGCAGCACTAGAAGGCTGCAAATGCATCGTCTCAGTTAACATTTTAAGTCATTCAGCAAGTACAAGATAAAGGGAGCAACCACCATCCTAAAAAAAAAAAAGATCATTATGAAGAAGACATATTCGTTAAAAAAAAATCCCAAATAGCTTTAAACTCTCTCTAGCTGGGAGAGATGGAAATCACTGGAATGTGCGGCCCTGTGTTTCTTTTACAAAAGCCTCATCTTCCACTCTCTTCTCTCTAACACATCTCCTGCCTTCAGTGCATGGTCCTCTTTCTGCCTCCACTGGTGGCCTTGGATGTTACTGAACAAACAATACTGGAACAAGAGAGAGAGAAAGGTCAACGCCAGTGATTGCCCAAACTGGAAAACAGAATGATGCTGTCAGCAATGCAATCAGTTACAGCTGAAAGCTAGCAACCAGAGCACAAAGAGGGTCTAGGTAGTGAATTCTTTAAACCAACAAATACTATCTGCCCACCAATGACTTGCTACCTGCCTCTCATAAAAAAAAAAAAATTTCTTGATCAATGACAAAAAATAAGTAAAAAGAAACTCAAATTTTAGAATGACAAATCATGGAGGCTGGAAGAGATCCCTATTGTCATTTCAGAATTTTATGAGATGAGATGAAGCTAGAAAGGTTTAATATATTGCTTTGTACAATCCACTATCTGAGTATTCTTTAAGAGGGGGAACATAAATGACTTTTTAAAGGATACCCTAAGATTCTGGAATAAATAAATATAGAGTGGTCCTGATCCAGTAAAATTTAAATTATCACCTTTTGGGATCCCAGATTCAGACCCCTTCCTTTTTTTAATACAAACTGGAAGGAAGTAACCATGATCTTCAAAGAAAAATCTATTTATATAATCCTTATGAAAAAAATTAAAAATACCTCAGATTTCTTTAAAATATAGATAGAAAATATATCCCAACATAGCACAAGGGATATAGATTTGCCTTTTAACATTTAAAATCTCTGGAAGAAAAATTAAAACAATAAACAGCTATATGTTCTAGTACAATGCCTACTAAGGACTTCCCAGGTGGCTCAATGGTAAAGAATCTGCCTGTCAATGCAAGAGACACGGGTTCAATCCCTGGGTCGGGAAGATCCTCTGGAGAAGGCAATGGCAATTCACTCCAGTATTGCCGCCTGGAAAACTCCATGGAGAGAGGAGCCTGGTGGGCTACAGTCCATGGAGTCCCAAAGAGTTGGACGAGTTGGACTGGACTGAGCAACTGAGCAGGCACCCACGTACAATGTCAACTAAACAGCAGTATTCACCCAGGAAGGGCAAGTCTCTAAGTATGCATGAATGGAAGTGAGAAAGAACTCCCATTTTCTCCCTTTCTAAGTCACTTAGGCCACCCCAGTGGTGACGCACGTCTCTCGCTTTCAGCGTTATTCTCAAGCATCATCACCCTCCACCGGCCAGACCAACTCTGGCGGTGGGGTCGGTGTTCTCATTCTGCAGGTGAGGAGGCTGACTTGGAGAGCACTTCAAGTGGCACAGTGTAATCTGAGCTCCAACACAACCCATTCTCACTCCAAAGCTCAGACTCTGAAATGTCAGACAATGTTACCTTCTAAGAAAGAGAAGCTAAGCCATTTCAGAAGGCTTCACACCAGCAAGACATGAACTTTATCTAGCCAAGACTTTTACAAGGCCCCAGCGGTGACTCACTGGAACCCATCTACTTCTTAGACATCTGGCTCCACCATGTGACCAAGTGTCCTTGACACCTCTGGGTTAAGTTGAATCAGCTGTGTCACAGGCTCCAAATTCTCTGTCCTCTCTGCAGCTCTCCACCAAGTCAAACTCTTGGGGCACAGTTCTGCAGACAGTCACGTTTAGTCCCTATAGAAGAGCAAGTTAATCCAAGGGCTCTTTTTTTTTAATTCTCATAGATCTTCTAGAACATTCTGTAAAGAAAACTTCAGCCCAGAGCAGCAGTTTGATTGGGGAGATTTATTTGCCCAATCTTAATAGAACCATCAGCTCAACCAATTTTCTTCTAAACCTTCCTAGAAGGGAGCAGCCCGTTTTCCAGAGTCAAGGTTTCAAATTGCTAGTTCTGGAATGCAGGAGGCGTTCTCTGGAACTCGGTCTGCATACCTGTGAAGTAAGAATGCTCTCTGATGCATCCCTCCCCCAGCTCTATCAACATACAATGTTTATGATGCTCTTGATCCATGAATTTTTCTCCTTTATACAGTGATTTAGAAAACTGCTTCCTAAACTCTTTCTTCCTCTCTTTAACAGTTTGAAACAGGGTCTCCTGGCTTGGGTCTAGAATGCACTGAGTGAATGTAGGGAAACGAGTTCCCTTATATGCCACTTCCAGAGCAGAAGCCTATGTCTCCACCTTTTCATCACGTCTAGGTTTATTTTTTAGCCCCGTGACTCATGCGAGCTCCTTTTAGGGTTGTGACTAGCAGTGATATGTCACATTCACAGAGGAAACTCTTACTATCACAAGGGAACTGTCTGCAACCTTTTTTTTTTTTTTGCACTGCGAGACTTTATGAGATCAGCTCCCTGACCAGGGATTGAGTGAGCCTGGACCCAGCAGTGAAAACACCAAGTCCTAACCACTGGACCACCAGGGAATGCCCTGCAACTTTTTAATAAGAGACAGATTTTGGAAGAAAGGACAGGAAGTCTCTGGTTTTGATTGACATGAACACAAGGGTCATCTCAGGTCATCTCATAGTTTTGAGTCACGGTCCAATTTCTTTCCCTATCCTAAAGAAAGGGGGAAGGAAGAAGAGGAATACAACCTGGGATTTCTGGGATTCCCGGACACCACCAGAAACGTTATCTATTTAGATAAAGAAACAAAGTTTCACCATGGTCTCCAACAAAGATGACATTCACGCAGCGATGCAGCTTTAGTTGTTTCAATCCGTCCATTAACTGCCCCACGGTTTTGTCAATGTCCCTCAGAGGATTGGTCATCTGAAAAAGGAGCAAATTAGTCCCTGAAGGTTTCTTTTTTTGTTTGTTTTTTCCTTTCAGTATCTCAAAGATCTTCTAAACATGCTGGAAAGAAAACTTCAGGCCCAGAGGCGGAGCTTTGTCCAGGGAGATTTCCCATCATTCTAAACGGAAACCTGGTCTAAGCACATTTATTAGTACTCTTTAAAGTTAAACCTCTCCTCATCCAATCCCTCTCAAGATTCTTTGATACAAAAATTGAAATATTAAGGGCAATTCTTTTTTTAGAAATAAAATGGCCTTTCTAAAATATAACAATGTTCCTTAAGTCCAAGAATTTTGAGAGTGAGCAGAAAATCAGATGGACAGTTTAAGCTTCTTGATCCCTGAGTGAAATCACTTAGGTTTTGAATCAAGGCAAGAAGATGGAGGCCAAGGGAATCAAAAGCAGCTCTGAGGTTAAATGGTAACCTCTCACTAACAATGCCGAATTAGAACATCATTAACACAATGAGACCCACCTAGTGTTCCAAAACACTTTACTGTTAATTTCTGACAATAGGTTCTCAAGAGAAGGGCCTCTCCCTTCCTTTCCTACTCCTTCTCAATCTAGTCCCTTTCAGGCTGATCATGAGTAAAATACAGATCTACAGAAGTCCAAACTTAAACAGAAGTGAATCACTGAGCTCGTTCTAGAAAGTTTCTTATTTAGTGTAATGAAAAATGAAAACTCAGTTCTCCAAAGAACATTTCCAAAGCATAAGAATCATAACTCATCTCTCATGTTCTTGCTTCAAATGGAAGTTTCTGACAGCATGAAAGTGAAATAGTCACTCAGTTGTGTCCAGCTCTTTGCCACCCCAAGGACTGTAGCCCACCAGGCTCCTCTGTCCATGGGATATCCCAGGCAAGAATACTGGAGTAGGTTGCCATTCCCTTCTCCAGGGGATCCTCCTGACCCAGGGATTGAACCATGGTTTCCTGCATTGCAGGCAGAGTCTTTACTGTCTCAGCCACTAAGGAAACCTCATAGCATGAATGCCCCCCATATTAGAGGTACTGGGGACATCCCTCTCGGCTGTGGGCAATAGAAAGATTTTCTAGAAACACCCCATCAGCCAAGCCCCTGACAGTACTTTAGCTGACTGTGACGACTGAGCTACAATCATACACATCCACTCAAGATGTCTCCAACAAGAAGAGAAGGGATCCGCATACCGTCTTTCCTAAGACACATAATATTATCTTCCATTGGCATCTTCTCAGAGGACTCAAGATCTTTCCTCATATTATGTCATCAGTAAAATCAAGGTGTAAATTTGTTTTCCTTACGACAGAAGTCAGTATTTCAAATTCTGTCCCAAGGAGTAAGTCACAAGTGAAAGTTTCAGAGCGATGTATGCAGCGTAATCTGACTAACAGAGGGTGGACAGTGGCTTTTGCTTCTGAGGAAACCATGCTCTCCTCTAAGACCTTCACTCAGACAAAGAAATACCAAACGCACAACCCATATCAACCCCTGGCAACAGATTAATTCCCTTTGGTCAACAAGATGACTCAGGCTAAAACCCAGAACCTACTTCTCAGTAATCAGTTCAAACAATAAATAAGATAGTTAGTGCCTTGGCGGTATCTGAAGGTGTCTGGAAAAGAAACACCCAGAGGCTATTGTGAAGGTGATGCAAAGAGAACACACCGCCCACGTCTCTACAAGGGAACGCGCCCACCTCTACCCACCTCTCTTCTGTTTCACCTCCTTCCGCCTCTGAACTCGGGACAGGCCGCTAACCTAATCCAGTACTCTACTGAGCTCTAATCTACACCGTCTTTGAGAATTTCCCCAACTACCTTGCTGGGTTGTTCTCAAGAACCAAGGTTCAAACAACTGTGACAAATTCTGTGGAAAAGTGCAAGCAAAACCAATAGCTCTCTTAACACACGTTCAAGCCAAATGTTCATACTAGTTTGGGGGCAACTAACTCTAAAGAAAGTAGAAGGGTGTTCGTTTTTGGCTGAGAGTTCAAGAACGCTTTCACATGAGTGCTAACCTCTGAAGCACTAGATTCTTTGGACTCAAAGCCAAGGATGACGCACCAAGTGTTTTCTGAAATGCATTCAGCTGATTTTCAAACCAAGGCACTGAAGGGAACCTCCAGGGCTGCCCGCCACAAAGCTTTGGAACAGTGGATAAACTTACTTTGTCCTGACGAGCTTCCGCGGGATAATGATCCATCCTATGCACTTTTCTTCTTCTTTTCTTTGGAGGAGTAACTGGTCTTTCCTGTCTCCTCTTAGGGGTAACCTTCCTCTTAGGTCTCTTAGCCGAAGTAAAAGGTGAACCATAACTACTCTCCTGTACTGGCGGATAGAGATGTGTGGACTCAGAAGCCGTCTGTCTCTCTGGGTCAGATAATAAAGCTCACACTTTGCCATCTAGGGTCAGTGAAGTCTTAGTTAAAAAACAAAAAGCAAACTAAGACTCCTTCGGAAGTGATTAAAAAAGAAATTGGTATGAGGGACGACTTGGGGAACTCTACAGAGAGAAGCCTCCTAAATTGAACTCGATGCTGCTGGCATAGCTTCTTCACTGAGAACAAGAATATAATTTAAGAGTATCTGGCCATGTGGATCTCTTTTGGCTGAGGAGCCTACTTGTGGATACCCCTGAAGGTGACACAGAGTTCTGTATTCCACAACTCCTGCGTCATGGAGAGGCTGGTCCTTGGTTATGAAAAACTCTCCATTTATAAAGTACTCGCTGCAAAATAAATACTAATCACTCAGTCATTTCAAGCTGCAGAGGGATTCATGGAGGTAGTTTCAATTCAGATTCGGACAGGTATCTGTTCAGACCACCAAATATATCCATGCAACTGTCACCTTCCTTGGAAAGGATCAGGAAAAAAAAAATTTAAACCAAGGATGAAATGAAACATAAATACCAAACAATCTTCCTTGGTCATGAATATACTGATATTTCCACAAATCAGGAGGGCATTTCACACTGATAATTTAGGTTTCTGGTAGAGAGGAACACCAAGCCAAGAAATAATCATAAATAGAACTGTCATTAAAAAAAAAATTCTCTCAAAAATTAGATAAAATGCAAAAAGTCATCAAGATCTCTTCATCTTAGTATATCTATATCAAGGAAGAGTCTACTTATCTGCTTTCTGTTAGAAATTCCCCTCTTGGTGGTGGTCTGGAAGGTAGCGACTGTACTAGGCATCTTGTTTTGAAAATCTCTCGGGTGTTAAAGGCTGATACGTAAATTGAGGAAAGAAGATAACCTTTTGGGACTTCCAAATACTGGAGAAAAACAAGCCCCTGATTTGCGGATGGTGCAAAGGTGAATTAAAGCAGCAAGGCCTGCCATCTACCTAGCTGATTTCTCTCGGGGGGACTGTTCTGAGAACCATTCGGATGCAAGAAGGGGCAAAGGAGGCGCGATGTTAGTGTGTCCCCGGGACGCGCGTGCCATGCGGCGTCACTGTGTCCAGAGCAAGCACTGCAGAGACACTGCCGTCCCATCCTCTCTCTCCCGCAGAGGATGTTCAGACACAGCACCTCCCCAGACTCTGCTCTGGTTTGCTGGTTTGTTTTTAAATGCTTCCAGTTTAGCCAAGTCCCCATGAGATGAGAAGCAAAAGGAAAAAAGAGAGTTTACCAGTTCATGGTCACCAAACACATTCAGCTAGCGCTCCAGTCTGCCCATCAGACCCTCGGCCATTTGCAAGAGACCTCAACATTCCAAAGACTCCAGAAACGAGCCCTTCCGGTTGCAGGGGGTTAGAGGAGCAGCAGGGGATTTAGTCAAAATGAGTTTCCATCCAGGGATTATACGGCACGTATCTCCTTCTTCGAATGTTAGAGGTAGATGGAAGCTAAGTTTTCACTGACCAGCCATACTTTAGTCTGACTTTAGAAGATTGAGCCTGAGGTTATTAAAAGGATGGGAAGGAGAGGGGGCACATTTCCCTGCTTTTCAGAAGGATACTTTGCCGTCTGAAGGTAGTAACTAGCCAGCCAAAGCTCTGCCTCCGGGCCTGAAGAGCAGCCGAACCAAGAGTCACGGAGAGAAGCACAGAAGGCCAAAGAGGAAAAGGTTGCGCAAAAACCAAAAGCAAGCGTGTTTCCAGAACATTCACCATTACACTACGCAACCAGGAGCAATGGCCACTGCTCGGAGCCACAAGCCCCGTGTGGTCATCTCATTTAATAACCTTCACGAATCATCCTGAAAAAAGGTATGCTCAAATATTAGGTGAAGAAGGCACAAATGTCTGCTGTACTGGAGCACACAGCATGTTGCCAGATTGGGTCAGTTTGACTGAATTTCAGATGCAAGGTATATTCTCATTAGATGTAAAAGATAGCATGTGACTAATTTCAACAATAATCTTTCAGCTAGTATAGTCTTTGCATGCTCTATAAAGACAAGTGAGAGATATGTATTACTAGGTAGATAAACCAATTTTGTCTACCACACACACACAAAGGAGGTTTTTCTGGCTTTGGTTTCATGTTTAAAAAGTATAAACTGTTTTATATTTCATTCAGTAAAAAATAAGATTTCTAGAATGCAATGAGAATTGAAATCTGAAAATACCCCTTTCCTCTTAAGGGAAGAAAGTGATCAAGTTCTCAGGTTATTGTAACAGAAGGTACATTCCAACATCTCATCATAAATGCTTTGCCTGGTGGATTTATGAGAATATCTCAGTTATAAGAAGCATTAATACTAAAAAGAATATAGCAAGAATCCTTCTAACTCTCAGTTCAGAAATACTGAGGAAAAAAAGATTTATATGTTTACGAGAAACCTGAACCTAGAACCATCATTACAGCCAATTAAAGCATCCTGTATTATGCTTTATCGCTGCTCGGTACTTAAAAAGCTTTTAATTCATTTCTTTCACACTTTCAAGTAAGTAATTATAACTTAACTATGTATATGAGAAATCCAGAGATGTTTGTGGATAAACAACATTCACTGCTAAGCCTTATAAGTTTTAAGGAAATGAAAATTATAAGAATTATACCTTCTCTGTATTGTAAAAAGCCACCTTTTGACATAAAGAAAATGTTCTGTGCGGTTTGAACAGGGCTGTTAATGGATCACTTTACTTGTCTCTGTGCTACAGGAGAGTTTAATGGTTTTCTGGTCTGGGAGTCAAAAGTTCCACCTCCGACTTCACTTACTAGCCAGGCAATTGGAGCAGGCCCCCTGAAGTACCAGCCTCTTGCTTTTTAAGAATGGCTACACCCACCTCTGTTTGCCTCGGTGACAGGGTCTTTTAGGGATACTAATATCCAAGCAAAAGTGAACATTTAATCAGGGCACATGGAACTGCTTAGGGCTTGGGGTTTTTTTTTTTTGTTTTTGTTTTTTTTTAACATCTTAATAAAATGCGGCTCCTTCTGTTCACTTTAGATTAATCTCAAGGAAAATCATCCTAAAGATAAAACGGCATGCTTGCTCGGGCAAGAATAAGTTCCATGTCTCATGCATGCAGATGTTTATCTCATGTATCATTTGCGTTTCATAATCACGCACAGTGGTTAAACATCAAAGGAATAAGAAAAGGAGCATGGACTTATACGATTTCAGTGATTTAAGGCAAACTAAGAATGTTCCACATAGCCGCTGGCTTCCAGTGCTGAAAGAAACCACCACTGAACTGATGCTAAAGCATTCGGAAGTATTTATGGTTCTCAGTATTTACTGCCTTTGTTTAAACATCCTGCATTCTGATCAAAAATACTAAAGCCAAGACACACGTATCTGTATTTCCTTAGTCATTCTTATGCTAAACATGGGAAACTCAATTACAGCCAACGGTGCTGCCACTGGCTTTCTGAGAGCAGGAGGTATTTTCCCTCATCAAAGGGTCTGTGAAATAATTTCTCATCCAAAATCAAGTTTTTTTATGGTGATGTAGACCTCACCACCCCAGGAAGAAAGAGTGGTGGAAAACACTTAAAATATTAAAAGACTTAGGTTCCCAAACCCCATCATATTTTAAAATGATCTATGCTAACGCACTGGGAAAATTTCCATCACTTGATAAACGAACAGCATAATAAAGTCTCAACATGCCTTTTCCACCTCCTGAATCTGAAGTCCTACTGGATACTACCTTACAAACCAACTGCCTCCTAAGATTCCTGAGTGTTCGCTATCAGGGTGTCACACTGCTTTGCTAAACAGATTCATTCAATAGTGTTTTTCTCTCAGTTAAGAATTTGTTTCCCTTTAGGGAGTGAGGGGTGCATTCACAGTCTTGATCCTGGTGATGCTCTCACAGGTATATACCTATGCCGAGATTTATCGAATAAAAAAGGGTCCAGTGCTACTGTGTTTT
The DNA here is from genome assembly GCA_006408695.1 of Aepyceros melampus. Lineage (NCBI taxonomy): Eukaryota > Metazoa > Chordata > Mammalia > Artiodactyla > Bovidae > Aepyceros > Aepyceros melampus. The sequence continues at coordinate 84,208 of SJXQ01000473.1, read as the reverse complement.
CCGGGTTGCCTGTACCTGCAAAGACTCCTGAGCTGACCTATCCTCTCTGAGCCGCACAACCTGGCTAAGGGGGTTGAAATTCAGTTGCACTGGCTTGCATTGCAGGTTCCATCTCTAGATTCTTTTCAACTCCTATCCCGGTGACGGCAAAGGCCAGCCCTTCCCGGTCCTTTGTCTTCTGACTGACGCCTGTGGGACTGGAACCTATGAACACCAAGTGGCTGGAATATATGAACAGCAAGCTGGAAGACGGGAACACCCTCCTACGAACACCAAGTTTAGGATATGCTTGCATACCAAATCAATCTGAAATGAAGTTCCTGTAAGAAAAACAGGCATGTTTAGGATTCTTTTAAATGTTTTCACTCTTGTAGTTCCTTGACTCTGTATCCACCGTACACACACCGACACGCTAAGAGAGTTCGTGCAAATCCTGAAATCAGGTCAGTAGGCGACATGGCCCATGGTCACAGGCTCTCAGGCAGAAGACAAGCTACTAACCTCGGGGCCAAAGGGGCCATACTTGTGTCCAGAGAAATCAGGTTGTTCGGAATAGAAGGCATAGACTGAGGGCCTACGGGAAAATTAGAAGGTTCAGAATCTCCCCCAAACCACACACAATAGACAATGGCACACAGCCCTACACATTGCCAAAACAACCTTCAAATCAAGTGAATCACCCAACCATGAGAAAAGTCTTTTTCTTGTTTGTTTTTTTTTTTCCCTGTTGTTTTCTATTATTTCCACACCCACCACCCTCTACACCGCCCCCACTGTGGTAACTACCTGGTTACCACCTTCAGGAATAAAAACCATGAGGCAAAGCTGAATGCAAACTCAGGTCTTTGATCCCCAAAATAGAACCCAGTGAGAGTTCACGGGGCCATGCAAGCTGCAGCCTGAAAGAACCCCATTCAAGTGAAAATAATCAGTCTTCTGGATTGGGAGTTTGGGATTAGCAGATGCAAGCTGTTATCTACTGAATGGATAAGCAATCCTTACTGCTCACATAGGATTGTTTATATATACAGCACAGGGAACTACAGTCAGCTTCCTGTGATAAACCATGATGGAAATGAACGTGAAAAAGAATGTGTGTGCGTGTGTATATAACGCACACGCGAGTCACCATCCTGCACGGTAAAAACTGCTCCTGCTGCTGCTGCTGTGTCGCTTCAGTCGTGTCCGACTCTGTGCGACCCCATAGACGGCAGCCCACCAGGCTCCCCCATCCCTGGGATTCTCCAGGCGAGAGCACTGTGGGGGTTGCCATTTCCTTCTCCAATGCATGAAAGTGAAAAGTGAAAGTGAAGTCGCTCAGTCATGTCCTACTCTTAGCGACCCCATGGACTGCAGCCCACCAAGGCTCCTCCGTCCATGGGATTTTCCAGGCAAGAGTACTGGAGTGGGGTGCCATTGCCTTCTCTGACAGTAAAAACTAATACATTGTAAATCAACTACACTTCGATAAAATAAAACCTTTTTAAAAGTCAGTCTCCATGCTTTCCCAATTTATTTACCAAAGCCAAGAACTCCCTCGAGCTCTGCTGTGGTGACCAGGATTAATAGCTGGAGTAATTCATGTAATTAAACAGTCCTCGATAACCTACGTCCATTGTGCCCTAAATCCCTCTTAGGGAGGTCTCGTTTAAGACTCAGAACAGCAAAACTAGTAACAACAGCAAACCTCGGCTGCGCTCCTACTGCACGGTCCATCGAGCTATTCACCCAGTTCCACCCTGAGACAGAAACACACTCAAGGAAGAAGCGGGGAGCCAGGGAGGGGGCAGATACCTTTCGTGGTCCGGCAGGGTCAGCCACTGCAGGATGGTCAGATCCTCCGCTCGTGAGGGATCACCCTGTGGGGCGGCAACCAGTAAGCATGAGGTTAGGAGGAATGTCCACCAACTGCAGCCTGCCGAGCTCCTGCCCTTGCACCCAGGCCAACGGCTCTCTACTTACCACCATCTGTTTTCACTTCACTGAAGTAAAAGATCCCTTTTCCTATCAGTGTTTAAATGTCCATTTCTATTTGCAACAGGTCATGTTGCTCAGCCTCGGCCACAGAAGATAAGACTGGAAACTGATTCACAGTCAAGTGAAGAATCTGCCTTGCTCACAGAGGCTTGGCTACAGACGAAAAGGACCTCGGACTCGGAATCCTTGCTATTTAGTGGGTAAAGACATTAGCTAGGGCCACCAAGGGACCAGGACTTATATCCTCAGTCTGCCTTCTGCTAGTCTGACCTCTCTTGACCTCTAGACTTCTTTGACCTCTCTCAGCCTCAGTTTACTCATTAGTAAAATAAAGATAGTAACACATACTGCACAGCTTGGTTGTAAGGATGAAGTGAGGCAAGACAGGCAAAAGGCACACACAGTGCGTAGCACATAGTAAGTGCTAAAAAATGTCCTTATTTTCATTAACCATCAAGATTAGTCACCATGCTATCTCAAAATAGCTATATGACTTAAGAAACATTGTTGAATCCGAAACTTCAAGTTCCTCATCTATAAAATAAGGGGTTAGGAAAGGTATTCAGGAAATTATCTTCTAGCTCTATAAAAAATCTATCAAGAATAGGCACATATAATTATGAGACTGACAAAAAGGGTATAATCTTCATCCACAATGACTTTTGTGTTTAAGTCTCATTCCTCTGTTGAAATATAATTACCCTGAGTCTGGCACTTGTTTCAAGAGCCCTCGGCTAGCGTGATAGCACTGTATCATGGATTGACTTAGTTACATTAAGATGCTCACAAGCTGAGTGATGTCTTTATGGGGAAATTTGCTTATTCTTTTCCTAGCAAGAAGCATAACATACTTTTCTGCTCTCTCATCCAAGATCAGGCATGGAGCGTATTTACAATAAATTCAAACTGAAGCCCGAGTTTAACTGTGGATAGTAAAAATGACTGTGGCCAAGAGTGAGCCTTAACGTAAACTCTGGTCTCTGGGTGATGATGTGTCAGTGGAGGTTCATCACTTGTAACCAGGGTTCCACTCTGGTGGGGGATGTTGATACTGTGGGAGGCTGTGCCAATGTGGGGATGCGGATGGAGGTATTGGGTTGAACAAAAAAATTGTTCAGGTTTTCCCATAAGATGTTGTGAAAAAACCCAAATGAACTTTTGGGCCAAGCCAATATATGGGAAATCTTTGCTCCCATCATTCAGTTTTACTATGAACTTAAAACTGCTCTAAAAAATAATAGCTATTAAAAATGCGTTATGGGGTACGGGGTGAGCCATTTCAGCTTTCAGTTTTGGTAGACACGAGCATGGGCTAGCCGGGGGAAAGGCAGGCCTTCAGAGTCACCATAGGTCGCTAGCGTTGGCAGCTCCACTCAACACCCGCCCCCCATCACCACCACCCTTGCCGGAGAGACGCTGGGTCTGCCGCTAACCACTGTGTCGCTAACCACTTCTCTGTCCAGAACTATCCTACCAGCCCAATAAAATCATGTTTACCATAAAATAAGTTCTCATTTATACAAATTCCAATGCTACTGAATAAATGTGATCTTGTTTATTACATCCTATAATTGAATAAGAAGTAGGGAAAGCAAAGCCAGGTTAATCGCATGAGGTATTTAATTCCTCAGCCTTAGAAATCCCCTGTATCTGAACAAAATAATTACATATTTTGAATTCTTTCCTAACTTAAAAGAAAAGCAAGTGTCGTAGTCTTTTCATTGTGCGTTACTTCGCTACCTACCTACAAGCTGCTTTATTTTACGTAATTGGTGTTAAGTCACAAAGATGGATTCTGATGGACTCACTTGATACTAATGGAAAAATACAGATTAATAGAATTTGTTTCAAGCTCAGAATGCTCACGCTTTAAACGCCTTCTTTGGATGGGGTACTTGACAATAGGGGGAAAAACATCAGCTCTGAGGTTTACATTGGTGATGTGACTTTGGCAAGTGACTTAACCTTTTGTTCCTCTATAAAATGAGCTATCTTACAAGGTGGTTGTAAGGATTAAAAGAGATAATGTAAAGCACTTAGAATAGTGTCTGGCACATTGGGAAACATGAGCTTCTATCGTTATGGACTGGATTCGTGTGTGTGTGTCAGCCGCTCAGTCGTGTCTGACTCTTTGCGACCCCGTGGACTGTAGCTACCAGGTTCCTCTGTCCATAGGATTCTCCAGGCAAGAACACTGGAGTGGGGTGCCATTTCCTTCTCCAGGGGATCTTCCCAACCCAGGCATTGAACCCAGGTCTCCTGCAATGCAGGCGGATTCCTTACCATCTGAGCCACCAGAGACGCTCTGGATTCATGGGCCCACAGAAATGATACGCTCACTCATGAAATGTTAAAAGCATATGACATTCAAGGCATTTGTGTGAACGTAAATAAAGATACAAGATGCCCCTACTGAAAAAAACCAACATGGAAGAGTTCCCATTCTCTGCCTGGAGAGATGAGCAGGCGATCATTCTTTTCTGGGCGAGGGCATGCACGTGGTAAGAGCGTGAGATGAGCACGTGGGGCTCTGCGTATCCGCTGAAACCATGACCTTGGGCACAACACTTCACCTCTCTAAGCCTTGGCGTTCTGATCACAGCCATGGGGAGCCACACAGAGTGGTCTCCAAGTTTCCCTGTAGATCTAAGACTGCTCTTATGAAAAAGCCTCAGAGACTAGAAAAGACACAGCCCCGAGCCATGGATGTTTAAAATCTGATGCAGACACAGCACAAACGGATCTGACAAAGGAAGCGTGTACTCCAAACAGAAAGGGGTTCACGCAGTTGTCTTTACCACTGCTGGTTGATACAGAGTTTCTCATGAGACCAAGTACATTAGACATGTTAGAAGCAGAAAAGGAAATAGGAAAAAAAAAAAAAAAGGAAGGTGAGCTAGATGAGGAATTTAGTGCTAAAGGGACAAATGACCTTAGGTCATATACAGATAGCCACTGTCTGGTCATTGTTGAAAGAGATAAAGGGAATAAGAAAACAAGTACCACTTGTTGGCTGTTCTCTATGTACTAAGTACCCTACTAAGGACTTTAAGTAAGTTAATTCATTCTATCTTCATGATACCCTAGGGTGAAGACACTATCATTCCCATTTAAAGATGAAGACATTGATTTGTCAAGAGATTAAAACACTTGTCCAAGGTCAGCAACCTATTGCGAAGCAGAGCTGGGACTGGGATCAATCCGAGACCCATACATAAAGGGAACTACTGCTCTGAGCGTGAGTCGACAGAAAAGAACATAATGGAAACACAGCTGAGTATGATTCTGCAATGAAATACTATCATTTGAAAGTTCAGTTCAATTCAGTTCAGTTGCTCAGTCATGTCCGACTCTTTGCAACCCCATGAATCGCAGCACACCAGGCCTCCCTGTCCATCACCAACTCCCGGAGTTCACTCAGACTCACGTCCATCGAGTCCGTGATGCCATCCAGCCATCTCATCCTCGGTCGTCCCCTTCTCCTCCTGCCCCCAATCCCTCCCAGCATCAGGGTCTTTTCCAATGAGTCAACTCTTTGCCTGAGGTGGCCAAAGTACTGGAGCTTCAGCTTTAGCATCATTCCTTCCAAAGAAATCCCAGGGTTGATCTCCTTCAGAATGGACTGGTTGGATCTCCTTGCAGTCCAAGGAACTCTCAACAGTCTTCTCCAACACCACAGTTCAAAAGCATCAATTCTTCTGCGCTCAGCCTTCTTCACAGTCCAACTCTCACATCCATACATGACCACAGGAAAAACCATAGCCTTGACTAGACGGACCTTAGTTGGCAAAGTAATGTCTCTGCTTTTGAATATACTATCTAGGTTGGTCATAACTTTTCTTCCAAGGAGTAAGCGCCTTTTAATTTCATGGCTGCAGTCACCATCAGATGTGTATAAGAGACAGCCAGGGATCAGCCTACGTCTGGGGGCGGGGGGAGCTCCCGTTCCAAGGGACTCTCAAGAGTCTTCTCCAACACCACAGTTCAAAAGCATCAATTCTTCTGCGCTCAGCCTTCTTCACAGTCCAACTCTCACATCCATACATGACCACAGGAAAAACCATAGCCTTGACTAGACGGACCTTAGTTGGCAAAGTAATGTCTCTGCTTTTGAATATACTATCTAGGTTGGTCATAACTTTTCTTCCAAGGAGTAAGCGCCAGGCTAATTCTAGGTTGCAGGATGGAACCAGGTTAAAAAGATGACTTTCAAAGTCTAAGTCTATCGTTTGAATCTGCTTAAATTTAAAAATTTTCAGTATGGATGATGTGTAGATTTCCTTGACATATATTCCAATAAATACCTGGAAGTGTGACCATTTTTTTTTAAGTTCTAAAGAAATTTTTTTAAAAAAAGAAAGAAAATGAAGCCAAGTCGCTTCCAGGATACAGGGTAAAAGAAGAATAGTCTGAGAAGCAAAGCAAAACTACAGGCGTCTTTGGAGCACACAAAAGCTACCTTCTTATAAGGTTTGAAATGGGTGGAGAAAATTACCATTCAGAACCAGAACACTAAGCCTTTTCAATGAAGCTCTGCAGCAGTTTCGGAGGGTAAGGGTGAGGACTAAGTATTAATTCTACTGTTGGGGCCTCTCCATTCTGTCAGCCAAATATGTTGTGGAGAAGAAGAAATCACTTCTATAAGTATCAATGACAGACAAGGGTTAAAAAAATGTCATGCCTAAGATTAAGCTGGTAAATCAACATGTCACTTCTAACATGCACATTTTCTCAGCCAAGAAGATCTCTTTTTAAAAAGGAGAGGGGGAGACTTTTAAGGGATACTCTCAGTCTTAGCTTCAAATCACCAAACCCAATTTCAGTTTAGCTCTTCATATCTGAAAAAGCTACTTTCTTCCTGAATTTTGAGAATACAGATGGTGCCATTCTGGATTAATCTGAACCTGTGATTGCTCTCAGCACTGTAATATTACAGAATAGTCAGATTTTTGTTACAGCATAAGAGGCAAATATGGAAACAGCTTTAGGTGGTTAAAAAAAAAAAAACCAAGATGGAAAGAACATCTCAGTGGGAACAAAATTCCCATGAAAGTTGAAACAGATTCCTTCTCTTACTAAGGAACCTCAAACATAATCAACATGTTGACACTTTTATTAGGTAAGTTTCATCTTAAGACTGTTTCATGAACATCACTAATCGGCCCCATCACCTCTGTGGGGAAGAGAAGCAGTTTCTTTTCTCTTATTAAGGAAACCCTGGAGCTCAGTAGGAAAATGAGGGGGAAACAGAGACTTCCTCTTGGTCTCCTATCTAAAGTTTCCAATGTCTGGGCTACTACTACATCAGCTGTTCAGCAACACGTTTGATCTTTAAAGTTATGAACCAAAATAAATATCGAATGTTGTAATACATTTATAGAAAATGATAAATCAAATCACAGCTATAAACAGTTGAGAAATATACATTCCCTAGGTGCCAAGTTACCAAAAATCTACAAACAGGAACACAATCTAAAGGATGGCTAGACATGGAAGAGAAAAACCCTCCTTCCATTCTGTTAAGAAAATATGGGGGGAAAGAGAGACGGGGAGGGAAAGAGAACTGAGAGGGAAAAAGAGAGAGAGAGAGGATCTCCCTCAAAAATACCTGGAGGGTTATCTTGAGTCAGAAAGTACTCATAAGTTGGTCTACACTAACATTTACATTTAAATGAAATAAAACTGAATGTTTCTTAAACTGAATCATAACTGTAATTCTACAAACATTGACAAAATAGAGGTAACTTACACAGGCCAGAAGAATGTCCCAGCGTTCACTCCTTGCTTCGTGGCTGTAATCCATAGCTAATGAGGAAAATATAAGAGGCTTAGAACATGTTTTGACTTTTGGTCAAAGAAGAAGAAGGTTTTAGAGTATATTAGCTCAGACATCTTAAACCTTACCCATACCCTACCATAAGTCTCCCAATATTTGCAACTTTTTTTTTCACATCTGGAAGTCAGAATTATTCTTTCCATAAATGTTATTCAATACATTCTCTGCAAAAGCTTTCAAGCTCTGCTATAATTACAGTGGCTTTAAAAAAAACAACCCTTATTTCATCTCGAGTCTCTTCTGTACCTGTCCTTTCTGATCATTGTTTTGAACATTTCACTTATATGGCAGAATTCTGCTCATCAAAGGACCTCAAGTGACCACGTTTCCTTGACTGTTGAAAGCCTACAGAGGAGAACCCCAATTTGGCACACAGATGCCCAGATTGTGGAACCCAGCTTTGACTTGTTTTATTTTCAAAGAGGTGAATGAAACGGGGTGGGGGGAGGATTATTTTTTATTCTGGATTTCTGCTTGCACCTTTTACTTAGCCTTTTGGTAAGTGGAATTTTAGGAGTGAGTTCCTGGGATAAGTTAGGTGACCCAAGCATGTCATTAAGTCTTCTAAAATATTCTTTTCAGGGACTTCCCTGGTCCAGTGTAAAGACTGCAATTCCAGAGCAGGGGGTGTGGGTTTGATTCCTGGTCTGGGAACTAAGATCCCCCATACCCCGTAGTGCGGCAAAAAATATGTAGATAAATAGACAGAGTATATATATAAAACATATGCTGCTGCTGCTGCTGCTGCTAAGTCACTTCAGTTGTGTCCGACTCTGTGCGACCCCATAGACGGCAGCCCACCAGGCTCTGTCGTCCCTGGGATTCTCCAGGTAAGAACACTGGAGTGGGTTGCCATTTCCTTCTCCAATGCATGAAAGTGAAAAGAGAAAGTGAAGTCGCTCAGTCGCAACCGACTCTTTTCAACCCCATGGACTGCAGCCCACCAGGCTCCTCCGCCCATGGGATTTTCCAGGCGAGAGTACTGGAGTGGGGTGCCAGTGCCTTCTCCAAAACATATGCAAATATGTGTGTGTGTGTGTATATATATATATACACACACACACACATAGTATATGGGCTTCCCAGGTGGCACAAATGGTAAAGAACCGGCCTGCCAATGCAGGGGAGAGAGAAATACAGGTTTGATCTCTGCACAGGAAGATCCCCTGGAGAGGAGGGAATGGCAACCCACTCTAGTATTCTTGTCTGGAGAATCCCATGGACAGAGGAGCCCGGTGGGCTACAGTCCATAGAGTTGCAGACTGAGACACAACTGAGTGACTTACCACACATGTGTACACAATATATATCTATATACACGCATATATTTTTTCTAGCTCATGCTGGGGGGGGCAGGAGTTATGGCAGTTAAGAGCCTGATGGTGGGGACCAGCTACTTGGATTTTATGCTTTGCCTCTGTTGCTTACCAGCCATGTGATCCTCCAGGAAGTTATTTAAGGCTCAACATTTCTTTAAAATGTAGATAATATTACCTAGTCTGAAATAACTGGATAATTGAGAAATGTTGACATTTCAGAACTCAGTGAGGTGGTATAATTAACCATGGACAGAAGAAGTAGCTAAAAAGACTTCAGAAAGAGATTGCCTTTTCTATACCTCAGGGTTTTAATCAACAAATTCGCATTTTTTTTTCTGTGACTGACTTACCAGCCTACTAAGAGATGCTCACTAACTTAATTCACTTTCTAATTCTATTTATAATAAAAATTGAAAATCTATTAAAAAAATGTAGATAATATTACCTAGCACATAGGATTATTCTAAGCTGTAATGAATTAATATGTGCCAAGTCCTTAAAAACGGTGTCTTAGCATTTGGTAAACACTGGATCAATTTTCATCTTAATTATTATGCAATAATGGATATGAAGATAATCGAGTTATCTCAGGACACTGAAAACAATTTAGGATGCCTGTGTCCCACTGGACAGAAGTCTGGAAGAAGAAACCCCTTTGCTTTAGGAGGCAAACAGGAAAAAGAAGCGTGGCTTGGCTTTTCAAAAGACCAAGCAAAAACGGTCCAGGAGTTGCGATGCCCCTCCTTTCTGGTTTCAGTGTCTCCACATTTTGACAGTGTTTTATTTGCTCCAGTTAAAACTTTTGCTTTGGGGGTGGGGCAGGGGCAGTTGGGAGGGGCAGGGCATCCAGAAGTTTGGCCGCGGTTTCAGGAAGGTAGGAACGCCTGGCCGAGGAGAATTGTGTGAGGACTCCCAGGCCCCTGGCGAGCACTACAAACCCCCAGCTCCCACAGCACAGCTGCTGCAGGGCAAGCAAGGGACGGGTCGGGGCAGACACACTCTCAGACTCATGGAGGCCCGAGCTGCCAGCAGGCATCATCAGCATGAAAGGAGGGATGTCCTCGTCCCGCGGGGATGGACCAGAGTGGTCAGGACCTCAGACGGCGCTGAGCACCACCCAGGGGGTTGGTCCGAAGTATCAGTCGGACACAACTAAAGCGACTTAGCAGGCACGCCCACATCTTCCACTTTACAGGTCAACTCCAGCATTTCTGGGTATCCCCAGGCCAACGAGGACTCAAGTGGGTCCTCATTCATTCATTCATCACTCATCCTTGTGCCAGCGCCTCCACAACGAACTCAAACTGAGTGCTGGACATCCTGCAGTGCCTCACACCAGCTCAGATTCCAGAGAGGTCCATTTCCGATATAGTGCTCAGGCATGTCTGACTGTTTCTGACCCTATGGACTGTAGCTGCCAGGCTCCTCTGCCCGTGGGATTCTCTAGGCAAGAATACTGGAGTGGGTTGCTGTGCCTTCCTCCAAGGGATCTTCCTGGCCCAGGGATCGAACCCACGTCTCTTGTGTTTTCTACATTGGCAGGTGGATTCTTCACCACGAGCGCTATCTGGGAAGTCTTTTTTTCTTATATTCAGTGATCTTTTTTGCATAATTATTTTCATTTCAGAGACATAAGTTTAATGCATCATAGTCAAGCAACTTCCTAGAAAATCTGGTGCCTCATTTCCAAGGAAGTTGTATTAAGCAATATCTGGTAGACGTGAAGTGTAAGATAAACCCAGGGTTTTCTAATGGAAATTTTTTTTTAAATACAGTTTTGTCAAGAGATGACTCTACACTTTCAGAAGCTATCTTGTGGGATACATGCTGAGGTTGGCATTATCTGAGCAACAGGAAGCCCTATGAGTAACTTTTAGCTTCCTAACCCTCGGGGGCAAGATCACCAAAGGAGTATTCGCAGTGGTATAAGGAACAGGCACTGGGAGGGATGACAGATGTGTGTTGAAATCCTGGTGGCAAAATCAGGACTGTTGGTTCTGTATACTTTTCTGTACTTAAAATTTTTACAACATCTCGGTAATTAGAGAAACAAAATTAACCAATTGTAAAAAATAAAAAACAAAAACCAATGTGAACTACAAAGACAAAGGTAAAATTTTTTCTTTCTTTCTTGATTTCTTTCAAGAGAAGTGATTTCTCCCTGCTCCTGGTAAGAGTCACGTTGGCCACATTTTCCAAAAGAAAATTGGGAACTTGAGCAGAAAAGTGCAAAAAGTGAACAAATAAGAGAGAATACGTGAAATTTAGGAAAAAAGTTTTTTAAATCTCAAAGGAAAGAATCCTAGCAGCAATGAAGCTGGTCTGTCAAAGGGCTGGCGAACAGTATAGACTGAGCACATAAAGTTTCTGAAGTTAAATCAGATCATGAGCAGCTATAAAAGCTCCTTTGCAAGTTATACATATATATTATATTTCAGAACCCTGAAGTTAAATCTAGTAATTACAGAGGGAAAAAAGTGCAGTAAAATGTTGGTCCAAAGGAAGATACATGAAGAGGAGCCTTTTGGGCTATAAAAGTGGGGGAGAGCCAGGAAACAGACATCATAAAACTAGTTTCTCATTAATTCAGAGGAGTGGAAATCATAATTTTTCATTTCCCACTAGGAATCTGAAAGTAATATACATTTCCTCAGAGATGAGTCAAACTACACAGCCTGAAAAAAAATTAGCTAAGAAGACACCCAGCTTGGCCTTCTCATCTTTAATCTGAGTATTTCTTCCTTTACTTTGCTTTATCTAGAGGCAGTTTTCAACATTTGTATCCTAGAGGCTACATTTTGAAAAGGGAATAAATGGGAATATAAAATTTGTACCTTCTTGATATGTTATAGGGAATTTAAAATAAAAAAACAAAACTTTCCCACTGGGACCAGGAGCATTTAAATGCAAAATCTAACCCTTCCTCAAATTCAGTAGAATAAGCAGCTATGGGAGAAGGGAAGGTGTTTTCAAAAGGAAAATAAGCAAAAACACATTTTTGAAAACTATGAACTACTATTGTAGTCTTCCTAGTAGCTCTCTGCAGGGAAACTATTCTTTTGCATTCCAGAGCGCAGAAGCAGAAGAAACGGAAACCTGAGGGACCAGAGGAATGGCAGGGCCCTAGTATCAGTGGGAGTCAGTCAGTCACTGAGACTCGAGTCAGAACAGGACCTCCCTGGTGGCCGGGTGAATAAGCATCCACCTGCCAACGCAGGAGACACAGGTTTGATCCCCGGTCCAGGAAGAGTCCACGTGCCGAGGGGCAGCTAAGACCGTGCACCGCAACTACTGAGCCGGAGAGGCTCGCTCTGCAAGAGAGGAGCCGCCACCAGGAGAAGCCGGGAGCTGCCACCAAGCGTCACTGCG
>SJXQ01000473.1:48965-62534 GCA_006408695.1 Aepyceros melampus | reverse complement strand
AGGGGGCGAGGGAGGGGGGTGGGCGGGAGGCTCAAGAAGGAGGGGACATGTGTGTACACACAGCTGATTCATGCTGCTGCACACAGAGACTAATACACACTGTAAGGCAATTATATTCCAACTGAAAGTTCATCCATTCATTAAAGCCTAAAAAAAAAAAAAAAAAAAGAAGAGAGACTGAAAAGAGCTTAGATTAAAAAATGAAGCTTACTTTGGAGAAAATGAAAATTATCAAAAAGCATGCGCTTTAAATTGTCCTAAAACAAACAAAAGCATATGTCTAAAATGTAAGTAGCACTTGTGACCAAGACTTTGAAGAAATCGCTCCCAAGAAAAGAGCGCTGGACATCACCCTGGTCAGTATGAATCTAACTAGTGACCACTGTGTAAGTCCCATGCTCCTTAAAATGAAGAAGCTCTGCTATACATGTGATAACCCAGGGCCCACACATGAGCCACAGGAAAGTCCCGCAACTAGAATTTGAAACCAGCAAACACCAATGTTTCACAGTTCAACGACCAGGGATACCTAGAACTTTATTTTCTCCTCTAATAGCCTTTGTGGATCATTGGTACATTTACCAGGGAAATAAAAGGGAAAAGAAAAGAAAATTCTCAACCAATTTTGTGTTTTATCAACAGCTACATCATTTGGGTAGGAGAAATTTTCAAGGTCAGCATTCAGGTAGGATGTGTTGCCATAACTAAACACTACACGTATTTCAGAACTGATCTGCTCTTCCCCTAAAATATTTGAACAGAAACTCTCCATAAATGTTCCATGTCACAGCTAGGAAAAGGCCTTCATTTAAACACTGAAAAGTGACCTGCAAACGTTACACAAAGATCCTGGGATCCTTTCATTAACTTGGCTAAGTGGTTGCCAGGGTGACAAGCTCCTTAAAGACAAAACGGCATCTTTTATACGTATATTCGGCAGTCCATTGATGAATAAAACCATCATATTCGACAATTCACTTCACCAAGTCAGCACGACACATACACGGCTTTGGGGCGTAAAGAGAGCTATGGTTTAGGCCTCCCTCCTCTTCAGCAGCAGTGCTTCCACTCTGGGGCCCTCCAGGTGGCTCGAGTGCTGAAGAGCCCGCTGCCAGTGCAGGAGACACAGGTTCAATCCCTGGGTGGGGAAGATCCCCTGGAGGAGGGCATGGCCACCCACGCCAGGATTCGTGCCTGAGGTTCGATCCCTGGGTGGGGAAGACCCCCTGGAGGAGGGCATGGCCACCCACGCCAGGATTCGTGCCTGAGGTTCGATCCCTGGGTGGGGAAGAACCCCTGGCAGAGGGCATGGCCACCCACGCCAGGATTCGTGCCTGGAGAACCCCAGGGATGGAGGAGCCTGGTGGGCTACAGTCCAGAGGGTCGCACAGAGTCGGGCACGACTAACGGACTTAGCACGCTTGCACTCCCACCCTGAGGCTGGTGCTGGTGCTGAGGCTCACAGCTGACAGCTGGTGGGCACAGAGCCATGCCCAACTTCAGACGTAAGAGCTCTGAGGCTCACGCTCCAGAGCCCGAGGAGGGCACAGCCAGGGGACCCGTGCCCTGAGCCACAGCCTCGCTCGCCTTCCCCTCCCCACACCCCTGCTCCCTCAGAAGGTTCTCCTGCAGAAACCTTCCCAGAGAATTCCCTGGACAGCACTCCCATCTCAGGCTCTGCTTCTAAGAAACTTGACCAAGACAGGAACTCTGCTAGAAATCTCTTCATGATTCAGTTCAGTTCACTCATCTGGAGTTTCCGCTTCAACATCAGTCCTTCCAATGAATATTCAGGACTGATTTCCTTTAGGATGGACTGGTTGGATCTCCTTGCAGTCCAAGGGACTCTCAAGAGTCTTTCCCAACACCACAGTTCAAAAGTATCAATTCTTCAGTGCTCAACTTTCTATAGAGTTCAACTCTCACATCCATATATGACTACGGGTCCCTAATTATGGAATTTGGGATAATTTCCTCGGCCAACCTGAGAAAGAAGCCTGAGAAATGAAAAGGCACACTCACTCCCGCCTCCCAAGTGCATGTCCAGGGTGTCACAGCCCCAAGAGCCCAGGTCTCTCAGAACACCTCCAATCTTCCCTTTTTTAAAGTTTAAGCCAACAGAGGAAGCATGTACCTTTGCAAACCACTTGGTAATTAGTGCAGCAGTCTCCCCGGGCCAAGCAGTCCTCCGAGCAGTGACAAGCATGGTCTTCATTTCTTACCTCTCCGCATCTGTCCTTGGTACACTCCCAGCCGCCAGCTGAAATCAGCACAACAGAACACTTTTCACTGCTTCGCACAAACCAAATAAAAGAGGCCACAATTGCTTACGTTTGCCAAGAAAAAGAGCTAAAGTCCCACATCATTTAATCTGCTTGTGAAATTAGAGTTGGCCTGAGGCCTAAATGATATTTGGCATACTTACAAATAGGATGGATTTTTAGTTTTTCAAATCAGAATACAAAGTCCAATGGCACTGGGCTCCTTTCGGAAAATGGAACCCTTAACCGCTTGTGAACTATCCTAAAAGACCAATGAAATGTATGGTGTATAAGGTTTGTGATAGAGATATTTCCCGAGGTGGTGCTCATGGTAACGAACTTGCCTGCCAATGAAGGGGATGAAAAAGACATGAGATTGATCCCTGGGCCTGGAAGATCCCCTGGAGGAAGGCATGGCTACCCACTCCAGTATTCTTGCCTGGAGAATCCCAGCACAGAGGGGCTTGGCGGGTTACAGTCCATGGGGTCACATAGAGTCAGACACGACTGAAGCGACTTAGCATGCACGTACCATTGTAGATATAGTTGGCTGTAGCTGCACTCTTTTATTTTCCAAAGTAGTTTTACTTAAACCTTTACCAGCCTGATTTAAATACAAACGATAACGCAACTAAATGGCCTCTAACTGACACAAGATGCACCAGAGGTTAAAGTCACATGAAGATTACGTGTGTGTTAGTTGCTCAGCTGTGTCCGAAGCTTTGCGACCCCGTGGACGGCAGCCCACCTGGCTCCTCTGTCCATGGGATTATCCAGGAGCAATACTGGAGTGGGTTGCCATGCCCTTCTCCAGGGGATCTTCCTGACCCAGGGATCGAACCTAGGTTTCCTGCATTGCCGGCAAACTCTTTACCATCTGAGCCACCAGGGAAGCCATGAAGGGTATAAAGCCATACTAAAAACATTCACAGTTCGGGGTGTAGGCCAAACGGAGGCCCGACTTACAATTACAGGTCAGAATACCTATTTTCAAGGGGGTCAGCTGCTAGGTTACAGATTTCTATCTGAGCATACTTGATTGGGAGCTCATGACTTTTTTCCACCAAGAAAATATCTTCAGAAAAGTCATATCTTCGTTTTAAAGAGAGCGCTGGACTTCACGCATGACTTTCCATCCACTGGACTGTAAGCTCCACGGCAGGGAAAGTCCCATCTCTCCTTTCACCACTGTAACTCTAGTACCTGGGTGGTGTGTGCCTGGCTCAAGTCAGTGTCCATGAACATCAATTAAATCTAATTCAGAACTACCGTGACAATAAAATACAACTCTTTAAATTCACGGTGGCTGTGCTGAGAAACTTCATAGCTAATTCATTTATTCAAAAGATACATCTACTGTGATTTCCATGTTCTAGATTCTGGGGATGGAGTGAAGAGCAAGGAAGACAAGGTCCTGTCTTCATGGACCTTACATTCCAGTTGGGAAAGGCAGACCATAAGCAAGTCAACTGTCAATGAGATCATTTCAGCTTGTGGTAAGTGCTGTGAAGAAAATTAACACGGACAGAGAGTGACGGGGCGGGCTGGGTGTACTTGACTTAGAGTGGTCAAGAAAGGCTTCTCTGAGCTAAAGGACACTTCAGATCTTCATCTCTTAAAACATGTCGTAAGTGAGAAGCAAAAATTTTAGAAATCAATGCGGCTCTTTAGTAATATTCTACCGAGAGGTACAATTGCTATGTGAATAACTGGATAAACAGACGTTAGTTGCCATACTAGAAATTCATGCCAGTACAGTTTTTAATTTCCATATTTTACAATTACTCTTGCATCCTGATTCATTCTCTGATATTTTTATAACCCCTGTTTCCCCTGCCTTCTCTTTCCAAGTAGATTAAATGCTAGGAATTCTTTTACCCAGGATCTGCTATTCTCAATGGTTAGCAATTTTCCAAGGTTATGTTGAGGGACAGAGGTCATGTGAGGTGTTTTTTCCTCAATTCAAAGATAATTCTTCCAACCAAAACACTTTTAAAAAACTTGTTACTTTTGCCATATAATCGTTGAAGTTGATATGTTGTAGTTCCAGTTTTCTTTATTCAGTTTAAGCAATTTTCTTCCCTTTCCTTTTGGCCACATGACATCTTAGTTCCCCAACCAAGGATCAGACCCAGCGTCCCCTACACAGAACATAGAGTCACAGCCACGGGACCAGCGGGGGTCAGACCTAGCACCCCCTGCACTGGACAGAGTCACAGCCACGGGACCAGCAGGGACATCCCCCCAAAATATATTTTTATTCCTCCCCTAGTTCTATAAGAGGGTGTCCCTGGTAAAGAATCCTCTAGCTAATCCAGGAGCTGCATCTTTGATCCCTGAGTCGAGAAGATCCCTTGGAGGCAGGCATGGCAACCCCTTCTATATTCCTGCCTGGGAAATCTCATGGACAGAGGAGCCTGGTGGGCCACAGTCCATGGGGTGGCAAAGAGTTGGACACGACTGAGTGAGTTCAGTTCACTTCACTTCATTAACAAGCTAGATATACTGAGGCATTACTAACTTTGCATAAGAGTGAAATTTTTAAAAATTTAATGAACCTCAAGCAAGGTATCATTCTGTATAATTTTAACAGCAACTATAAGAATAAACATAAAAATATTTAACCTTATTAGATAATAATAAAGTTATCTATATCAGAAAAGAAATTTTTATAAATGAGAACATGCTGAACAGGGAGTGCTGAAAGGGCCTGTGCCCTTTGAGAGAAATATAAACTTTGAGGTGCATAATTATATTTATTTTACATTTAAGAAATGCATATATATATACTTTGGCCCTAGGTGAGTGTGAGTGATCATACTTAGTGCAGCACTTTCACAGGGACATCTTAGGATTTGAAATAGTTCAACTGGAATTCCATCACTTCCACTAGCTTTGTGCATTGTGATGCTTCCTATGGCCTACTTGACTTTGCGTTCCAGAATGTCTGGGTCTAGATTAGTGATCACACCATTGTGATTATCTGAGTCATAAATATCTTTTTTGTATACTTCTTCTGTGTATTCTTGCCACCTCTTCTTAATATCTTCTGCTTCTGTTAGGTCCATACCATTTCTGTCCTTTATGGAGCCCATCTTTCATGAAATGTTCCTTTGGTATCTCTAATTTTCTTAAAGAGATCTCTAGTCTTTCCCCTTCTATTGTTTTCCTCTATCTCTTTGCATTGATCGCTGAAGAAGGCTTTCTTATCTCTCCTTGCCATTCTTTGGAACTCTGCATTCAAATGGGTATATCTTTCCTTTTCTTTTCACAGCTATTTGTAAGCCCTCCCCAGACAGCCATTTTGCTTTTTTGCATTTATTTTCCATGGGGATGGTCTTGATCCCTGTCTCCTGTACAATGTCATGAACCTCAGTCCATAGTTGATCAGGCACTCTATCTATCAGATCTAGACCCTTAAACTATTCCTCACTTCCACTGTATAATCGTAAGGGATTTGATTTAGGTCATACCTGAACGGTCTAGTGGTTTTCTCCACTTTCTTCAATTTAAGTCTGAATTTGGCAATAAGGAGTTCGTGATCTGAGCAACAGTCAGCTCCCGGTCTTGTTTTTGCTGACTGTATAGAGCTTTTCCATCTTTGGCTGCAAAGAATATAATCAATCTGATTTCGGTGTTGACCATCTGGTGATGTCCATGTGTAGAGTCTCTTGTGTTGTTGGAAGAGAGTGTTTGCTATGACCAGTGCATTTTCTTGGCAAAACTCTATTAGCCTTTGCCCTGCTTCATTCCGTACTCCAAGGTCAAATTTGCCTGTTACTCCAAGTGTTTCTTGACTTCATACTCTTGCATTCCAGTCCCCTATAATGAAAAGGACATCTTTTTTGGGTGTTAGTTCTAGAAGGTCTTGTAGGTTTTCATAGAACTGTTCAACTTCAGTTTCTTCAGAGTTACTGGTCGAGGCATAGACTTGGATTACCGTGATATTGAATGGTTTGCCTTGGAAACAAACAGAGATCATTGTGTCGTTTTTGAGATTGCATCCAAGTACTGCATTTCGGACTCTTTCATTGACCATGATGGCTACTCCATTTCTTCTAAGGGATTCCTGCCCACAGTAGTAGATATAATGGTCATCTGAGAGTCCCTTGGACTGCAAGAGATCCAACCAGTCCATCCTAAAGGAGATCAGTCCTGGTTGTTCATTGGAAGGACTGATGTTAAAGCTGAAACTCCAATACTTTGGCCACCAGATGCAAAGAGCTGACTCATTTGAAAAGACTCTGATGCTGGGAAAGATTGAAGGCAGAAGGAGAAGGGGACAACAGAGGATGAGATGGTTGGATAGCATCATCGACTGGATGGACATGGGTTTGGGTGGACTCCAGCAGTTGGTGATGGACAGGGAGGCCTGGCGTGCTATGGTTCATGGGGTCGAAGAGTCAGACATGACTGAGGGACTGAACTGAAATGAACTGATATATACTTTGATCCCCAAATCCAATTCCTCAGATTTATCTTAAGGAAAATAGACAAAAGTATGAACATGCATGAACAATATTCATCGGTACATTGTTCACAGTAGCAAGAGTTAGGGAAACAGAAATGCTGGTGACTCACTCAATGAAGAAGGCTGTATCTGTTCAATGGAATATGATGGAGGCAATCAAAAGGATGATGTGTATAAAGGTACATAAATACAGACACACCCTCACACAGGCATAAATATACATAAATATACATACATACATACATATGTTTTAAAACCCTGATGCTGGGAAAAACTGAGGGCAAGAGGAGAAGCGGGCAACAGAGGATGAGAAGGCTGGATGGCATCACCGACTCGACAGACATGAGTTTGAGTGAACTCGGGGAGTTGGTGATGGACAGGGAAGCCTGGTGTGCTGCATGCAGTTTGTGGGGTTGCAAAGAGTCGGACACAGCTTAGCAACTGCACAACAAATACATTCTAAACACATAACACAGTCTGACTTTGCACTGAAACACTGATTGTGCTTATCTCTGGGTCAGCAGAGTAGTATCTCAGAGATCTGTTTTCTCCTTCAACCTTCTGTTATTATTTTATACTTGGTTCTTCCACATTTGGCCTAAGGTATCTTTGTACACAGGGACGTGAGCTACTTTAATGTGTCTGTATTTATTAAACCCGGAAAGAAAGGCAGAGCTACATTCAGAGAGAGCTAAGCTAGAGTCAGAATATCCATTCAAGTTTAGAAGCAGCTCTAAGATCAGGAATCGGGACAGCTGAGATGATGTGTCATGGACAAGATACTCAACGTAGAAGAGGAAATATAGAACATTACTTTAGTGCCAAGTAAACACAGACCACTGGTTTCAAAGAATATTTTGAAGCCAATAACTCTGCTGGAACATCTGTTCCATGCCTATATTCAGTTTACAAGGTTCCCAGCATTTCAGTTTACAAACCCACAACCAGAAAGCTGGGAGAAGTTCCAAAGGAAAAAGGAAAGGAACAACAACAAAAAATATGGCCAAACATGGGGAAAATGTATTATGCAAATAAATAAATCAACAGCCTAATAGCACTCTCCTTCTTTTGTGGAGGGGGGGAAATATGAACTAGTAAGGAGTTGATACAGGTTTTCATATAAATCAGGTGCTATTCCTTTCGCAAAGGAGAATAAAATATCTGTTTCTAATGTTGTCATTAGAAAAGTCAGACCAATGTTAATGATAAAATGAGCTAGATTTTTGAAATAATCATCTAACCATAAAGGTCTAAAAGCAGGTAATAATTTACCAAGAGAGCTGTGGAATCTCTGTATCTAGTGGTCTTAATACAATGAACTATTATACTATACAGCCATAAAAAAGGAGGGTTTCCTTGATGTCTCAGACAGTAAAGAATCTGACTACAATACAGGAGATCTGGGTTCAATCGCTGGGTCAAGAAAATCCCCTGGAGAAGGAAATGGCAGCCCACTCCAGTGTTCTTGCCTGGAGAATCCCATGGACAGAGGAGCCTAGAGGGCCACAGTCCATAGGATCACAAAGAATCAAACAAAGACTGAGCAACCAACACTAATACTTATAAAAAAGAACAAAACTGGGTCATTTGTAGAGATGTGGATGGACCTAGAGACTCTCATATAGAGTGAAGTAAGTCAGAAAGAGAAAAATAAACATCACATATTAACATATATATGGAATCTAGAAAAATGGACAGATGATTTTATTTGCAAAGCAGAAATAGAGACATGGACGTAGAGAACAAAAGTATGGATGCCAAGCGGGGAAGAGGGGGAGTGGCAGGAATTGGGAGACTGGGATCGACCTGTGTACTGCTGATACTATGAGTGAAAGAGATGACTGATGGGGACCTACTGCAGAGCTCAGGGAGCCCTGCTCAGCGCTCAGGGCTGACCTAAAGGGGAAGGAACCAAACAGGGGAGATGTATACATACACGGAGCTGACTCACTTGGCCGCGCAGTAGCGACTAACACCGCACAGCAAAGCAGCTGTTGTCGTTCAGTCGCTAAGGCGTGTCTTTGCAACCCCATGGACTGCAGCCTGCCAGGCTCCTTGGCGCTCAGCCTCCTCTGTGGTCCAATTCTCACATCCGTACATGACTACTGCAAAAACCATAGTTTTGACTAGGTGGACCTTTGTCAGCAAAGTGATGTCTCTGCTTTTTAATACACCATCTAGGTTTTTCATAGCTTTGTTTCCAAGCAGCAACCATCTTTTAATTTCATGGCTGCAGTGATTTTGGAGCCCCAAGGAAAAATCTGTCACTGCTTCCACTTTTTCCAAAAAATAATTTTTTACAAAATGATCTTAAGAGCAGGGTTGCTTGTCACCTTTCCCAGAGAGTCTGAACATGAAGCTGCCCAGAGGAATGGGGGGTAATCTACAAGGTAACTGCAAAGTCCTCCCTAAAGTGTGAGACTTTGGAAACAGCAGGTAGAATGAGTCGCCAAAGGTGATTTTCTCAACTAATGCACGTTCAGAGACCTGTATATCCCACTGACTCTTCTATTAGAGGAGAAATGTAAACAAAGGTCAGGCACGTGTAGAGGAAGAGTTTAGAGCTGCCCTGAACATGCAACCCCAAGAAGAATTCTAAAATAATTTTAGACTTCCACTGAGAAGAAGTAATGACCTCAGAGTAGACCCACAGTCACTATACGGTAAGATGAAACAAGTCCAATGTTAAAACAGATGCCCCAGAAAAGACCCAACATTTAAGAACGTGCAATATTTCAGTCCAGGTATGCTAGCAGTGAATGAGGGACAGCAAGAGGTAGAAATCATAAAGATGAAAGAAAAAAATAACTGGTCATAAACATCCCAAACTAGTAAATGACGACTGCAGCTGCGAAGGAATTCTCTTTGGGCTGAGTCTTGTGTGGATGCAACGGTCATACATGGTGTGCTCATAATGCCACTGGCAGTGACTCCAGGAACAAAACTAAATCCCCCAGTTGGGTTTGTCCAAAGCAGGGTGGCGATGGCAGGTTGCTCAACAGCAAGGGGTCGTTAAGCCAGCTAACCGAGACTAGAGAGGATTCAAAAGTTACGCACCTGTCTTCAAGCAGAGCTCATCAAAGTCAAGGCAGCAGCTACTATAGCTCTTACACAAGTTGTCGCACCGACAATCAGGGGGTCCGGCCTCTTGAAGTTCAAAGCATCTGCCCTTGCAAGATCCAGAGATGTTGATCGAGGGGGAGTCTGATAACACTGCAAGAGACCAGGGCAATGGGATTAGGGCAGAGGTCATGTCACCAGGGGGCTTCCCTGGGGGCTCAGACAGGGAAGAATCCGCTGCAATGCGGGAGGCCTGGGTTCAATCCCTGGTTTGGGAAGATCCCCTGGAGTGGGAAAGGCTACCCACTCCAGGATTCTGGCCTGGATAACTCCATGGACAGAGGAGCCTGGCAGGCTACGGTCCACGGGGTCAGAGAGAGTCGCACGACTGAGCGACCTTCCCGTCACGTCACTCTGGCAGGGAGGCCCTGGGCAGAAGAGCGCGGTCGGGCAGGCAGGCTCAAGCTGAGCAGTCTGGCTCCATCTCCTGCTGGCTGCGACCTCAGCAGGTCCTCTGTGCCAGCTTCCTCATCTGTAGAGCGGGGAGACCAATAAAAGTAACTGGAGGCTATCATGCGAATTAAATGAGATATTGAGCAAGGTGTCAGCCCTATAGAAAGTAACAAATGTTGGCTACTGGTTTTACTACTATTTACAGTGATTATTACTACAAATCTGGTTTCTGTGGATGTTGTGATGCCAACAGAGAACAGTACTTTGAAGTCTACACTTCATTCCTCTGTTCAAAAATCCAGTTTTTGTAAGGAATGTGCAGGCATGCTCAGTTGCTCAGCTATATCCAACTCTTTGCAACCCATGGCCTGTAACCCACCAGTTTCTTCTGTCCACGGGATTTTCCAGGCAAGAATACTGGAATAGGTTGCCATTACCTACTCCAGGGGATCTTCCTGACCCTGGAATCAAACCTGTATTTCTTGCATCTCCAGCATTGGCAGGCAGGATTCTTACAACTGCAACAGGAAAATTGAGCCTAAATGTTCTGAGAACAGTCTGAACAGATGGGGCTGAAATAAAAAACTTTTACAATCTCTTCCAGCCATAAAACCTACATATGTAGCTAGAGTTATACAAACGTAAAGTCTACAATCTTGGAGAAAGAAAGGATTAATCAAGGAGCAAAAAAAAATTAATTTGTAAGTAGTGCTGGGGTAACAGGCTAGCTGGAAAAATTAAGCAGGATCCTCATCCTAGCTTACAAAGCAAGTCAGATCTGCACAGGCTAGTATAGAAAGAGCTATAAAATGGATAAACATGTTTTTTTAAACAGCAAAGCATGGGAAATTGTTCTGGTTGACCCAGGGATCGAACCCAGGTCTCCTGAATTGAAGGCAGATTCTTTACCCTCTGAGCTACCATGGAAGCCCTGGTAGTAAATGTATGTATTATATTTTCTGTTGGAAATAGAGAAAGCAGGAAAGATAGAGATGAACATAAGATAAAGTCAGAGGCGAGAGCTGGAGTTGAGAGAGTGGGTGGGGACAGAAGCGTTGAGACAGGTACCAGGGTGAATCTGCAGGGGGACACGACACCCAGCCCGGGATTCCTGCCTGGGAAACCCCGGGACAGCGGGGACTGGGGGCTGCGGTCCATGGGGTCACCAGAGCCGGATACGACTGAACACATGGCACACGCCAATGGGAATGACACTTTTTTCCACTGTGAAAACTCTTTACAGAAATATTTTTGAAGAAATGAGAAAGAGAAACAGCAAGGAAACTTCTTTCTTTTCTGCAATTTGAAACTTGTGTTTTACAAATGTCTTTTTGTTTTTTTAATGTTTTGCTTGCTTACTTCTCCCTCTCACATATACATATAACATATACCTATATGTGTGTGAGTAGAAATGCATGTGAATTTATGTGCATGAAGGATATATTACACAATATATAAATAGCCTACAAATTTTATTTATAATGTTATTTTAGTTCCTTGTTTATGTTTATGAATTTTCCATTTTTTTATAATCAGAATCCATTACTTCTAAAATCAAGAAAACACCAGAGGCAGGGAGAGAACAGATACTTAACGACATTTCTAGGTTCACCAAACCATTTATCTGAACATCCCGTTCATCTGCTAGTCCTTTGTCCTCTTTCGAGTCAGAGTCGCCCAGCCCTGACCTGGACGGCATTAGATCAGTTCAACTAAAGCAAACAGATTCACCTGACCACGAGAGGCAAAATGCTTTTGCATGGTTGATTCTGGTATATTCAAAGACATACAAATCACTCCCGATCAGCTGAAGAAATAATATCAGGTTTCCAAGGCAATGCCTTACCTCTGGTTCACAAACGACATTTTTCTATAGACTCTGCCCAACCAATCAACAGACATGCTGAACCCCGAGGAACTATGAGAGGAGGAGGACTGAGCAGTAGAGAAAGGAAAAATAAAGCCCCACGGTGAAAAGCGAAGGCAAGAAAAATGCTTATAACGGAAACATTCCTTTCATAAGGATACTGCTTAGAATCATTCCAGCATCCATCTACTATGATAAATTCTGAGTAGAATTTGTGCTCATGAACTGTGTATATAAGCACACTTAGCTATCCTTAGAGCTGGGATAATCAGAAGAGCATCAGAGGCATATTGTTCACAGAGGCTCACCTGTCCTGTCTCCTTTGGGGGCGTCCCAGCCAGCACGTGAAGTTTTCCTCCATTCACGCCCTTCGCTTTTCCCTCATCATAATCTCTTCCTTTTCTTATTTTTACTTTCAAAAGATATGTATAATTTCTAATCATTTTAAACCTTTCTCCATCCATTCTATCGAAGTGATTTTTACTCCTTCCTTCCAACAATAGTTACTCTCTAAGTTTACTACTCACTTTGCTTTTGAAAATAATTGAATTTCACACAATAGCTTGCCCCTATCCAATTATCATCTTTCTTGCCAACCCTTAAACTGAAGACAGCGTTGTTAAGAAACAGTTGCACTTACACTCATAATGCAAAGATACAGCTCATGAGAAGTATTGTACTCAATACAGGGTTACTAACAACTGTCAAACAAGAGTGAATTTCTGCGCTGGTGTGGATTAGGATTGTTGTTGCTTAGCTGCCAAGTGTGTACGACTCTTGCAACCCCCATGGACTGTAGCCCTCCAGGCTCTTCTGTCCATCAGATTTCCCAGGCAAGAATCCTGGAGTGGGTTACTATTTCCTTCTCCAGAGGATCTCCGTGACCCAGGAATCGAACCTGAGTCTCCTGTGTTGGCAGGAGACTCTGATTTTTCATCCCACCCAGGTCCTGGGCCCCTCGCCCCACACCAGGCCCAGCTCAGGTTTTACGACTGCTCTTCTTGTACCTGATTCAATAGTCAGATATGGAAGGATTCTCTGACTTCTTATATACCTGAATTCTAAAATCTGTAAAGCCTTCCTTTATCAGAACTAAAAACTTCAGAACTAATGAGAAAGACAAGAAGGAAACAAATTCTGTACTGAGTGAAGTAGGTCAGAAAGAGAAAAACAAATACCATATAACCACACACAGATATGGAATCTGGAAAAATGGTGCCTGAACCTATTTATAGGGCAGGAAGAAAGACGCAGACATGGAGAAGAGACTGGTGGACACAGCCAGGGGAGGAGAGGTGGGACGGATTGAGAGAGGAGCATGAAACACAGACGCAGGTAAAGCAGACAGCCGGGGGGAAGTCGCTGCGTAACTCAGGGAGCTCAGCCTGTGCTGTGACCCCTAGAGGGTGCAAGGCGGAGGTGGGAGCGAGGTGCACGCGGGCAGGGTCTGCGGGCAG
>SJXQ01000473.1:5285-47756 GCA_006408695.1 Aepyceros melampus | reverse complement strand
GGTTCACACTGCAGGGAGGGGGAGGGGGACTGCGGACACTCAGGGCCGGTTCACATTGCTCTGTGGCAGAAGCCAGCATACCAG
Source organism: Aepyceros melampus (assembly GCA_006408695.1). Taxonomy (NCBI): domain Eukaryota; kingdom Metazoa; phylum Chordata; class Mammalia; order Artiodactyla; family Bovidae; genus Aepyceros; species Aepyceros melampus. The sequence continues at coordinate 47,672 of SJXQ01000473.1, read as the reverse complement.
AAAGCAATTATCCTCCAATTAAAAATAAATTAAAAACAAATCTGTCCTAAGTGTGATGGGGGTTTGAAACTTCATATGAGGCACTTGCCAGCACTTTTATGAAATTCAAATGCTATTCTTCCTTTAGAATTACACATTTAAATGATATTGTTTTACTTCAAAGGAACAAGTCAGTTCCAGAATCTTAAAAAATAAATGTCACAGGTCTACACAGACAGAAGTTTTCTTTAAATAGAGACTTTAAATTTTAAAATATGTGTATATATGATGTACATAAAAACAATGCTGTAGGTTTCTTACTTTTCCCAGAACGCAATTTCATGATTTAAAAATCCCACCAATGTAAAATTGGATTTATCACATTCAAACTCAATTCTGATAGAAACAAGTGAAATTATTACTTAGCTAAGTAAACCTTCTTCCTAACATTCCGTCTTACCATACCTACACAGAGGTAGCATTGTGGAAATCTGGTGCCATTTATGCACAGAAAAAAAAATTATTGATAATGTTAGACTATTCGAAACAACCTAATTCATGACAAGAGGTGTGACCTGCACATTATTTTATCCTGGACTCCCAATCACATTTCCCACCAAAGCTCTCTGCAAAATGGAAATTTTCAGATTTGGACGATGGCCAGTGTGGGAGGCTGTGTTTAAGTTTGAAAATGCTTAGCCCAGCCTAAAGCTGGACGATTCCTCTAAGTTTTGTCTGGTCCTGCATTCAGAGTTTGCGCTGTGACCCGCTCTCTGTTCCTCCCATTTTCCATGGTTCTCAGCCTGAGGGTTTCCTGAAAGTGAGAGGTAAGTCTTGAAATGAAACAGACAGTGAGTAAGCCGCCTCCTTTCCAAGAGCACTGGGACAGACCTGGTTCTCCGGTGTCCGCCTGCCTTGTCTGAAGCATAAAATACAAGGAAAAAAGGCAGACAACGTGGATGACAACCAAGATGCCGGCCAACTCAAGAGTGGAGTCCCGTCTAACGCCTCTTCTGGAGTATGGGATGTGCTCTTTCCGGTCCTCCTCTCTTGTGCTGAAGTTGCCGCTTTTCCTCGATGTCTTGACCTCATCTCTTCGAAAGCAGCACTTAATACAGGCCTGTGTGTCAGTATCTCCACTTTCTAAATACATCACTTTCTATAAATATCCATTCCCACAGCATCATTATGCTCTCCTTTTCTTCACAGCTTCTGAACCAGATTTCATAGACAACTTTTTAAATTAATAGGTCCACCTGGGAAGTTTTCAAACACCTGTACTTTCAATGTGTTTGTAAATACAACACCCTCATGTTGCAAGATCCCATCGACAAGAAAACAGGTTTCTAGATTATTTCAATGAAATTTGAGTCTAATTTCACTTGTAAATCACTCAGATAACATGTATGATCATAGTCTTGAATGGCATTTTATATAGCAGATACCGTCAATTTGATGAGGTAAAAATGGAGACCCTGGCCTTAAAACAAATTTGGAGATAAATGCAGTGTATCAGCATACACTCAACACCTTATATTCTTATCAGTCTTAGTATGGCATGTTTGTTTTCAAGAATCTTTTCAGACAAAGAGGCAATATTATCCCTATTTTCCTGGTTGGGCAATCAGAACTCTAGTGAAAGAGAAGGTCGCTGAGTCGTGTCCGACTCTTTGCAACCCCATGGAAGCCAGCCCTCCAGGCTCCTCTGTCCATGGGCTTCCCCAGGCACGAATCCTGGAGTGGGGTGCCATTCCCTCCTCCAGGGGACCTTCCCGACTCAGGGTTGAACCCGGGTCTCCTGCACTGCAGGCAGACTCTTTACCATCTGAACACCAGGAAGCCCTCAGAATTCCATACTTTTTCAGTGTGTTTTTAAATACCATGTCCTCATGTAGAAAGACCTTGTAAACTACAAGAAAACAGATTTCCGGATGATTTGAATAAAACTTAAGAATTTAATTCCAGCTGTGTAGTGCTCCACTGTATGGCACAAGGAACCCTACTCAGTGTTATGCGGCAGCCTGGATGGGAGGGACTTTGGGGGAGAAAGGATACGTGTATATGCATGGTGAGTCCCTTTGCTGTCCGCCTGAAAGTATCAAATACTTTTATACTCCAATATAAAAGTAAAAGTTGTTTTTAAAAAAAGAACCCTAGGCCTAACTTAAGCTAGCAAAGGCCTAGCTACAATTTTAGATCATCTGATTGTAGCTACAATATCATTATCATTAACAAAGGATTTTTCAAATTGTGCACATAAGCTCTGAATTTTAGATGTTCTTTTTAAGACATGATTTTGGAAGATATAAGCTATGTTGAACTTTATTAAAGATGGAGATTTCTGGTTAATGCAACAAGATAGATAGAAGATTCTGTATAGTTTTTTTTTGCTTGTCAATTTTAGTCTTTAATTTTTATGAAATTTGAAAATTAAAGATTAATGCCCCTTTCTATAGCATACAATTATGATAAGCAATGCATAAAAATCATCTGTAATATAAACTAAATTTATTTTTTTAAAGCCAATCTGCAAAATACCCATTTTTAAGAAATTATCTTAAAAGTTTACTATTACAATGTGTGCTTATATCATTTGGACATTTTTTTGCTTACCAGGTTTTTGCCTACTATTTACTATGCTTTTCAACAGAAATTGGAACAAGTTTTATTAGGTTCACAATAAAAATTTTAGTCTGAATTCACTCCTTTCCCTTTTTAAAATTAATGGCTTCCCAGGTGGCTCAGTGGTAAAGAATCCACCTGCCAATGCCGGAGATGCAAGAGACATGGGTTAGATCCCTGGGTCGGGAAGATCCCTTGGGGTAGGAAATGGCAACCTGCTCCAGTATTCTTGCCTGGAAAATTCCATGGATGGAGGAGTCTGGTGAGGTACGGTCCACGGGGTCACAGTCAGACATGACTGACTGAGCACGCGTGCACAGAGGTGCTTTACAACACTGTGTTGGTTTCAGCTGTAGACAAGGCCGAATTTCTTTTAGAACTCCCTGTGTGTGGTGGAGCATGGCCAGTTACCAGAGCTGTGATACAGGGCTGCTGGGCCTGACCCCTGAGTAAGGGGCCGGCCAGACCCCCGCACTCAGGCCGCTGCTGAGTGGGGGCACAGCGTGACAGGGTGCGTGTGTGCACGAGCACGTGAGCACGTGTGGCCCTGCGCCCCTCCACCCTCTACATGGCCCACCTTCTACACTAAGATTCAATATGTTGCTTCGTATTGTATATGTTGGGGAAACTGAAAGTCACTTAGTCACGTCAGACTCTTTGTGACCCCATGGACTGTAGCCCACTAGGCTCCTCTGTCCATGGGGATTCTCCAGGCAAGAATACTAAAGTGGGTTGCCATGCCCTCCTCCAGGGGATCTTCCTGACCCAGGGATAGAACCCGGGTCTCCTGCATTACAGGCAGATTCTTGACTGTCTGAGCCACCAGGAATTTGAGACGTTTTGGGGAAAGTTTCGGGCATAAATCAGTTTGAACTTGTAGGAGTGATTTTTCTATCATGCACAGTAGGTATTTTTTTGTAGACTGAAGGTTAATCAATTTTTAAATACTTCTGAGAAAGAAAATTATCTGTGTATACACAGGAAATATATATATATATGTACAACAATAAACATGGAACTCGACTCCTTGCACCCCTTCCCAAGAAAAGGTTGTGACAGTTTCAGGTGGACAGCCAAGGGCCTCAGCCATCCCTGTACAAGCATCCATTCTCCCCCAAGTCCCCTCCCATCCAGGCTGCCACACCGAATCAGCTACACATTCTCATATATCCCCTCGGTTTTGGATTTCCTTCCCATGAAGGTCATCACAGAGCGTTTGTACAGTACTAAGACACATGAAAAATCACTGCACCTAAGTGCCATATTACAAAGAACTGAAAAATCCATGCTCTTCTTTCAGTGCTAATTCAGATCATTGTGTTCCACTGACTTAAATGCCTTCTGGTTTCAACATTAGATTTAACATAAAGTCCCAGGACGTGACAGTCCTTCTAATTTTCCTTGCAGAGTAACGGCTGATGACAGTCACCTGTCAGCTTTGCAGTCCCTCCAACTTTTTGCCTTATCATTTAAATGCCTTTGCGTTGTAGGGTGAGATGCCCAAAGCTATCAAATGAACATGACCTTCTCACTCCTGTCACCATTGTCTGCTTTCTCCAGGATTCACAAAGCAAAGCTTTACTTGTAAAACTGTCAGCGACACTCTTCATTTCACACTTCCCCATGAATTTCACCTGCATTCACGTACTTTTAAACTCCCAAGCCACTTAAAAATGATGATGACTTGAACAAAGCTTCAAGTCTCTGTTAGCCAGTCATTCACAAGCTTACCCACTTCCCTTTGTCTTTCAAGTATGAAGTTGCTTCTCTCAAGGAGATCCCATTTCCACTCAGAGACTGGAAAAGTATCCGTCACCAACTCCAGTGAAATAGATTCCACCATCACACAGAAACATACACATAAGCACATTACGTGAGTGTCACCTGTCTACACATAAATTCTCTTTCAACTTTAGAGGTAAATCAAGCTGGCTACATCAGATATATGGGACAAGACTGTCAAACTGAATCGCACGTATTCTTTACATTCTCTTTGAAAATTTATTCCTGGCATGTCACGCACCGGATGGTCCATGATGTTTACCCAGCAGACTTGTAATTAGTTCTGCTCATTTCATATCCTCTAATAAACCTACAATCTGAAAGAAGAAATCTTATTTTACCATGACTTACAATAGATCACCACATCCTAACAAAAAATCCAGCTATCAAGTGTGCCAGCTAATCAATTAGAATAGTTTGCACGGACTCAGCCTTGAAACTAACCACAGTCCAGTAGCAAGAGTCTGCATGTGTACAGAACATTCTCATCTACAGCTGAGGACTCTGAGGTACTACTTTTCTTAAATAAGAAACCAAATGCTAGTGAATGAGAGGTCTTGCCCCAGTCAGTCTGAAGCTGGCTATACATCAATATCCTCTGTATTCCTTCTACTTGGTAGAACAATCTCGAAGCACTGAGCTTTTAGGAATACTCTGGAACACGGAAGTGTCATTGACAGTAAGCATGGCAGCCTTTCCTCCTAGCATCTTCTCTAAAACGCATGTGACAGCCGACCCAGGGTTTTCTGAAGTGCACGCTTTGGGGCAGAATCACCAACCATAAGCGTCACCTCAAGACACACACAACATTTCAAAAGAGGAAAACGCTTAGACTCTCCGCACTATGCATTCGCTCAGTTTCCAAAGCACATCATGGCCTTCATTCGGGAGAAATCAATTACAATGCCTCAACAGCAGTAAGGTATAGCAACAGAAATTTAAAAATAAAAAGTGTCAGGCACACCAAAATCCCCAAACTCAGACTCACATGTATCTTGAGACTAATACTTCCTAGCAGTACAATTTTCACTAGTAAATTATTTTAGAAGATATCATAAGGCCAAAAATAATCAATGATTTGATTAATAATTCAAGAAGCAAATATTCTGAAATATACTAGATTTAGAGATGATAATTTAGATTATATTATTTTTCCAGAAGTAGCATTGACTCATTAATTCTTATAGTTGTTTTTAATAATACACAGAAATTATTTATCATACACAAAATATATTTGATCTGGTCTGTATTTTTCAAGTTCTCCTGCAGGGAGTACACACATTCAAAAGGCAATGAAACAGACAGACAGAATCATGTTTTTCTTTTTTAATCCAGAGGAAAATTGGAAATCACCTAGGCCAGTTCTCCATTGTATAGCTAAGGAAATGGAACTCACAAGTGACTTCCCCAAGACCACCTGGCAAGTGAGACGCATCCAGGGTGCCAATCCAGGCCTTTCATGACCATTTTCAAAAAAAAAAAAAAGTGAACTTTGAAAATAATGGGCAACTTGATTTTACAACATTCATCAGAGAAATCGCTTTTAATATCAGTTTTAGCCAAAGTAATATATTAATACAAAGAAGGGGAAAAAGTTCCTTTGAGGGTCCACTGGAAAGAGCCAGCAGTGGGCTCTCAAGCTTGCCCCCATGGCCAAACTAAAGGCCTGATCCTCACTCTTCAGCCTGAGCAGTTACAGGCAGTGTGAGCAGGAGTTACACTTGTCTGGAACAACCATGCGTTACCAACAAAAGCAGGATCCTCCAGCCCAGGGGTCCACTTTCCCCCACTTCCCCAACAGAAGACAGCTCATTTTGTCCACTGGTTCCCTGGGGGTGCAATCTTTATTCTCTATTTTCCTACTTCTCACCCCAAGCACACTCCACTTGGATTCACTAAACCACTTCTGATATAATTCTTTTGCCCTTACTCAAAAGTCACTTGCTTGAAATAAGGAAGGTTCAGGATTCCACCAATGCATGGATCATAACTTGGCTAAGAAATGCTCGTGCTGGCTAAAGAGAGACAGGTGACAGTCTTTTATGAGCCAGGTCAAGAAATCCAGTGCAGAGAAATACAAAATGCACAGGAAGGCCAACTAACACGCTGAGATGTCAGGAAAAGTCAAGAAAAGATTGCCCCCTAGAGTACCCGTTACTTAATATGTAATTTTTCTTTATAAAACCATCAGCAGCTCCAATTTCCAGGAAATTAACCAACTCATTACTTAAGACCTGGTCAGTTAAGCCTCCTGGATCTGCACAAGGAGCTCCTTTATAAGAATTCCCACACTGCTTATGGCAGAGTGTACATTGTAAAAGGAAACTCTTTCACTTCGGTTCTGCTAGTGAAGTCTTGACACACTATGAAAACTTACCTCTCCTTTTGGGCCAAAAGAAAAATCAGGGAGAAGAAGCCAATCTCATAAGCTCTTCTAAGCACCTCCTCTCATATTTTTCCTGTTTTAGGTTAAACCTTCATCTTGTAGTCCTGAACTTTCATAGAAACAGTTCCCTGCCATTTTTTTTTCACTTCCATCCCTCTTTTTCTCAAGGTCAGAACTTTCCGGACACAAACACTAGATCTCCTATCATATGACAACAAATTACACTCATGATGTCTTTACTATCAAGTCAGCACCTGTTCTCACCACTTCTTTTTCAGCCTTGTCTGTTCACAAGAGCTTTAATGTTATCTTAGCATTTATAAATTCAGAGGACAGAGATTTAAACAGTCAGTGAAGCAGCAGGAAGAGTTCATAAAATGTTCTCTTACTAAACCACGTTCCCCCATCTGAACTGCACAGAAGCTGATTTTATTACAGAGACGGCATGAGTTAGTTGCACTGCAAGATTAAAGGTGCATTTCTTAACGAGTGGACAGTGATCACTTTTAATATTTTAAAAGGACTGAAGCTGGGCACAGCTGCTACACATACCTGTAGGAGGGCCTTCATCCCATCCTTCTGCCCTCTTAACTCGATTTGCTGTGAATCCTAAGCAGATATTGACACCAACAGCAAAAGTGAACAGAGATATTACCTAAGAGAAGAAAGAGATCAAGCTGTCAGTGCAGCCAGACAAGCCTAAATCGGATTCCACAAAGGCAGTGCAAATGACTCCAACATCACCACCCAGCCCTGCAGCTTCCCAAAGGCACCCTGTAGTGCTGCCTTCATTTCAAAAGCAAAAAGGAGATTCAAAACCAGAAAGCAACTCCCCTCCGTCATTGTCTCCTTCGCCTACCTGATGCAGCTGGCACGAGCTGCTCCTGGCCATGGCAGGGGGTTCTTGGAAAGCCTGTGGCAGTGTGTTCTGTTTGCCTACACTGAATGCGCTGCTTTTTGGGGCTCTGAGTCCAGTCTATTAACTACAAGTAATCCCACCTGGGAGGTTGACAGCCTCCTCTGATTTGCCCAAAGCTCGATTTCATCACGGTTTGTTCGCAAATCGCAGCTCTGAGCCTGAGCAGCTTGAAACATCCCTCTCCGCCTCTCCGCCCCGCTCGGCCCCTCCCCTGACACACAGACACTTTCATGTGGCTTCTTCTGGTAACATAAGGGTTTCTTATGTTGCTGGAGCCAATAACCCTGCATGTTCATTTTCCTTCCCTCCTGAAAACATGGCTCTTTAAAAAAAGAAACCAAATGCATTTTAGCCGATAAAAATGAAACAGAGCCACAAGAGGGTTTCTGCCAGCTTTAAGCTTTTAAGGTTTGACAATGTAGTTATTCAATGCAGTCAACCTCGCAACTTCATGTTTTTAAAAAAACAAGGAAAGTTTTATAATTTCTAAACCTACTAACCCTCTGTCCGGCCCGTTTCTTTATTTTCTGGTAGTATAAAGGACCCTGTCCCTTCCGCCGCATTCTCAGCGACTCCTGGCTCCTCAAACATTTCCCACGATGAAACCTCCCAGGATTGTAACGAAACACAAGAGATAGCATTCTGCTTCCCCATGTTGTCCTTAGAGTTTACAGAAGTAACATTTATCAAAATCCTGGGGATGCCAGTGAAGCCGCACAGAGGTCTCCTGCCTCGTGAGGAGGCATAAAATGACTTCAGATCTGCCTGCCTCTTCCTCCTGAAAAAAACGTCAGGTTGTTTTTGTTTTGGAGGGACTGGGGAGCAGCAAGGGTGGGATGAGCGGGGGGGAAGCTTTACTAATGACTGAACTGAGAAAGGACGTCTTGGTGGCAGCAAGAATTCAGCTCTACAGAATTGTTTCCTTAGGTTTCTCCCCAGATAAATTATCATCCAGCCACCAAACGCTGTGCCTTTGATGCTATTGTGAGGCTTAAAGTCTTTTTACTGAGCTAGCTAGCCACCAGGGGACTTCTAAAAGAAATCAAGCCCTCAAAAGCTGAAAGTTCTTTAAATACTGTACACTTGTAGGATTCAGACGGGGGAGGAAAGCTTATCTCTGGCTTTTCTCTGGCCAGACCCGGTGACCACAGCTCTTGTGCAGAGCATAAGTGTGTACGTAAACAAACAGGGCGCTTCCTATGCAACAAACGACTGAGGAAGCAGGGGCTCTGCTCAAATAAAACCCGACAGCACAAAAGCCAGAGCTTGCTTACGGTGGGCTGCACCATAGGCCTGGGTTTCATTAGATATTCCAGAATTTGCTAACAGCTAATTGAGAAAAAGAAAACACGGTGCCAGGCTTTCAGCTGCCTCTCTCGAAGGCTTTCTGTCCTGCACTCTTACAGAGACGGCAGGCCGATGGGTCTTTCTGTAGAAGTCTCTGGCTTCGGTCTGCACGCCATACTGAAATGATTTGGGGTCGAGTGTTTAGCAAGGCTTATGAAAGATGTTAACCCCACGTAAGATTTTTCTCCTCTTTATGTTCGTTTCAAGATGCAGGCTTGTACAGAGGAAACTGTCACGCTGAAAGGAAGACATCAAGGCAACCCTGTGACTGTATGCCACAGTGGCCAAAAGTGCCAAGAGAAAACTGCTCCAACCTCCTCACCAGCCTCGCCAGCCCTCACCGGGGGCCAGCACCTGCAGAAGCTGTCTGATATCCGATGGCAGAAATCCAGCTTGAGGACCGTGAACACTCCCCTTGGAAATGATTAGACTCAGAAGCTGAACATTATCCATTCACTGTTTGGACATGCAGAGTAGCTGTGCAGGGGGAAAAAGTCTTAAGAGCAATAGCCAGAGAAATGACATGTGTGTGTTAGTCGCCTAGTCTGGTCCGCCTCTTTGAGACCGCATGGACTGTAGCCCGTCAGGCTCCTCTGTCCATGGGATTCTCCAGGCAAGAATACTGGAGTGAGTTACCATGCCCTTCTCCAGGGGATCTTCCCAACCCAGGGATCGAACCTGAGTCTTCCAGATTGCAGGCAGATTCCTTACTGTGTGAGCCACCAGGGAAGCCCAGCTTGATCCATAATTGGCTTCTGTACGGCACTTGTTACCAATTATCTAAGAGGACTGAACTCAACCTCTCTTTCTGATAACCATTTGGCCAAAGAACTTTATCTACTACTGGTCATTGTACGCAGAGAACACACTCACAGACACACACACCCCCACCTAACCACTGTTACACAGAATTTCACTCAAAGAGCTTAACTGAAAGACAACATTACAAATTAGCTGTCAGGGGGGTGACACAAGACCCTACCTCAGGCATCGAGTCAGCTGTAAGACAAAATCAGCCTCATCATCTGACACTGAGGAAGCCGGAAAACCTGATGATGCATCCTGCATGTCTAGAGACTCAGCTAAGATGACTGGAATAGAGTCCAGACCCTTTTACAACAGAACTAAAGCAAGAAAGTTCACCCGTGCCGGTATTTAAGATTTGGGGATAAGGCCACTCGTGGTTGGGTCAGTAAATAAGGAAGTGTATGAGAAAGACTAAATTAACTTTCAGCTTGGTTTATTAATCCAGCCATATTTCAGAGAACACTGCCCCCTGGCAGAAGAAAACCCAAACAAATCTTAACAACAGTCTCAGGCCTGAAAAATCATGCTGTGATTCTCAAGCTTTACTGGGCATAAGAATGACCCTGGAAACCTATTTAAAATGTTGATGCTTATGGTCTAAACCCCAAGATTCAGAACCATGAGCTCCAGGAGGTGAGGGGAAGAAAGGGGAAGTTGGGGGCCACGCAGGAGCTAACACAGCAGGCTCTTCTGACGCAGGCAATGGAAGGGCCACGTTCCGCTGCAAATGATGTAAGAAAAGAGCACTGGAATAAATGACCCTGAATCGATTAACTTACGTCCTGAATGCTGACTTGCCTGGCTCAAGTCATAATGTGATTCTAATGTATCACTAATAGCATCCACTACTAATTGGACATTAAAATCTATATCCCTGACTGGCAAACCATGGTGGCTCTCCCACTGTTCCTCCACCTCTAGACTGTGAGCAGTGAGACAGTCTTTTGTTTACTTTGCTGGTGGTACCAAGCAGCCAGGGTGTGTATCACTTAATTGTAATACAGTAGCTGCATTTATACAAATGCACAGTCCATCTTTTCATGACATGCTTCTGCGAGTCCTTGTTTCCAAGCCCTGATTAAGGTAAAAGGGTTTGAGGTCAACAGTGAGATTTGAAAATATCTGTAATTGAGGGTTGTCATTCTTGCCTCCTACCGTAATTACGCAGCATTCATGAATGGATTCAAACTTTATCAATATCCAGCTTCTCATTGTGCAGAATTAACTACAATTACGGTGCCTTGACCTGACTCTCCTCCCACAGCACTTTTAAGACTACCGGACGGTCACTGACCACCCGATTTTCAGGGGCAACACTTAAGCAGTCACTACAGCACAAACACCAGGGGGTTAAGGAAACGGCACCTACACGCATCCTTCCCACCGTTTTAAAACACTTCCAGTTAGGTCTTATTTTTCACTTCTTCTGTGGTGGAAACTGTTAGAAAATTCAGGACAGACACCGGACAACAGGCTCTGCAGGAGGGATTTGCCGACTAAACGGAGCAAGAAACCATGACAGCTAATACAAAAACAGGCAGGCTCAATTGCTCTCACAATCCAGCACTGCCTGTGTATAAAGTGGACTCCACTTAAGAGTTTAAACCACAGGGGCAAAGTTTTACGAGTAATCTATGGTCCCTGGGGGGTTCACCAGTGAGAAGTGGCATACTCCTATTCAAATGCCAACAGGGCTTGCGTTATTACTTATTACACGGTTCAAAGCTGAAATCAACACTGTCGCCTCTTTCAATGGCTTCCATTTATATCATAAACATCTATGCATTACACGTGCTCCCAGTGGGATCTACGCATGAGCCCCTGTACCCGGACACTCTCTAAGAACACGCATTCATGGCACAGATGTTCATTAGCTCCTACTGTGTGCCAAGCACTCTTCTGGGCACGAGTTCCTTACAAGGAGCCAAACCAAACATAGTCCCTTGGCCTCCATATAATTCACATAGACACAGAAATAAACGGAAAATTGCAGCTGAGGCAGGCGTAGATGTATAGGGGTCAATGATGCTATGAGAACACATGATTCAGGTTTGATGTGGTCAAGACGGTCGCAGAAGGCTTTGTGAAGTGTCGGCTGAGCTGGGATATGAGGGTAGAGGGGAGTAAGGAGGTAAGAGAGGAGGAAAGGCTTCTAGGCAGAGCAAACAGGATATGCAACGGCTCTACACAGACTGGAGGCACCACGCATCCCGCCAAAGCCATCCCGTTCAACCTGTGCAGGGAGATGAAAGGAAGCCTGGAGTGAAGTGAGGCCGGAGAGGCTCGTAGAGGTCAGTCCACGTGGGGCCTCGTCAGGCACGTAGGGTGGTATCGTCTTGATCCTAAATGCTTTGGAAAGCCTTTAAAGGGCTTAAATCAGTGGAAGCTTAATGAGATATGAAGCCTTAACTTCTGTACAGTGTGGATATGAGTTGGAGGGAGTCAAAATGGATACTGTGGTTAGTTTGGAAATGGAGGTGGTGATCCAGACAAAAGCCAGTGAGTGAGATGTGGCATCAGGAAAACGACAGCTTTGGTGGAGAGGCGGAAAACTGGTCGAGCTGGGCAAAGGGCTGTCCACGCGCCGAGCATGCAGGCTGAGGGGCAGGAAGGCGTTAATGTGACGCGTGAGCGAACGAATCGCTGATGGTCATGATGGCCAGTAAGGCCACTTCTTAGGTTTTCACTGGATTATAAGAAAGATGAGGCAATAGGCATCCATTTGCTAACACTCTAGAATTAAATAGTTAAAATAAGGGATCTCGCTAATAGCTTTAAAACATGTGTCAGTTTAAAAAATCTTCTGAGGTAGTTGATTTAAAGTGAAGTTAAGTAGACTTGAAACATTTGAAAATACATTTATTCATAATTGAGGTTTAAGAAGAATTACCCCCAGGAAATAGCTCAGCTTTGTTCCTAACTATAGCTTACAAGAAAACATTGTAAAACTCAAACTCAAATTAAGTCTTTTTGTTTGTTTGTTTGTTTGGTTGTTTTTTTTTTTTTTTTGCTACTCTGAAACACACGTGTAAAAATCCAGGCAAATGGAAGTTGTTTGAGTCAACCTTGCCAAGTGAACTGTGAACATCTGAGCACGGATGGGTGGCTATATGACTGGAGAAAATTATTTAACTAAAAATATCAACCCAAGGTTGAGAACTCTCATCCTTTATCTTCCAGTCTCATACAAACAGGCTGAGAAGCCATCGTCAACTCCACTTGTATTGGGTTGGCCAAAAACACCTTATGGAAAAACCCAAAAGCATTTTTTGGCCAGCACAATAGATGAAGAAATGGAAGCTCAAACAACAGATGATAGCCCACGGTGGTGGAGTAACGGACGGGGCCCCGTCCGGAAGCGGGGCCTCCTGGGCCAGGCCAGTCCTCTCCACCAACGTGTGATCTCCCTCCACCAGGCCACACGAGGCCTCAAGCCAACACACCCAACACACAGCCACTGGAGCGGCCAGCCCCTCTCCACCTCCTTTCAGGGCAACCTTAAAACCACTTTTGTTCCGCCACAGTCCTTTCATCTCTTACTTCAAATCAGATCCATGTCTGCAAATCCTAGTCATTAATCAGAATTATTACCATCCTTTATCAGAGACTGCTGAGTGCCATGAAAACCTAAATTATCTTCCTGTATGAATACTTTTAGATTCATCTCTTCATCTTCAGTCTTCCGAACACAAGTTAGAATTAGCTATTCTAGTATAAAAGACAAAGCGAGGAGCAGAATCAGATTCAGATATGTAAATGCTGGACTGGTCAGATAATGATTAAATGCTAAGAATAAAAAAATAAGAGAAGAAATAACTGTTCTTCCCATTTGCACTCTCTGCCCCCTTCAAACACCATTCCACTGAGGCAAGTCTTATCTAATCTGTAATTCATTTTTCTATTTCTTACCCAGAGAGCTCTGAATAAAATCTAGGCAAATGTGATGATTTTCCCCCTAAACTGAAAACCTTCCAGTCGAAGTGTGATCCCCAGAAGGGTCAGAATCACTTGGAAACTTGCTAGAAATGCAAATTCTTGGGTCGCAGAAATTCAAAGGTAGAGCCCAGAGTCTTTAACAAGCCCATCAGGTAATTCTGCTGCAAATTTGAGACCCACTGACCTAAAGGATAAAATCCAAACTGCTTAGCAAGGCGCACAGGGCTCCAAATCCAAAATTAAGCTCCCCAAATTCTGATCCTGGCTCTACCACTGTTTAACAGTTAGACCTTACTTGACCCTTTGGTGAATTACTTCTCCATTCTAAGACTCCATTTCCTCATCTGTATCCAGCTCACAGGACTCTTAAGAGCATTACATGAAATAATCCATGTAAACTGCCTATACTATGCCTGGCACAGAGGGGTGCTTAACAAAGGGTGAGTTTTCTTAATCAGGGGACAATTTGCTCTTCCCTGAGGAAGCTGTGCTCTCTCACACCTTCGTCCTTTGGTGCCCCTTGTTGCTTTGGCCTAGAATGTGCTCCTCCACCCAATCTCCCTGGCGACTCCAGCACCGAGCTGAGGATTCAGGTCAGGAGCCAGTCTTCTGTGAAGCCCCCAACTCCTGCCCTTCCCATGCGGAGCAAGGGCTCTCCCATTGCATCTGTAACCTCTGTTTAGGCATCTCCGCCCTTCAGGGTCTCTTCAAATACACTGGCCAGTCACCTTGCACTCCACAGAGCCTCGCACCTTTCCTGGGATGCAACAGACAGACAGTAACTGTGTGTCCAGTGAAGGACTGGATATAAAGAAATCGGGACTTGAATTCTTATTCTCCGACCTGTTAGCTGTGTCCCTTTAAGCCTGTGTTTATTCATCTGTAAAGAAGGATTATTGGGCTGACTCAGTGGTTTGAAACCCTTTTTTTAAGCATCAATACCTTACTTTCAAATAAAATCTCAAAATGAATACCAACGTCTAAATTTGGAGCTGCTCTAGTGGGACTGGGAAGCCAAGATCCCATCTAAGCAGCCCCCTCCCTTCTGCCTATGGTACTTTCTCAGAAACATGGGAAACAGTCCAAGGAGTGCAGTTTATAGAAACAAATGAAAGAAATTCATCAATAACTAAGTCAATCCCACTACTTAATACTTTTCTAGACCCTGCCTTCGTTGTAGTATTCATATACCTACGTGTGTGTGCTTAGTCACTCAGTCGTGGCCAGCTCTTTGTGACCCCATGGACTATAGCCCCCAGGCTCCTCTGTCCATGGGATTCTCCAGGCAAGAATACTGGAGTGGGCTGCCGTGCCCTCCTCCAGGGGATCTTCTCCAGGGATCGAACCCAGCTCTCCTGCACTGCAGGCGGATTCTTTACTGTCTGGGCCATCAGAGAAGCCCATTCATATACCTATGAAAAATGACAGTCACTCAGCCGTGCCCGACTCTCTGCGACCCCTGGACTACACAGTTCATGGAATTCTCCAGGCCAGAATACTGGAGTGGGCAGCCTTTCCCTTCTCCAGGGGATCTTCCCAGCCCAGGGATCGGACCCAGGTCTTCCGCATTGCAGGCGGATTCTTTACCGCTGAGCTACCAGGGAAGCCCATACCTATACACATGCCAAAACATGACCCGAATCACCCCCAGAGCAGGTCTCTCACTGATGACAGTGAGACTTGGGCCCCGGAAAGTCCAGCTCGTCCCCATGCTTCCCCTCACGCTGATTTCCAGCCCTGCCCTTCTCCCACTGTGGTCAAGCCCAGCACCCTCACCAGAAGCCCCTCGCAACTGCAGCACGCGGGGTACTACCCTCAAGAAGCTTAGGTTGCACCCAAGACAGTCGTCGCTTGTCCCTCTAGCGTTGCCTGTCTCACTTCAGTGTTTCTTGCCTCGGCAATAAGCATATAAACTCCCAAAGAGCAGGGGAAAGAGAAAGCCTGGTACAGGGGCTGCAGGCCTGGGCTCTGGAGTCCAGCCAGCCTAGGTCCGCCACTTTAAAGCATGAGACCTTGCTTACCCACTCTGAAACTCAGAATTCTCGTAACAAAAATAATGACAGTTCTTACCACACAAGACTGACACAAAGCTCAAACAATACAATGCATGTGAAAACAGGTAGCTCAGTAGTTGAACACAGGAAATAAACAAACACTAAACCTTTGTTAAATACAGCAGGATAAACATCATCTACTCCCATGATCTCAGTGGGCAGCAAAGTGCTGGGCACATAGTAGGTGCTTAGCAGTGACAAAGGTTCTAGGAGAATTCGCTTTACTTGCAGAGAGATGATGTGTAGGTTTCAGCTGGAAATGTTATGAACCACTTTCTTCACATTCTCTCCAGCCTTGAGAGAAAATGGGCTGCATGTATTTGGCAAAGGGTGCAATGACTCCGGAGAGGGCTCTGGAGACACAGGTTTCCACTATGACAATAACGACCTTCTATTTGAATTGGAAAGTCCCAAGAATTTGAGCTTCCACTCAAGAAAGCTGTTGAACTCAAACCTAAAAGGAAGTTTATACTTGCTACTGGGAGGGCACCATCACGTGCTCGGAGCACAGCAAGAGCCTCCTGGGGAGGAAGCAGAGCTGCTATTTCTGTGATTCCCTTAAACCAGACAACAAATAGTGACATTCAGCAAACGGGGAATGGAAAGAAACTTCTTCTGCTTGATACTAGATTTCTTCAAAAAACTCACAGCTAGCATCATACTGAATAGTGAAAGACTGCAACTCTTTCCTCCTAAGATCAGGGGCAACACAAGACTGCCTTCTCCTACCAGCTCTGCTCAGCACTTCACTTCCAGCTGAAGCAATTAGGCAAGAAAAACAAATAAAAGACATCTGAATTGGAAAGGAACAAGTAAAACTACCTCTATTCACAAATGGTGTGAACTTCTATATAGAAAATCCTGAGTAATCTGTTTTTAAAATGTTAGAGCTACAACAACAATAAATGAATTCAGGAACATGGCATGATAAAAAAATCAGTTGTATTTTTGTATACTCACAATGGACAATCTAAAATGAAACTAAGAAAGCAATTGCATTTATAATAGTATCAAAAAGTCTAAAATACTTAATAATTAATTTAACAAAGGAAATGTGAGACTTGTACACTGAAAACTAGACAGCATAACTGAAATATATTACAGAAGACCCAAATAGATGGGAAGTCAATCATGCTCATGGGCTGGAAAGTATCATTGTGAAAAGGGCAAGGAAATGAAAAGGCAGAAGAAAGCTGCAGATTATATATCTGACAAGAGTCTAGGATCCAAATATATAAAGAACTCCGGCAAGTGAGCAAAAGACACTTAGACCAACCTTTTAAATGTTCAGAGGAGTAGAATAGACATTTCTAGAAAGAAAATATATAAATGGTCAATAAGTACATGAAAAGATGCTGACTATTGTTATTCATTTGGGAAATGCAAATCAAAACTACAGTGAAATAGGTACTATTTCACACCCACTGGGATGGCTAATGGCTTCCCTGTTGGCTCAGACGGGAAAGAATCCACCTGCAATGTGAGAGACCTGGGTTGGGAAGGCACCCTGGAGAAGGGCATGGCAACCCACTCCAGTATTCCTGCCTGGAGAGTCCCCATGGACAGAGAAGCCTGGCGGCTACAGACCCAGTCCATGGGGTCATAAGGAGTTGGACATGATAGAGCGACTAAGCAGAGCATAGCACACAGGATGGCTAAAATTAAAAAGAAAAAAAATAAGAAGTATCAGGAAGGATGTGGAAAGATTGGAACCCTCATATATTATGGATAAGATTATAAAATGGGTGCAGCCCCTTCAGAAAGCTATTTGGCAGGTCCTTAATGTGTTAAATGTAGTGTTACCATATGCCCCAGCAGTTCCATCCCTAGGTATATACTCAGGAGAGCTGAAAACGTGTGTCCACACATAATCCTGTACACAAATGTCCACAGCAGAATTCTCAACTGACGAGTGAATAAACAAAATTTAGTATATTCACGCAATTAAATGTCACTCAACTATGAAATGGAATGAAGTCCAGATACGCCAGAACAGGGATGAGCCTTGGGAGCATCATGCTAAATGGATGAGGCCCCACCCTGCATGCCTCCCCTCACAAGAACTGTCTAGAGCAGTCAGAGCCACAGAGAAGCAGGGGAGATCAGCGGTGGCCAGCCGATGTGGGAGTGCCTGCTCTGGAGGTGAAGCTTTCTCCTGGGGGACAGAGAGGCTCTGAAGTTAGAGCATGGTAGTGTGTGCACACCTCTGTGAATAATTAGACACCACTGAAATGTTAAGCTTAAAAGGATGGGTGTTCTGGTTTATATCTCCAAAAATGCTGTTTAAAAAGAGAGAGCGAACGCGCTAGTGAGATTATTTCCGCAGTGAAGCAAATCTCGAAGCATCTGGACCTGCAGAAAAGGCACATTAGTCCTGATCTGCCGCTCAGATCAATGCCTTCAAAAGCGTCTTCAGAGTCACCTCAGTTACCCTCCAAACCTGATAATTAACAGGAAAACTGAAGCGTTTGCGTTGCGGTGTGGACCTATTTTAACCAGCCTCAAGGTGATGAAGCCCTCTACTTTTCTAAAAATAGGAGGAGTTCCTGGGACTCTTTCAGAGCACTTCAGGTTCTCTGCCATTCTGCTTCGTCAGTTTCGCTTCATTTGACTTTCAAATAAAGTGGCTGAAGAAGAAACTCTAGGGCCCTGCAGCCTTCACTTCACCTACAGATCTCAAGGGGGTTGAGTCTTAATAGCAACAAACTGCAACCAGAGTCTGCGAGACTGTGGGGGGAATTTAAGAACAATGACTTGGAACAGCATGGATGGACCTTCAGGGCATGCTGCTAAGTGACATCAGGTCAGACAGAGAAAGACGTATACCATCGGGTCTCACTGATAAGAGCGATCTACAAGAGAGAGAGAGAGAGTGCGCGCGCAGAGACACAGACCAGATGGAAGGTTTCCAGAAGCAGGGTGGGCAAAGCCAGTGAAAGGGATCAAAAAGTAAAAGCTTCCAGTTATACAATAAGTCACCGGGATGTCACGTAGAGCACGGTGACTGTAGATAATAATACTGGATTGCCTATTTGAAAGCTGCTAAGGGAGTAGATCTTAAAAGCTTTCTTTATGAGAAGAAAGACGTCTGATTCTGTGTGGTGATAGATCTCAGCTAGGGCCACTGCGGCGATTATTGATCAATGTATACAAATACTGAGTCATTATCACACCTGAAAAGACTATAATGGGATACGCTAACTGTACTTCATTTAGAAAAGAAAAAAAAAGAACAACCTCGTGCATTTGAAGAGCACTTCTCTTTTAAAGAAAATGTTAGAAGAGTGAAGAATTATAAGTCAGAAGAATTAAGGCTCACTCACTCTCCCCACTTTGCAATCAACAAAACAGAAAGGTTGCTCCTAGTCAAGGTCACAAGAGCTAAAGTCTGGACAGCTTGGTTGGGAGATTAGGGCAGTCTGGGACTGGGAGAAGGAAATGGGAAAAGCAAGTCTGCGTGAGTGGCATCATATCTGGCATGGAGAAGACATTCCACAAATGGTACTCGTATTTAGTAAGTGCCTGCCCTCTGCCAGGCCACATAAGTAAAGATATTTACATATATTGCCTTATGTCACCATCATAAAGCCCTCCAGAGTATTACCATTGTCAACATATGAGAAATAAACTTTAAATTGGGCAACCTGCCTAAGTTCAAATGCATTTTAAGCAGAGGAGTCCTCTTTTCTCCATGATTTCCCAATGAGGATTACAAAACTGGCAAGATTTTAAAGGAATGGGAATTTCAACTATTTTCTAGGAGAAACATGTCTATTAAAAGCAGAGGATCTGATAAATGTTTGATAAATCTTGAAAATGTTTCCTATTTCAGGACATATCAAAAGCCACAGATTAATGTCTATTCTAGACTGACCTTGCTCTGACCCAGAAAGAGTCAGTTGGTAATGAGGAGGTGATCAGAGCCGTGGGCATCATAGCGTGTCATTTCAAAGTTCCTAAGATATCAGAGAGAATGGAGGTCACTGTCAGACAATGGCCCCAACTGTTCGAATGGAAGACTTTTACAAATTCACATCGTGTTGATTCAACACAGATTTCGCAAGCACTCACTATAATATAAGCTAATGCCTAGCAAAACTTTTGTTGCTGTTTACTCGCTCAGCCGTGTCCGAGTCTTTGTCACCCCGTGGGCTGTAGCCCACTAGGCTCCTCTGTCCATGGGATTCTCCAGGCAAGAACACTGGAGGGGGCTGATATTTCCTTCTCCAGGGGATTAAACCCGTGTCTCCCACACTGGCAGGCAGGCTCTTCACCACTGAGCCACCCGGCAATGTGCCGAACACCATGTATCAGGGTTACTGAAACAAAAAAGCATGTTTTAACTGGAAGAAATGGAAGTCAGCTGTTGCTAAACACACTCCTGTGAGTTCTACTTGTAGAGGTACGCACAGGCTATGTGTGGAACATGCTGAGAACTGGCTCCTTCGATCTCTGCTCCATGCCACTTCCAAGGAGTCCTCCTGTCTTGCAGACTTTTTGTAAGATGAATTATAGACACAGTTTATAGATCTCTGCCGATTATGCTACTGAGATTGTCTTTATGCACATGAGATTTGGACAGTGGAATTAAGACAGGATCTCTCTTCCAACCCCTCCTGTTACTCTGGGCAAACAAGATTGTGGAATGGAAGGTTTTCATAAACATTATTTCACTGTCCATTCTCCAGATTCCTAAGCCCTCTATGGAGGTGACAGAGATGATAGCTTCTTGATTCCTAAATCATGGGATATGGCATATATTCTTGAATGCAATAATTCAGTGACAGCTAGCTACCACACACTATGGACCTGGACTGAACAAAATTCAAAAATATCTTGACAGGTTGAAGTAAAGAGATTACAAGGAAAAAAAAAGAAAATAGCTAGATCTGTCTGGGATAACATTCTTCATATACTGAATACAATATTGAATACAGTAGAATACAAAATTCGGTTATATAATTTCATACTAGCAGAGACCAAAATTGAAAACGATTCTTGTTAAAAGAAAACTGAGGGACTTCCCTGGTAGCCCAGGAAGGCCAGTGCGGCTGGACCGGCTGCGAGACGAGGGGCACCTGCGGACGGCCGCAGAGAGGGGCTCGAGCTCCGGGTCCGCGAGGACCATGGGCAGAGGGGGGCCGCTGTGCTTCCCACGGGTGGGATGGGAGCCGCTGCAGTGATGGGAGTCAGGTGGTGCTGGGGTTCCGTGTCTGTTTCAAAAGGCTCACGCCGCCTAATATTTAGACGAGGGCGATTTAACGGCTCCCAAAGGAAATGGCAACGCACTCCAGTATTCTTGCCTGGAGAATCCCATGGACGGAGGAACCTGGTGGGCTACAGTCCACAGGGTCGCAAAGAGTCGGACACGACTGAGCGATTCCACTTTCTGGCCCGTGGTTGAGGAGCCTGTGACCGAGCATCCTGGTGCTTTAGGTGGACGATGAGAGAAGGTGGGTGTGGTTATCCTTCGCAGATATCTGAAGGGCATTGCACTTCCCTGAGCAAAACTGGAAGGTCCTGAGAAACATGTTTTATCTCGAAATAAACTCTCCAGCCATCCATGCTGCCAGAGTTCTCTTACAAAGAATGAACTCATGGTTATTATTCAAGAAAAGGTTGGTCTTTTAAGGTATCTAAATTTAAAGTAAGATTGACTATACAAGATGGTCCTTTCCAACTCTAGGCATCTATTGTGTTTCTTTCTTCTTAAAACTCTTAGAGAGCTGAGTTCTCTCGGCATGTAATGACCAGCAAAGAGCTACTCAATTAAATAACTAAACTTGGTTTTATTTTTCCTGAATAAATCCAAAGGAACAGTAAGGATCCTAAATATACTTTGTTCTTACTATTTCATCTCCTGAAAGAAATATACATATAGATTGGTGTAGATAGATATATAATACCTATGGCATGTGCAATTTAATTTATATCAATCAAAGGGCTTCCCTGCTGGCTCAGTGGTAAAGACCCTGGCTGCCAATGTAGGAGACCCAGGTTCAATCTCTGGATGGGGAAGATCCCCTGGAGAAGGAAATGGCAACCCACTCCAGTGTTCTTGCCTGGGAAATCCCAAGGACAGAGGGGCCTGGTGGGCTACAGTGCATGGGGTCCCAGAGTCGGACAGGACTGAGCACGCACGTAGGCACACAATTAAAGGGAACATGGTCAGGGCTCGGCTAAGAAAAGAATATCTTTCACAAAATCATCTGATGGACTTAAGCGAGAGATGAAGGAATCTACTTCCAGACGGAGCTAGAAGAGAGCCAAAGACAGGCTGATCTTACATTGCCTCTCCCAGTGTAAGACCGGGGGGTCTTATACAAGATCCAGTGCAAGACCGGGGGGTCTCTTACAACCCTCTATAAACAGAGAGCCACTGCAAAGTTGGAGTGCAATAACCTCAGCTTGCCACCGGAGTATTATGCAAGAGAACTCAGAAGTGCTGGGCCTTCTGTTGACCCGCTAAGCTTCTGTTGCTCTTATGAGTGATGTTATACAACTTGTTCATTACAAAAATCCTGGACTCTCGGGCTTGTTTGGAGTGGTGACTCTGCCTGCTAGCTGTGTGGCCTTGCCTGAGTTAGAAAACCTCTCTAGCCCTCGTAAAAATGGGAGAATCCCAGTATCTTCCTCATGGGGTTATTACAGGGATTAAGCAAAAGAATCCACCTAGTGTTCACTGTTGGAACAACAGCTACCATCTACTGAGCCCCTAGGATGTGCCGGACATTGTTCAGGAATGAGCTCTGTGAATTCTCTCAGCCTTGCAGAGTACATAGTGGTTTCTCTTCTTGACAGAGGCCCATAGAAATTTGAGTAGTTTGCCCAAGTTCACACAAGTTTATTCAAACTCAGGTCTGCCTAACCAGAGTCCAGCTTCTATTAATAAACAGTTCTTGCTATAGTCCACGATGCTATGTTTTATTACTTTTAAAAGAAATTCCTCTAATCTCATCCATGAAGGGCAGTTGAGGGTTTTATCCCTTAGGACCTTTAACAGTTCAGAAACAGAACAGATTTTGTAAAGCACAGTTCTTCACTTCGGCACCAAATATAAGTTGGGACCATTATACTAATGTGCTTTTCTTGTGTTATCTGATCAAAGCAGCTGCTTCTGTATGCCTTCTAGGTTTGAAGCTGGATAAATCTCAGTCAGAGACATAGCTTGCGGCCTCTTGTGACAAAATATTTTGCAAAAGACCCAGTCTTCTCCTTTTCCTAGGCTTTCTTCCCTTCCTGCAGCTGTTTCCCCTTCTTCCTGAGAACTGATAAAAATTCTGAAACTCCTGTGTTTACAGTTAATCTCATGTGACCTCACTATGGACAATGGCCCCGTTGTTTCACCCAGCTACAACACTGTCGATGAGATGCCAGTGCTAAGAACACATGTCACCGAGCGTCGGAGGCAAGAGCTGTATTTCTATAGTGGCTCCTGGCCTGGCGCACACCACAATCTATCCCTAGTAATGACGCTGGCACAGTGAAGTTCCCGTGTGCTGGGAGCCCCTGTCAGTCGCCCAGCCATGTCTGACTCTGTGTGACCCCCTGGACTGCAGCACACCAGGCCTCCCTGTCCTTCACCATTTCCCAGAGTTTGCTCACTCATGTCCATTGAGTTGGTGATGCCATTCAACCATCTCATCCTGTTACCCCTTTCTTCTCTTGCCTTCAATCTTTTCTAGCGTGAGGGTCTTTTCCAATGAATTGCTTTTCATATCAGGCGGTCAAAGTCTTGGAGCTTCAGCTTCTGCGTCAGTCCCTTCAATGAATATTCAGGACTGATTTCCTTTAGGATGGACTTGTTTGATCTCCTTGCTGTTCAAGGGACTCTCAAGAGTCTTCTCCAACACCACAGTTCAAAAGCAGCAATTCTTCAGCTCTCAGTTCTCTTTATGATCCAACTCTCACAGCCATACAAGACTACTGGAAAAACCATAGCTTTGACAAGACAGACCTTTGTCAGCAAAGAGATGTCTCTGCTTTTAACACGCTGTCTAGGTTTTTCTTAGCTTTCCTTCCAAGGAGCAAGCGTCTTTTAATTTCATAATTGCAGTCACCATCCACAGTGATTTTGGAGCCCAAGAAAATAAAATTTGTCACTGTTTCCACTTTTTCCCCACCTATTTGCTGTGAAGTGATGGGGCCAGATGTCATGATCTTACTTTTTTGAATGTTGAGTTTAAGCCAGTTTTTTTTTAACTCTCCTTTTTCACCCTCATCAAGAGGCTCTTTAGTTCCTCTTTGCTTTCTGCTATTAGAGTTGTATCATCTGCATATCTGAGGTTGTTGTTTCTCCTGGCAATCTTGATTCCAGCTGTACATCCAGCCCAGCATTTCTCATGATGTACTCTGCATATAAGTTAAATAAGCAGGGTGACAATATACAGCCTTGATGCACTCCTTTCCTGATTTGGAACCAGTCCATTGTTTCATGTCCAGTTCTAACTGTTGCTTCTTGACCTGCATACATATTTCTCAGGAGGCAGATAAGGTGGTCTGATATTCCCCTCTCTTTAAGAATTTTCCAGTTTGCTGTGATTCACACAGTCAAAGGCTTTAGTGTAGTCAATGAAGCAGAAGTAGATGTTTCTCTGGAACTCCCTTGCTTTCTCTACGATCTGACAAATGTTTGCAATTTGATCTCTGGTTCTTCTGACTTTTCTAAATTCAGCTTATACATTTGGAAGTTCTTGGTTCACATATTGCTAAAGCCTAGCTTGAAGGATTTTAGTATAACCTTGCTAGCATGCGAAATGAGCAAAATTGTACAGTAGTTTGAACATTCTTTGGCATTGCCCTTCTTTGGGATTCGAATGAAATTGATCTCTTCCAATCCTGTAGCCAATGCTGAGTTTTCCAAATTTGCTGACATACTGAGTGAAATAGCTTTAGCATCCTATTTTTATGAGGAAGAAAGCAAGACTCAGAAAGATGAACTAATTTGCGCAAGACTACATGGTGATGGTGAGAAACGCCTGTCTGAGCGGCTGTTTCCCTGATCTTTTCACCACCCCTTGCCTCCTCAGTTGTTTGCTATGTCAGAAATTCTCCTTCTAAATTGAAAGCTCCTCGAAGACAGGGATTGCCTCACCAACATCTCCTGAAAGTTCCACAACATCTGGCACAGAAAGTGTTACACTTTCTCCATCTAAATCAGCTGCATTTTCCAGGCAGACAGAGCTCTAATACCCAAGAAAGATGGCTGCCAATTCTAACATTCCAACTTGCTCAGCCTCCCTTGGCAGTGGGTTGCAGTGATTAATTAGCGCTGCAGGCAATTCACGGAGTCATTCACAGAGCTGAATGACGTTCAGAGTTCACAGTGCAATGGCCACCTGCTGGCATCAGCCTAACTTCCTCAAAATATCCACCTTCCCGAGTGGCCTTACGACCTGGACACAGTTGTTTGCCTCTTTATTAGACTTGTGTTTGCCTAGGAATGAAAGGGCACACAAGAGGGACGCACATGCCTCGCATTCTAATGAGGGCAGGAACCCTTCGGAGCAAAGAGGGCATTGAGAGGCATCTGAAGCGCCTGTGGGCTCTGGCAGCATCACCCCAGCTCCAGGCGAACAATGCTTTTCTCAGCAGTCCTGGGGGCGTCGGCCACAGCTGCACTTTGCACTTGTAGGCACATCGTGGCTAATCCATGGTGAATGATCAGAACCGGTAAAGAATGAACAAACGATTTCTCTCCTTATTCTTGTCCAAGTTGCTTCGTGGGAGGACAGCATAGCTAAATTTAATCATGCGAGAGCAAGTATAACTCCTTTCTGGTCGAGATTTAATGAAAAGGGTTCTCAAAGTCAGACAAACTTAGGTTCAAACTTCAGGGCTACCACTGCCTTGCTGGTTGAGTTTGGATACTGACTCATGAGACTTCTGCTTTCACTGAGCCTTCAGTTCTTGGCTCAGAGAGAGGCCTTCCTTATCCCTTCACATACCTTCCGCTTCTTTATTCTCTTTCTCCCCAGACCTTTACACCTTGCCACTGTAACACTCTACCCTAACTGTAACAGGGAAGAACCTTAGTTATTATCATTATTTACCTGCCAATTCCAGGAAAGACTCTTTTTCTCCCCAGTATGTCTACCTGCTTTTTGGAGCTTAGTTTTAGTCTCATCTCCCCTATTAATTCTCGGGAAGAACCTTGTTCTTCTGAGTTAACCCGTGAACAGAGGAGCCTGGCAGACTACAGTCCATGGGGTCACAAAGAATTGGACATGACTGAACACGCATGCACACACACACACACACAAACACACACAAGTTAATTACTACAGGGCTGTGGCCTATAGGCTTAAATCATACATGATGGCCCATCTCAGGAAACTCTGCTTCCCACATAATGAGCATTAAGCTAAAATGCCTCTGTTTGGCTCACAGGAGCATCCAGACCAGGCCAACCTGTGCCTGACTGCAGGGTGGAAGAAATGAACACACCCCTCCAGGGCTGATGGGAACCCAGGACATGTTTGACTTCACTCCCACCTCTTCTAGTAGAAGAGGTGTCCAAATTCTGTGAGCAACTCAGGCAAGATGGTTCTTTAGGGCACAAGCCCATCTTCTTGGTTAGCTGGCGTGTCTCAAACGTTGGCCTGAGAGTTCAGGCTCAGCATGTAATTCTGGGCACGTGCGCCTCTCCCACTAGACTGTAAACGCTACAAGATTAGGAACCAAGTCCACGCCTCTTCACTCTTACCCCCAGAGCCTGGCACAGTTACTGCTGGTTCAGCAGGTTAACAAAGGAAGAAGACTCTGAAGAGAGGGGAAGGAAGCGTACCCGACTGTGGGCAACCGAGGCGGAGGGGAAGAGGGGCCGGGTGGCCGTCCCGCAGCTTCATTTGCGTAAAATGGCAGCAAAGTTGCCGGGGCCTTCTACGACCGCCTCTACGGCCAGAGTTCTCAAGAACTTTCTAAATCCTAGAGGATGGCACGGAGAAGGCAATGGCACCCCACTCCAGTACTCTTGCCTGGAGAATCCTGGGGATGGGGGAACCTGGTAGGCTTCCGTCTATGGGGTTGCACAGAGTCGGACACGACTGAAGTGACTTAGCAGCAGCAGCAGCAGAGGATGGCAAAATCCCAGCCCTAGACAAACAATGCCACTTTCTGGCTTCTGCTCCATGAACCCAAGACACTCTTTGTTGTTTAGGGGCAAAGTCATGTCCGACTCTTTTGCACCCCCGTGGATTGTAGCCCGCCAGGCCCCTCCATCCATGGAATTCTCCAGGCAAGAATACTGGAGTGGGTTGCCATTTCCTCCTCCAGGGGGTCTCCCCAGATCAAGGATCACACTTGTGTCTCTTGGATTGGCAGGCAGATTCTTCACCACTAAGCGCCCAGGGAAGCCCCTGAGACATAGCAGGAAATGGCAAAACCCTGCTGATAGCCGCCATGCACACCCAGTCACCTCGCTCTTGCGAAGCGAAGCTTCCAGCAGGCTTGGCCAGGTCTTTGTTGTTCAGGCATTCAGTCGTGTCCAATTCTTTGTGACACCACGAGCTGCAGCACACCAGGCCTCCCTGTCCTTCACCATCTCCTGGAGCTTGCTCAAATTTATGTTCATTGAGACAGTGATGCCATCCAACCATCTCATCCTCCGTCGTCCCCTTCTCCTCCCGCCTTCAATCTTTCCCAGCATCAGGGTGTTTTCCAGTGAGTCAGTTCTTCACATCAAGTGGCCAAAGCGTTGGAGTTTCAGCTTCAGCATCAGCCCTTCCAATGAATATTTAGGACTGATTTCCTTAAGGATTGACTGGGTGGATCTCCTTGCAGTCCAAGGGACTCTCAGCGTCTTCTCAAACACCACAGTTCAAAAGCATCAATTCTTCGGTACTCAGTCTTCTTTATGGTCTGATTCTCACAACCATACATGACCACTGGAAAAACCATAGCTTTGACTATACGGACCTTTGTCGGCAAAGTAATGACTCTACTTTTTAATATGCTGTCTAGGTTTGTCAATGTTTTTCTTCCAAGGAGCAAGCATCTTTTAATTTCATGCTGCAGTCACCATCTACAGTGATTTTGGAGCCCAAGAAAATAAAGTCTCTTACTGTTTCCATTGTTTCCCCATCTATTTACCATGAAGTGATGGGACTGGATATCATGATCTTAGTTTTTTGAATGTTGAGTTTTATGCCAAATCTTTCACTATCCTCTTTCACTTTCATCAAGAGGCTCTTTAGTTCTTCTTCATTTTCTGCCATAAGGGCGGTGTCATCTGCATATCTGAGGTTGTTGATATTTCTCCCAGCATCCGATTCCAGCTTGGGCTTCATTCAGCCTGGCATTTCTCATGATGTACTCTGCATATAAGTTAAACAGGCAGGGTGACAATATACAGCCTTGACGCACTCCTTTCCCAATTTGGAACCAGTCCATTCTTCCATGTCCAGTTCTAATTGTTGCTTCCTGACCTGCATACAGGTTTTTCAGGAGGCTGGTAAGGTGGTCTGGTATTTCCCATCTCCTTAAGAATTTTCCAGTTTGTTGGCCACCTCATGTGAAGAGTTGACTCATTGGAAAAGACTCTGATGCTGGGAGGGATTGGGGGCAGGAGAAGGGGACGACAGAGGATGAGATGGCTGGATGGCATCACTGACTCGATGGGCGTGAGTCTGAGTGAACTCCAGGAGTTGGTGATGGACAGGGAGGCCTGCTGTGCTGTGATTCACAGGGTCGCAAAGAGTCGGACACGACTGAGCGACTGAACTGAATTGAACACAGTCAAAGGCTTTAACGTAGTCAATGAAGCAAATGTTTTTTTGGAATTCTCTTGCTTTCTCTATGATCCAATGGATGTTGGCAATTTATCTCTGGTTCCTCTGCCTTTTCTAAATCCAGCTTGAACATCTGGGAGTTCTTGGTTCACGTACTGTTGAAGCCTGGCTTGGAGAATTTTGGCCATGTCTTTAGTTACTACATATTTACTTAACCCTTGAACAGTTTGTATATAATGTTGCAAATTTTTCCAGTCTTTTCAAGCCTTTCTACTCCCACTACTCTCAGGGAACAACTTTATCTCCTAATCTCCTCTAAAGATCAAATCTATTCTAATATATTTAGCATGCTCTGCATAAAGATTTTATTCATAGTGCCTCCATACACATAATATACTTTGGAGGGTGAGGAATACTGGTAAAAACTTATTTTTTTCCAGTTTTTTCCTGAGATTAAATTACAGATTGAGATGTTTCTGAGGACAATTGCCTGTCTTGTGTTATATAGGAAGGTCATTTTCTGGCAGCCTGGCTCTATTTTTAGTCAATTTGGAGCCACTGGCAGTGGATATTAGAACTATAAATATCCAGGGTAATAGTAATAAGGGGTTTAAGGTCCAATGAGCACTGGATGAACATGCTGTAACATCTCACAACACGCCTTCCCAAGGCAAACACGGCCAACCAAGCACTACAAGGCGTGCTCAGAACAAAGACAGCTCTTACCAGCAGACCTCGAAGATACTGTGGGTTTGGTTCCAGACCACTGCAACAAAGCAAATATCTCAATAAAGCAAGTCACAGAAACTGTTTAGTTTCCCGGTGCAAATAAAAATGGTGCTGACACTCTCCCATAGCCCATCAAGTCTGCAATAGTATTATATCTGAAAATCAGTGTACAGGGAAGTACCTGGCAATCCAGGTGTTAGGACTCAGCACTTTCACTCGGGGCCTGCGTTTGATCCCCAGTTGGGAAACTAAGATCCCACCTGCTGTGCGGCACAGGCAAATAAATAAAATACTAAAAGGGAAAAGATCAGTGTGCATATCTTAGTTTAAAAATACATTGTGACTGGACTTCCTTGGTGGTCTAGTGGTTAAGAATCCTCCGGCCATGCAGGGTACACGGGTTTGATCCCTGGTCTGGGAAGATCCCACATATCCCACAACAACTAAGCCCGAGGGCCCCAGCTCCTGAAGCCCACGGTCCAGGCCCTGAGAGCTGCAGTACTGAGCCTGTGCACCGCAGTGAAGAGCAGTCACCGCTCCATACAACCAGAGAAAGGCCCCCAGCAGCAAAGACCCAGTGCACTCAAAAGTAAAGAATTACCCTAAAAACACACGATTGCTAACGCTGTCACCTGAGCGACCCGCAAGTCACCATCTTTTTGCAACAGTAACATCAAAGATCCCTGATCACAGATCACATAACAAATATAGCAATAATGAAAAAGCCTGAAATACTGCAGGAATTACCAGAATGAGACACAAACTGAGCAAGCGCTGTTGGAAAAATGGTGCCTTTGACAAATGACGTCATCTCTGAAACACCGTAAAGCAAATAAAATGAGACATGCCGACATGAAGAAGCCAGACAGCTGTCTCTCCTCGCTGGGATCTGACAAGCAGAGGCCACCGTGCTCTCCGAGCCGTCTGGCTGAGCTGCTTTGTCAACCAACCGTGGCAAATGCTCCCAACTTCTCCAGACTCTTTATTTCACTCTTATTTTGAAGTAATAATTTGAAATAAAATAATAAATGCCCTGTGACCCACACGTCAACTGCTGTTGCCATTTTTTAGACATCGTCTCACTTAACCCCAGTAACAGTCATGCATATAGGCATTATCATCCTCTGTAATTTACAGGGATGGAAATTGAGATACAGAGAAACCCCAGTAACAGTCGTGCACATAGGTGTTACCATCCTCTGCAATTTACAGGGATGGAAATCGAGATACAGAGAAACCCCAGTAACAGTCATGCACATAGGTGTTATCATCCTCTGCAATTTACAGGGATGGAAATCGAGATACAGAGAAATTAGGGGGTTGATCTGGGGCTTAAGAAATGTGGCTCCAGAGCCTGGCTGCTTAACCACTACCCCATGCAATCTGCCTTGTCTTTGAGATGGACAGATTCAGTAAGAAATCAGGAATCAGTTTCCCCATTGTTAAACCCATTTAAGGATACACATAAATGACCTTCAGCCCTAGGGTCAGCTATAGTCAGAGCAGAAGTTGTGGAATTCGACAGAACTTGGTTTGAATTCTAAGAGTGATGAGACCTCGTGTGCAGGTACACTCAGGTGCTCTGTTGTGTCTGACTCTTTGCAACCCCGTGGGCTCAGCTCCTCTGTCCCTGGGGTTCTCCAGGCAAGAATGCTGGAATGGGAAGCCATTCTCTCCTCCAGGGGATCTCCCCCACCCAGGGGTTTGATCCACACCTTCTTTGTCTCCTGCACTGGCAAGCGAGCTCTTTACCACTGAGCCACCGGGGAAGCCCGCCGAGAATCTACCGTTGCGAACCCTGTGGGTCTCCATGCTTTCACTCTAAAAATGAGAACACAGGCAACTCCTTCAAAAGATGGTTCTGAACCAGTGTACGCAAACTTTTCCTGTAAGGGGCCAAATAATCAATATTTTAGGTCTTGTGGGCCATACAATGATCTATCTCAACTACTCAACTTGTAACATCAAAGCAGCCCCAAACTATACAGAAAACAAGGAGGTAACTGTGTTTCAACAAAATTTTCTTTACAAAATAAGCAGTGATCAGATCTGGCCACAGGCTATGGTTCTCCAGCCTCTGATTTTGAGGATGACTTGCAATAATATATGTACTTTGCATGATCCCTGGAATACAAGTCATCAAAAATGGTAATATAATTATGGTTTCAGCGTGAGATGACTGGTGCTATGGAGCTGGGTCAAAGGAAATCCCAACCAAAATCAAGGAATTTAACATTTTCAGGAAACTCTGAAGTCTCACTTAGGTAAATGGACAGTTTTCATAGACTTTTGAAATACTGATAAATTATCAGTACTCTACCTCCAATATAATTTTACAGGTAAGGTTGCCGGAGACAATATTTTTTTTTAGTATTTTCAATATCAGGGACATATTTATACTAAAAAAGTATTTCTTGTTTATTTGCCATGAAATTTAACTGGGACATCCTGGGAGCAGGGTAGGAAGGGTTGCTGTTGTCTATTTTTCTATTTTGGTTTGCTTGTCTTTTCCTGAATCTGACAGCCCGACCTACAGATCTTTATGATGCCATAATTTGGGAACTGCTGGTTTTATCCCATAACAAGAATAGCCCAATACAAGCAATATTTTGTTCTTTCAGGGAGGAAAAGAATTACATTCTTCAGGAATTATCCCCAAGGTTCAAAACTAATAAGTCCCCTGGGTAGAAGCCACTGAAACACTAAGACAACCAGTGCTCTGCGCTCACGGGTGCCAAGAACAAGCTTAGGTCACCCAAGGAAACAGGGCAATAACCTCACATTTGTTCCTGCTGACTAAAGTCAAGCAGCTTCCTGGAAATTGTTTGGCGCGCCTCACATCACGATGTTGAATTAATATCTAAGCAGAATTAATGATGGAAAAATGCAATTATATCCAACATGTACAAGTTTTGCAGCTGGATTTGTCAGTAATCAAACTGGGTCCCGAGAAAGTCCATTTCGTCAGTAAACAAAGCTTCTAAGTGGAGAAGAGATATTCTGTGCATATAAACATAGGCGCCTAAATTCCTGGTAAATATTTGATAATGAAGACATGGGTGGAGTAGGTGTCTTCAGCCCTCGGAGGTCTTCCAACAAGTGGGATTATTCAATCATTTTCAGGGGATTTAGGAGAAGAAAGAAAAAAAAAAATCCGGCTTAGCATGCCACAACTCAAAGTCTTTTCAAATTTTAAAGAGGGAAGATGATATTTGGCATGTCCACAAAGGTAAAAAGCATCATGTTTTCACTAAAATCGTATGGTATTTAGCATCCAAAGGCCAATATTTGAGTTTCAGGTCTACCGCTCCAAGCTGTGCAACTTTGAATAATTCACTTGGCCTCTCTGAACCTCTGTTCCTACCCCTAAACCAGAGGTGGGGCAACGCTCATCTCAGGACTGCCCTGGTGGTCCAGGGGTTAAGACGCCCCACTCCCAGTGTAGGGGCCCGGTTCAGTCCCTGGTTGGGGAACTAAGACCCTGCAGGCCATGTGGCAAGGCCTGAGAAAGGAAGAGAATGCTCATCTGTTACGGTCAGGGTCAAAGGAGATTGGTCAGAAAATGCTTTGCTGACTGACACAGCGACATTTCATCTGCTGTCATGCCTAGGGACACCACCACCATCTCTGGTGACGGAAGAGCAGAATAATGTTGTGTTGCTGTTATCTGCGGAAACCACACCAAGGGAATGATGCTTTCATGAAATTGGTGTTAATTTAAATCTGTATTAAGCCATAACAGAGTATCACATACCAGCTGACTTAAATAACAGAAATTATCATGTCTCAGGGCTGGAGGCTTAGATGCCCAAAACAAAGGTGTCAGAGGGTTGGGTCCCTCTAGGGTCTGATCCCGCCCCCTCCTCTCGGCTCCAAGGATGGCCATCTTCTCTTTGTGTCTCTTCCCATCACCTTCCTCCCTGTCTCTGTGTCAAATTTCCCCTTTTTACAAGGATGGCAGTCACAGTGGGTGACGGCCCACTGGACCTTACTTTGATTACCTCTGTAAAGATCCTTATGATGGTTAATTGATGTGATTGGGCTAAGGGACACCCCTATAGCTGGCAGAACATTTCTCCAGGTGTCTGTTAGGGTGTTCCTGGAAGAGCTGAGCGTTTAAATTGGTTTAGTAAAGATTGTCTTAAACAATATTGATCTGGACCACTTCATACACTGGGGCTTGAACAGAAAATAAGAGGGACAAAGAGTGAATTTGCTCTTTTTGCTTGATTTGGGGCATCCATCTCCTTCCTCAATATCGGTGCTCCTGGTTCTCAAACCTGGGGATTCAGACTGGGACTTATACCATTAGCCCTGCAATTCCCTGGACTAAAAGTAAATTACACCAACAGTTTCTGGTCCTTCAGCTTGCAGACAATACATGAATGATCTTCTCAGCCTCCATCCTTGGGTAAGTCAATTTTATAATAAATCTCTCAACTATTTATATATAGTTGGCCAATGAGTTCATTCAGTTTTTCCATAAGAAGCTATAATGGAAAAATGCAAATGAACTTTTGAGCCAATCCATATGCATGGAAAATTCTGAAAGAGATGGGAATACCAGACCACCTGACCTGCCTCCTGAGAACTTGTACACAGGTCAGGAAGCAACAGTTGGAACTGGACATGGAACAACAGTCTGGTTCCAAATCAGGAAAGGAGTACATCAAGGCTGTATATTGTCAACCTGCTTATTTAACTTCTATGCAGAGTACATCATGAGAAATGCTGGGCTGGATGAAGCACAAGCTGGAATCAAGATTGCCAGGAGAAATATCAATAACCTCAGATATGCAGATGACACCACCCTCATGGCAGAAAGTGAAGAACTAAAGAACCTCTTGATGAAAGTGAAAGAGGAGAGTGAAAAAGTTGGCTTAAAACTCAACATTCAGAAAACTAAGATCATAGCATCTGGTCCCATCACATCATGGCAAATAGATGGGGAAGCAATGGAAACAGTGACAGATTTTATTTTGGGGGGCTCCAAAATCACTGCAGATGGTGACTGCAGCATGAAATTAAAAGACACTTACTCCTTGGAAGAAAAGCTATGACCAATCTAGACAGCATATTAAAAAGCCCAAAAACGGCCAACAAAGGCCCATCTAGTCAAAGCTATGGTTTTTCCAGTAGTCATGTATGGATGTGAGAGTTGGACTATAAAGCAAGCTGAGCGCTGAAGAATTGATGCTTTTGAATTGTGTTGGAGAAGACTCTTGAGAGTCCCCTGAATAGCAAGGAGATCCAACCAGTCCATCCTAAAGGAGATCAGTCCAGAATACTCATTGGAAGGACTGATTTTGAAGCTGAAACTCCAATACTTTGGCCACCTGATGCAAAAAGCTGACTCATTTGAAAACACCCTGATGCTGGGAAAGATTGAGGGCAGGAGGAGAAGGGGACAACAGAGGACGAGATGGCTGGATGGCATCACCGACTCAATGGTCATGGGTTTGGGTGGACTCCGGGAGTTGGTGATGGACAGGGAGCCTGGTGGGCTATGGTGCATGGGGTCGCAAAGAGTCGGACACAGAGTGACTAAACTGAACTGACTAATATAGAACTTATCTTCAGATAAGGTCACATTTACAAGTATTAGGGGTCAGGACTTCAGCAGGTGGGGGACATGACATTCAATCCATGGCAAGATCTTTCATTTATTTTGTTAAAAAGTCACCAAACTGATTCACAGTGTTTCCTAACCAAGACCTACTTCTCAGATGAAAACATTTCACTCTACTGTGGAGATACACCTGCTTGTTGAGTGTCTACGGAGATTAGTTATTCTCTTTAGAGTAAAAATCTAAGACCATGGTCACGTGTCTTTTCCAGACATCAGAATATTAGGCAGTGTTTCTCTATTCAGAGAACTCTCTTTATCCTGTAACATACATGTCATCATTTTTCTTATATTTAGCTTGGAAATAAAAATGTGTCACACTGATGGAGAGATGCCAAAGTTTTTAGATTTCAAACTCCCAATTCTTCATTCAAGAAATATATTTACTGGTTATGTCTCACTTCTGCATCAAGCCCATGATTGTTGACACATTTTAAAATCAGATTCCTTCATCAAGTTAGAGGACTGAGAAGTGGAAACATAGGCACACACACATAAAGTCTCATATACAATAGATTTATATAACACAGAAGAGAAATGAAGCTTTTAAGTTGAATTAGACCCTTTTTAAACGCATGTTTTCTAAGCAATATCAGTTTTTGGTCATCAACTGTCTTGCAATTTTACAAAATGTAGATGTCTCTCACAGAATGGACGTATGAGAACAAGATGTACATCTCAGATGGTAGTCAGAGCACTCCTGGCAAGAATGAAAGACAGAAACAACCTGACGTCCCCTGAAAGGAGGCAGTTAAGCAGAGCAGGAGACACTACAGAATGGAGCAGAAGTCAGTGCCCACGGAGGACTGTGTTTTTGAAAACATACAGTGAAATGGAGCAAAACAATTTTCAGTTTTACTGAAAAGGAGGCTATAGAAGGATACTTGTGATCCAATTTTAAGACTACATGTGCATAAAAGAATATAGAAGGGATATTCACTGACATGTTAATATGCTGGTCTCTAGGTACTAAGATTATAGACAATTTTTTCCCTGTTACTCCCCTTATTAAATTTTTTCTACAAAACGCATAAATCATAAAATGAAAATACGACTTTTTTAATAAATGAGAATTTTCTTCTGAAAGGTTACTGCCTTAAACATTGTATAATTCATACCACTGGGTGGCTATTTTTCACAGGTCTTTGTACTAGACTTCTAGGGGATAACAGAGGGAGGTAAAATATGTATAAAGATACACTTCCAGGTGTAAACTAGGTTAACTGGTGGGAAGCTGCCATACAGCACAGGAACTCAGCTCGGTGCCCTGCGGTGACCTGGAGCCGCAGGCTGGGGCGGGAGGGACGTTTACGGGGCAGGGGAGAGATGGATGCACACAGCCGACTCACGCGCCGTACAGCAGAGACTGGCACAACATGGTAAAGCCACTATACTCCCACTAAAAATGAAAAACCAAATACATACAAAAATCACTATGTCCTGATACCCACCGCTATCAGCAATCCACTCCAGCGTTCCTGCCTGGAGAATCCCATGGACAGAAGAGCCTGGCGGGCTACGGCTACGAGTCGGACACGACTGAAGCGACTTGGCACGACGCAGCGCTTAGCACTATAACGCAGCTTATAAAATTATCAGAAAGCTGGACGAAGGACTTGGCATTTGATTTAGGTTGTTTCTGTTGTTTAGTCGCTCGGTTGTGTCCAACTCTTTTGGGACCCCGTGGATGGCAGCCCACCAGGCTCCTCCATCCATGGGATTCTCCAGGCAAGAATACTGAGGTGGGTTGCCATTTCCTAGTCCAGGGGATCTTCCTGACCCAGGGATTGAACCCAGGCCTCCTGCATTGCAGGTGAATACTTAATTGCTGAACCACCTGGAAAGCCCATTTAGGTTAGGCCTTTATGAAAAAGTATATTCTCAGTAAGGTATTTAGAATATAAAGAGGAGGGTATTCCTGACAGAAGAAATGGCTTAAGTGAACCAACATGCAACAGAATGCTAGGTCTCCTCTAGGAGTAACGAAAGTCCAGTATGAGTAGTTCTTAGGGTGTCTAACAGGATGCCGGGGGACAAGGCAGGAATACCGAGTCAAGAGATGCATGATCACAAAAATTCATCAGCCGAAGACTTTTGAGAGGGAACACTGAGTGCTCTTAATAGCTACTAGGAGGTGACAGGCATTCCCCAGAAAGACACAGGGAAACCAGGGCATAGGGCTGCCCTACCTACAGTGGGGTCCCAGTGGGCCTTAAATGCAAGCTAAGTAAGATATCTGAACTTCACACCCAGAATCTTAGAATCTTGGAGTTGATAAGAAATGTCAATGCCCTCAAGCTTGGCCACCCCATCCCTACCTCTGCAACTTTCCCTAGAATATTTATCAAGCCTTTGTTTAAACATCTCTGTGACAAAGAACACACTGCCTTGGACCAGCTCTGTTAGAAAGTTCTTCATTGTACCGAGTTGACATTTATCTCCCTGTATCTCCCATCCATTTGGCCCACTGCTGCCATCTTGGACAGACAAGCACAGTTTAAGCTTTCTTCCAGGAGAGAGGAAGACGTAGAGACAGCTACAGAGAAGAGGCTCTGTGGACTCCTCTGCATGTTAAGCGTCCTGCAGCCGTCTCTACAGCAGCGCGATGCGTGGTGCTCCTTGCTTTCTAGCTCCTAATGAGCTCTGAAAATGCCCCCTCTTCTCGTCTGCCTGCTACCATCTTGGTTGTAGCCACCATCCCTTCTTGCTTATACCACAGTGATTCCTCCTAAGCCGTTTCCCCCTCTTCTTTCTCTCTCTCATCCCTCCAACTCATTGTCTATATTGATCTTTCCAAGACTGATTGATCTTTCCAAACGATGTTGATCTTTCCACAAAACTGACTGTGACACTGGCCTGCTTACCAACTTCAATAGCTCCCTACTGCTCTGAGGGCCAGTCAGAGCCTCACAGCATGAAGTTCTAGTCCCATCCACTCTCTGGTCTGTCTCTCTCCTCCTCCCCACTCTGGGTGCACGCCCCTTCCCTCGGTTCCTTGCACAGGATTTTTGCTCCACCGAAGTCACTTCACCTACATGTGGAACCTTCTTCCCTCCACCACCTGTACCTTGATAACCCATACTTCACTTCTGGGTTTCAATATAAACACTGCCTCTAAAAGTTTACCCTGATCCCATTAAGTCTGAATTACATATTCCTTAAGCGGCTCCTCAAGGCCCTAAGCTTCTCCTATTATAGCAAGTATAACATCGAATTAAAGTCCCCTGCTTGTTCATCTCACACCTTGCCTTATACTGTGAACACCCTGGAAACAAGTCTGTTTTTTAGCACCATGATCATCAGTATCTAAGCACAGTGATTGGAAACCAGGGTGCACATATATATGCATGTGTGTATATATATATATTTTTACATATATATATAAAATATATATATTTAACAGCATGGATGGATTTTATGGATTTTTCTATAAGATGTTATGGAAAAACTTGAACAAACTTTTTGGCCCACCCAATATATGTATATGTGAATGTGTACACATATGTATATACACACATACTCTATACACATACACACATATATACACATACACACACATACATATATATATATATATATATATATAATTTTTCCATAACATCTTACAGAAAAATCCAAATGAACTTTTTTGGCCAACCCAATATATGTGCTCAAAAAAATGTATATATATGGCAACCCACTCCAGTATTCTTACTTGGGAAATCCCAGGGACAGAGGAGTCTTGCAGGCTGCAGCAGCCCATGGGGTTGCAAACAGTCGGAGACAACTTAGCAACTAAACCACCACATACATACATACACGTGCTCAAAAAATGCTAATGAGTTCATATCTAGCATGCAGAACTAGATACAATTGTTCTAAATGTGGTCTGCATGACATATTAGGGTGCCTTACATGTTCTATATCCCACACCTCTTTTAATAAAACCTAACATTA
Organism: Aepyceros melampus; assembly: GCA_006408695.1. NCBI lineage: Eukaryota > Metazoa > Chordata > Mammalia > Artiodactyla > Bovidae > Aepyceros > Aepyceros melampus. Next base: position 8,821 of record SJXQ01000473.1, on the reverse strand, counting down.
TTTTAGCAGAAAATTTCATGATGATTTTCTTGTCCATTTAAGTCCCTACACCGTAAGTATATGAAGCCACCACTTCTGTCTTTTAACTTTCCTTCTTCTGTGCTCGAGCACGCGCGCTCTCTCTGTGTCACACACACAATAATTTGCAAATGATTTTGTGCACGTACGATACATTTTGCATCTATTTTTGCACACTCCTTCCAAAGATAAAATATCAAAATGTACTAGAACTTATTGCTAACTTCTGGATTCCTAATCCTTAATTAAGCCTTGTCTCTGAGCAAACATGAGTAGTGTGCTGTTCCTTCCTGGATATTAATAATATTGAATAAAACAGGAGTGAAGATGGACCCAGGAGCACACCTTCTAAAGAGGTCCATCTGCCGATGAGCTATGCTTTAGTGAATGCATTCGGACAGTCACTGATCCAGTCCACATGCATGCTTCTAACACAGGAGCACGTCACGAGATCTGGGTCCTTCCTAAAATCACAGTTTTTTAATTGATTAGGTAAACTGAGTATAATTACGTTTCAGATGTTAATCCTTTCATAAACTCTATTTTAGTTATCCTTTTTTAATAGATACTAAAACAGTCGCTCAGAGAGAAAGTCATGCAGCTCACAAGTGCTTGAGCAGGGACATGACCTCCAGCGTTGTGACTGCAAGTTCAATGGCACCCAGCCCACTGGGACCCTCCCAAAAGAGAAAAGGTGCATTCTTGGACTGCAGGGCACTCCTGGTGATCACCACCTACTCTCCCAAATGCTTGCTGAATGAATAACGTCTTTGATTAGATTCTGAACCTGAGGTTCATGATTATGCCAGGGGGCCCAAGAGTAGGCTTGGACGAACCTCCTGAAAGTTTACCATGTGGTGTATATGACACATTTTTTTCTAAAAGGTAATGTATGTTTGAATCTCACAGTAATGTACTGTGTCTCCAAACAGTTCAAAGAGCAATTTGCAGTTAAATAGCTCCCTATTAGAACGTCACTGTCACTCTGCCTATAGAGTTGTGAATGCACGTGTTTCTTTAGAAAGCAAACTGAAATTTTTCATCTCTAGTCTCCAAAGCCTCCATCACTCTAGCAGACCTCAGACATCTCATCTGCTGGTCCCTTCAGAGCCTTGCTTCTGGTGTCAAAACATGCCAGCTTGATTCTTTGATGTCAGTTTATCAAAGGGCTCTCTTAGAGGCCCACTTTGAGACTCCCCTGGCCGTCCCGGGGTTGGAACGTTGAGCTTCTAATGCAGGGGTCACAGGTTTGATCCCTGGTCAGGAAGCTAAGATCCTACATGTTGCACGGCCAAAACAACAAAAGAAGTCCACCTCACTTGGGTTATCTCAAACACCCAGAGAGTTTACACCTTCACTTGTTAAATACTTGGAAGACTGTGCCTGTCCCTGATAATCAGGGTTGACATTCATTCTTCATTCTTTACATGTTGTATTATACATTGTATCTCTCTCACCTTATTCATCACCTGAAGATCATTGTTACTGACCAGAATTGTATAAGAATTCGCATAAACACATTGCACGTCCCCCCTGGGTCCAGAGAACAGGCTCAAAGGATGCGAGGACAGACAGAGCTGATCCTGCCCTCAAGGAGCCTACAGACCAGTGGAGGATGGACAAACAAGCAGACGCTTGCAACAAAGAATGGTAAATGCTCTGACAGAAGAGATGAGGAAACTCTGGGAGAAAAGGAGAGGACCACCCACCCTGCTGGAGGATAAGGAGCTGATGGCCTGGGTGGTCTCCAGGAGAGGGGCTGCCAGCCGAGTCTAAGAAAAAACAGAAGTCAGACCAGACCCAACAGAAGGACACCGAGGAAAGTCAGGGTGAGGACAGAGCTTCAGATGCCTGAATTTACACACTGCATCATGAGTATGGTGTGCATCACACGTGCATCATACGTGGAGAGGGAGTGGGAGACTGATAACAGATCACCCTGAAGCCAGAGGTAAAGGGCAAATCCAGAGCTCCCATGTGCATCAACATTGTTCTCTAAGGGAAAAACAGAAACCCACTGTGGACTCTTCCAAAAAGATCTGCGTAACGCACTGCATTTTAGAAAGACCATTTGATACAGGACAGTGACGAGACAGGGTGCCTGCGGGTAGGCAGTACTGGTCTCAAATGAGACTCACAGAAAGCTGGGACCGGAGTCAATGTGGGGCGGTCTTGACTGACACTGAACAATGGGAGCTGGTCTGGAGACACCGGCGAGTGTGCAAAACCCATGAGACAGGGAGAGGGACAGGACTTGGGGACTGACCAGGTGTCACGAATAAAAGGGGATGATGGCTTTGTCCAGGGTGATCCTGTCCTGTCTGGCTTGGATGACAAGGGACCCCATTTGAGCAGTGGACAATGGCAGAGGAGCGGGCCTAGGAGGGGAGGGGAGGAGACAGTCTGAATTCGTGGACTTGAAGAGGCTCCGTGAGACCGCAGAGTGGAGAGACCCTGTAGAGAGGGTGGCATTTAGGAGAAAGACCCAAACAGGCTACAGATGTATACGAAGTGGGGGAAGCCATAGGGGCAGATGAGGTATCCCAGGCAGACCAAGGGAAAGACAGAGAGCAGAGGGACACCCCGACACTGAAGAGAGGCGGTCAGTGGTGACAGGTCAGAGGAGACCAGGAGGCCGGCATCAAAGGCTCCAGGACAGTAAAAGTCTTCAGAGAGAGGATGGCCAGCCGCTCACAATGACACAGAGAAGCCCTGGGGAAGGCCGAAGGCAACAGACTGCACGGTGGAGCCCTGGGAGGCCTCTGGCGCCCCGGCAAAGCTTCGTCCTCAGGAGGGAGAGCGGAGGCCCCTGCGCACTGCCTGAGGCCGAGCGCGGTACTGCCAGGGGTGCAGGAGCCGTGAGAGACCCAGGTTCGAGCCCGGCTTCGGGAAGACGCCCCGGAGGAGGACACACACTCGCCTGGAGAATCCCTGGGCAGAGGGGCCTGGCGGGCTGTGGTCCATGGGGTCTCAAAGAGGCGGACCGACGGAGCGACCCAGCGCAGGAGGACATGGAGAGGGGGAGTGTCCCCCGCTCTTTCAAGAAGCTGGGTGGCAGAGATGGGAAGGGGCGGAGAGGAAGCGCGGAAACAGACACCTACTGGCTGAGGAGAAAGGGCGGAAACGCGAAAACACCTACCGGCTGAGGAGCGGACGGTCCGTCCCTGCCCCGCCGGCCGGAGGGGCACGACCTGCACAGACGCCAGGGCTGCCTCCCGCCGCGTCCTGCCGGGCGCCAGCGGGGCTTTTGTTCCCTGCGCTGGTCGGAGGGGAACCTTTAAACCGAAACCGGGGCGTGTGGCGGACGGCAGCCCCGAGCCCCGCCGCCCGGGCCCCCGTCCCGCCCCGCGGGCTCGGGCTCCGGGGCGGCCCGGCCGGGCTCCGCGGCCCCAGCTCGGCTCGCAGAGGAGAGGCTCCGCTCTCCCGGGTGAGGCACAAAGGCCCGCGGCTCGGGCGCGGCCCCGGCCTGCGGAAGGGGCTCCCCCGCCTCCGGGGCGTCCCCTCCGGGGCCAGGCGGA